>JABSTQ010009033.1:0-371091 GCA_013358835.2 Ixodes persulcatus
ACGTAGAAGCTCACATTTTAAACGAAGGTGTATTTTAATCGTGGACGCATTCCTGTAACATTTCGTTGGGCGCAGTCCCGTTCCTCCTGTGAAAAGTTATTAACAATGCATTCTTGAAAAATTAAAAAAAAAAAGTTTACCACCGGTGGACGCGAACGTCCTCCGGTGGTAAACCTTCACTGGCGAGCAGACTGACTCGCCAAGAAACAAATGGTGTTTCGAAAACCAGACATAGAAATACAGATGAGAATGCCGCGATTCTTTGAAGTCTCCGATGACCACTATAAGATAGCGGCGCTTCAACACAGCTGCAGCGCGATCATCATTATCATCATCATTTCACCTGTTAACACACAGCCGAGGAGGCAGCCAGCACTTGGTTGTACGGGCTTCTGCCTTTTGGCTGCCTCAGGCACTCGGCTGTGTGGAAGTTGTGCCAATAAACACCTTGAACCTTGAACCTTGAACCTCCCTCGACAAACTGTGTCGCTTGCTAAGGCCTCCTCTTGCTTCGGGGGTTGGGATACTTCATTCCCTCAACTCGCTACATCTGTGAGGCAGTCTTTTGTTCAAGAAGGGCTTTCTTCTCGCGCAGACCATCTCCCTGCCTCTAGCTTCGGCTCTCCCCACGGGAGAATAGACCTTTCCAGAAAATCCCACGAAACCTTGCAATGAGGGGAATTGTGGGGCTTGTCGGATGTATGCTCGTGCCGACTCGAACGCTTCGTATATCCTGGTAGCGGCACAATTCATTCTTAGGAGCTCAGCACAAACGAGAAAATAAAGCGAACGGAAAAGAAAGTCATCACATACTCTGTTTTCCCTTCCTTCTGCCTTCTTTGCGTTCTAAAATCACGAGCGGTTAAACCAACTTCAACTTCGTTTTCGCTTCTTGGATTATTTCACGTGCCGTACATCTGAACGTCACAACGCGTAAAGCAGACGCTGGGGGCACCACATATTTCCGGAAAAGTCTATTACCCGACCCTCGTGGTTACTCAGACCGCCAGAACAACAACAACAAGCGCAGCTGCAAGAAAAGAAACAGCTAGAAGAAATCCTCGTGTTCTTTAGGAAACCTCACCGCTCAAAATAGAAGCAAAACGAAGAAGCCGGCTGGCTGGATGGACAAAAACAGTGCGCTGCGCGTTACCCCGCACTCTGCCCGCACCGCCAACCCGCGAGTGCAGATTGAGAAGGACTCAAGAAAACGACCAAGCGGGTGAAGAGAGATCTCCCTGACTTTGCTATGCAAGCCGCAAGCGCCGGATTTTTTTTTTCCTTTTTTTTTTCGGATTTGCCGTGTTGTCCGCGGTTTTTGCTTTACTTCGTAATTTTTTTTTCTGGAATTTCGAGGGCGAAGGTTGAGCCGTGATTTGGTGGGTAACCAGCCGTAGCAATAACACAGCCACGTGCTTGCCCTTAGCTAAGTATACGTGACTTGGCGGAGCTGAGAAACAACGGGAACACGGAGGGGAGGGGGGGGGGGGGGGGGTGCAGGCATTTTTCAGTCGTCCTTGAGCCAAACGCAACTGGGCTCAGCATATTGCCCAGCACCCCCTGGAAAATATCAGCGGGTGCTCAAGCCCCGCGTTGCCTCCCCGGTGCCCGGGTCCCTGCAACTATTTGATCAGTGCTTGATCATAGACACCAGCAAGACTGCGCTCTCGATTAAACTACAGTGGTAAATAAATACAATAAACTACAAGGATAAATTTGTTTTGTGACAACATAAAAAAATAAAACGTTCGCAGTCAAAACATAATAATAAAAAACAAAAATAGAAAACGTTTCGTAACAGTCGGGGTTTTTCTTTTTATATCATGGTCAACAATTAGCGTCGCTACGAGTCAACGTTACTTGAAGTGTTACAACTGCTCTAATTTGTCCAGCTCGCTTGCACCTTTGCATTTAATTGCATTATAATCATAACCTTAAAATGCAAGCCGCTCATCCTTGTTTGTGTTAGGCTGGTGGAAGCTGATGAAACACGTTTGCTCTACTGACGTCTAACTCTATTACTTTTTATAATATGAAATATTTCTCTTAAGTTTAACAACTATGCCCTGTTTCAGCATAAGAGCGTAATCAAGGATATAAAGAAAAAAAAAAAGTCGAGCACACACGCTAAAGACGCAATGTCACGGCGTGTTCACTACATTTGGTTTAGGCAATGATATCACCCAAAAGAACGAACAGCATCACCGGGCAAACTTAACGCTGCTTGATTTGCTTCATCGGCCCGTAGTGTTGGCTGCGCCCTTATACCTAAGGTAAAACAAAGTCAAAATTCAGATCTTAGGGTCAAACCGGCGAAGGGCATATTGCCATAGCAGAAAAAAAAAAAACAAGAAAACAACAACCGCGTGTTAATTTCTTGACCAACTGGAGATTTTTCGTCGTGCAACCGAAATCTCGATTGCAGGGCGCCTTTTTGAAAAATGGGCCTTCGTCAGATTCCGGGCACGTCGGACGGGATTAAAACCCTTCAAATGGTGACCCGTAGGCCAGCGCTTTGCCTCAGAGCCACCGATACTTTTTATATATATTACTTCCGGTTAAAAGCCACCGAGACGGCTATATGTAACAGAATATAGGCACACCATTCCAACAAGCCATAGTGTGATTTCTAAAATAATTTCTGATATTGAAAAAAAAAAAACGAATTTCTAGACATGCTGGAATTGCAACCGCCGGGATTCATTTCACGGCCTCAATTTCATTTGGGCATACCGATGCACAGTGAAACGCGCGCAAAAGCAGCTGTGGTCAACTCGCAGCCTCGCGCTTGTTTTCACATCTCAGGCTCGCTCACTGTAGGCATCCAGACACGCACATATCTGGTGCCATTTCTGTCTTTCGTGTGGCGTTCCAAGCGGCACATGACGACAAATGTAAATCCAGCTATTCTTGAACAGGTGTCGCTATCTGTATTTGATACTAGAAAACTGCAACTTGCCGTAACTGGAAAAAGTGTGTGATTGAATACTGAACTTGACGAGAAATCTATTGATATGCACTTTCTGAAAAATGTAATATCAAAATATGCTTTGCAATGTAATGTCTCGTTATTTTCTTTAGTTGACGTGACTGCGTTTTTATAGCACGATAAAATAACACTATTTTAAACTTAATATTTTATTTAAAAATGTACGTTCTTTGTACAGTTCACTGCTTACTTTTTAATTCACTATATCCAACAGAACGTTCACGTAAATTATTGTGGTAATTAGGACGTTTTAAGTTGAAAAAATAATTCTTCAATATCAGAAAACGTGGCCTATTAAAAGTTAAATATTAGACTAAGAACTAAAAATAAACGTAATATCGAGACATTAAAATATAGTTGAAGGATAGTTCTTTAATTTGACATTAACTTCATGACTGCAGAATGCATTGGAAAAAAGTTATAAACATAAAAAAGAACCAAAACGGCATTCACGGTGGGGTTGCACCTTAAAGGCGAGCGTCCCCCAATTTTTTCGTTCTCTCTGTGTAGGAACGATGTGGTCATGACAGATTTGCCGGAGTTTTTGCCACTCATCACCAAGAACATTTCCGCAAACAAGAACCTCCTCAAAGGAAAAGCAGAGGCTCGGACCTTAAAATGGGGATGCGGCGTGCAAGACTTCCAGACTCCCGATGTCCTTCTCATGAGCGAATGCGTCTACTACGAGAAGGTAAATGTCCGCCGTGCGCACCCCAACCTCATCTACCGAGTTTGTTTTTAATTTGAATTTTCTTTGTTTATGAATTTAATGAAGTCAGTGGAACCTCTCGTCAAAACCATGACTGAGCTCTGTGGCCCCCAAACCCAAGTGCTGCTTTCATACGAAGATCGAGAGTGCGACGCCAATGCTGCCGCCCTCGAAAAGTTTTTGCAGGTAGGTCCTAGTTTGGTCAGTTGGCGTGTGCTCGTGACATCACGTGAGACATTGTGGCGTGTTTATATACTATTCACGAAACCGTCACAACGCATTCTGCAGTGGCCCCCTTACTGTGCCCGCCGGTGTGGTGCCCTTTCACGAAAGATGGCATTAATAAACTAGAAAGTCTCCCAAAGCTTGCTGCTCGGCTTATTTGTAATAACTATACACTAAACCGTCACACACGAAGTTAGTGAAAAGAGCTGGGCTAGCAGACCTTGAAATGAGAATAAAGCTTTAAGATTAAAAATTGTCTACAATATTATGTGGCTCTCTCCGAATAAAAAGTTCCATCTATATAAAGTTCTCATCAACAGGATCCTCCCGACTTAACCATTCCAGAGCACTGACACAATACAGGCTCAAAAATAACTGCTTTCGATATTCTTCTTTTTTTTTCCTCAGACAGTTCACGATTGGAATGAACTCACAAACAATACTGGGATGTTGCCAACTTTTGATCAGTTTGTTACGGCAGTTGACTCGCATTTGTTATAGATCGTTGTTTGTTTTGACTAGCGTTTTGTTAAATTTATGTTGTAGCCACTCCCACTATGGCTCCTTGAATGGAGCCAGTAGTATTCCAAATAAAAATAGATAAAAGGAAGATAAACGCTATGCATTTAGAACAGTTCCTTTTACTATTTATTTACTGTGAAGTTTTCTGTCCGTCCCCTCCGTAATGCTCCTTGGGCTCCGAGGGTATGGAAATAACAGTAAAGACCCATTCTTCACACAGTTGCGTTTCGCGACGTTGCGGCTGCGTGCGCTTCGGATGCCGCGTTAGAACCTACTCCAACTCCCTGAACTTTGACTCAAAGCACGGATTTCCTGGCAACGTAGTCAAACGCTATCTGTGTGAGCGGGCCTAACGTAGAGTGTTCGAGCATAGCGTTAATGCCTATAATACGTTTCATCACTTTACGTTGGGCCGTAGCGCTCGTTACGAGCCTTCCCACCCAATCCAGCGTTGCAAACAATTATTACGTGTCTATGCGCCCCGCCGCGCGCCGCTGCGTCCTTCTCGAAGGTCACGTGACGCTCACACAACATTAGCATAGCTTCGATGGCTCTTAGCGTCCCCTGCGGACGCGGTATAAACTAAAGTTTACGTGGAAATCATCAGAGCCTCCCGACTGTGAGATCGATAAGGACGAAGTCTATAAGCAATAGCAAACACTGGTTTCTGGTAAAACTTTTTTGCAGCTGATCAGGCTAGAGATTAGTGGGCCACACAGGATTGACGATGACGGTTTATTAACGTACAACGCTCTTTGGCTATAGGTGTCCGGCATTTTGTGAAGCCCCGATATAAACGTGGCCGCGAGCGGCCGCGGCACTGATTAGTTGACGGGTGGGAGAGGAGGAGTGGTGCTCGACGCTGATTGGTTAACGGGGAGGTCCTGTGACCGGAGGGGTAGGCGAGGAGGAGTGAGGTAGATGAGGAGGAGCTCGACCACCTGTGCGCACTGAAGGAGAGGAGCCTGAGAGTATGGAAGGCTCTGAAGGATCGCCAGGTTTATCAATCTGATTAGCGGTAGTATCGCTTCATTATTCGCAACTTTCACGACCTATAGGGGGCGCACTGGTGCCTATCAAAATGGCTGTCATCTGGATGATCGTCGTAGAACAGCAGTACGAGGCTGGATCTGCCAGGCGTGAGCAATTCTAGTTTTGCTATATACGAGCAATATTAGAGCCCTAGTTTATTTTTTCACATCAGGAAGGTGTTGGCAAGCACCTTTATTGTGAATCCGATCATCCAGGAGCTAAGGAGCGCGATTCTCACACCGCGGTACCACCATCGCTGAAAGTTGCGAATAGGAACAACTATCAAGTGTACGCATGGTACCCGTTAAACTATCTGAAGAAGAGATCGCCGTGAACGCAGGCGCTTGGCGTCTGTAAACTCAGAGCATCGCTAAACGTTTGTGAAGCTAGAACCTTTAACGTATATAGCGCGACTGGCCTAGCAATTTTCCATAAATGTTTCTTTTTGCATTTGATGGCCTTGTTCGGTCCACAGGCGTGCCAGGCAAACTTCCTCGTGGCAGACGTTGCTGAAGAGGAGCACCATCCGGAGTTCACGAGCCACGACATTCACATCCTCAGGTTAACGCCGAAAAGCCAATAAAAGACCGTGAGAACATTATTGAAACTGCGACAGGTCATCACCTTCCCCAATGACGATATTCACTTTTTTTTTTTTTTATCGGTGTTGAATTATTGTGTTTTCACTGTTTTCATTGTTTATTCGGCTTGGGGTCGCAATGTATACACCCAACACTAATCCATATGGTGAATGCGGCTTGTGACACGCTACACCGGGTGACCGCGGCGCTACGTTCTAGCCCTGGACGTCAATGTATCGGGGTGGCAGCTGTCTACTTCGACTGGGCCACCACCTGGAGCCGCTGCCTTCAACGAAGCGAGCGAGCGCACCATAAACCGCCAGGGCTTTACCATCCAGGACGTGCATAGAACAGCCTGCCGAAGGTCACCTTGGCTCGCTGGCCTACTGGCCAGAACCACCGCCGAACCCCAAGACTCGTGCGGCGGATAAGAAAAGCAGTCGTCCTCATCATGCACCATCAAACCGCCAGGGCTTTCCCAGCCCCAACGCACGGTGAAGACCGTGTCGTCCTCCCCTTGTATATATCATGTCATCATCATCTTCACTAGACGTGGCACCGCGGGCCTCCATGGTACGGGCTGTCGCCTTTCCGCGGTGCCACGGCTCTCCTGAGCCAATAAAGATTATTACTATTACTATTTATTACTATAAGGGGACCGAAGAAGTATAATCAGGGTCGGCTTGGCAGAGCTGCAACATTTCCGTTGCAGATTCCTTTCGACGCTGTTTTTGCGTCGGCGTGATCAATCGCGGTACCCTGCAGGCGGGGACCTTCATAATGTGCAAATCATTGACCATTTGGGCAAATCGTGGGGCATTGTGACAAATATTTTGAACGTGCTGAGACTATAGGGGCGTGGGCCTATCCCGTAAAACATATTTTAATGGTGTGTGTGTGTGTGTGTGTGTGTGGTGTGTGTGTGTGTGTGTGTGTGTGTGTGTGTGTGTGTGTGTGTGTGTGTGTGTGTGTGTGTGTGTGTGGTGTGTGTGTGTGTGTGTGTGTGTGTGTGTGTGTGTGTGTTTTGCCAGTACACAAAATTTACATTTCGTAGTCACGCGCAGCAGGATTGGCAACGCACGGGCCGCTTCTGGGTGCCACCATGTTCACATGGATGCGACCAGCGCATCGGAATTTGAGGGGACCAATTACGCTTTCAGGTTGCTGTACAAGGTGCCCCCCCCCCCCCCCCCCATTCCCCCTTTTCCTCCCCCGGAAAAATAAACAAAAAACAATGCATATCTTTTTTTTTGTGTGTGTTTTGACTGCAAAACTACATTACGCTTTGCCGAACGCTCATTCTCTGCCTAATTATAGCGCTAGAGGTCCAAACCAGATGCCAAAGTTTTACCCAGGGGCGGATCCACAACTCCGTTTTGGGGGGGGGGGGGGGGCGGAAAATTTGTAAGGATACTATTCTCCCATTCTTTCGTGTGAATCGGGGGGTCCACCCATGTAAAATTGCCCTCCGAGAGAGGGGGAGGGGGGAGGTTGACTTCGTTTGGGGGGGGGGGGGGCGGCTGCCCCCGTCGCCCCCCCCCCCCCCTTGGATCCGCCACTGGTTTTACCACTATAGCCGTTATTTTATTCAAAAGTCATGTTTTTTTTTCTAAAATGTTGAATGGTTAAATGGCGCTCGACAGAGCTCTCGAACACACGGAATTCTATGGCGCCAGTTACCGAAAAAAATTGGCCCCATTTCCCCATTAAAATTTTCAGAAAATCACTTACAACTTTTCAATAAGATAAGGGTTAATGCTGAAACTTTGGCATATGGTTCGGACCTCGAGCACTACACCTGGGCGGGAAATGGGCGTTCGGAGATGCATAGTTCATTTTTGCAATGAAAAAAGAAAAAAAAAAAAAGAAAAAAGAGCACGAAATATTTTGGTGGGGACACGCTGTACATCGGCCCAGCCACAAGTGACCTAAACACATTGAGTTCGAGGCGCCTTAGACATACAAAAAAGGAAACTTTTTTAATTCTTCCTGCTTCACATTACTTGCTTTCCATGCAGTTTTGTTTACGAGCTTCCCGTTGAAATGTCTCTTAGAAGGCATCTTTTCAGCTGACAGGCGTGCACCTTTATTGCCGCTCCACGACAACCGCTACAGTTTCAGTGCCGACCTGAGTAGAAAGGGAGAGGGAGGGTGAAAAGTGAAAAGGGAAGTGTCCTTAAAGGCGGAGCGCTTTCCATGAGCGGAGTCCAATGCTCACGGAAAGCGCGGAGGTGCAAGGGAGAAGTTCCCTTCGATGACGTCACGCTCCCTCTCAGATTTTCTCCTTCGCACTGACCGTGCTGGTATGGAGTGCTGTTCTCTTGAAAGCGCCACGCGCTCGTACAGCGCTGCACAGAACGTCTCTGGGTGGAGCGTTCTTGTCTGGCGCTCGCTTGCCAACTCAAGGCATAGCCTCCTTTATTTTAGAAAGCCCTTCAATTCCACGACGGAGCCACTGAGCGCGCGGCCGCCTGAAAATGCGAGGAGCAGTGCCGAACGGTTATCAATATGGTAGCGCAGAGCCGCTTCTGGGGTAACCCTTCAGTCAGCGCGAACAATACGCGCGATGGCCTCTCCGCGAAACAACTACATACCGCAAGAAAAGAAAGGAGGCTACCGGCGCGTGAAGATGTTGTCCTTTCCAAAAAAAATAAAATAAAAAGAAAGAGCGCGTTTGTGTTTTCCGATTTTCCCTCTGGGGCATTGTTTGGCGCTGCCGGAGGTAGCCCCTGCTAGCTCCCTCTTCAATGATCTTTTTCCCATCTACAGCGACCACGGTGATAAAGGAGGATATGAATAGACGCTTTCAGCGCGCGCCAAATTGAGCCGCCATAGCCGACCTTCTCTTGTCTTACCGAGATGCCGAGCCACTGAAGCGGGCGTTGACGAGTCTCCACAAGGGCCTATGATGGGGAGAAGGACGCGGTAGAATCTAAAATGGAAATTACCTGACCTACTGTGGTAATGATGCAGTGGAGCGAACGGAATAAGAAGAAAGAAAAACTGAAGGTCGGTTATGGCGGCGCCCATGCACAGCTGCCTGAAAGCGTCTATAAAGGAGGATATGCTCAAGGGCGAGAGCCGCGAGCGCTACTCTCGTGCACGTGGCCGCTTGTAGTCCCGCTGCCACATAGTGCGGAGTTTGAGGGCACCGATCACGACCATGTCCAGGACTTGGAAGAGGACGAAGAAGGACAGGCCCAGGTACATGCCGTTGATGCCTCCGATGTTGCTCAGGACGCGGGTGCCCTGCGACCAACAAGTCGGCACTGTTAACTTCGTGCCCGACAGTTGGCGTGAACAGTTCGAAAACGTGAATAAAATAGCACAAATAAAAGTAAAACAGGACAAGCACTTGTTCTGTGTCTTACGTGCATGTCGTCCTAGCGCGCTATTTTATTTGTTTTGAAATGCACCAACTATTTCAGCGACGTACTTTATTAGATTACAGTGCTATCACATTTTCGGCCAATACATTAATTAACGCCTGCAAGTTTGGTGTATTGAACGGCGGTCTTTATAATCAACGACACAAATGTTTTCAACAAAAATCATCCGATTCGACCATATCTGTGGTTGGCCATAACAATGTTGCAATACCGGATAATGTAATTTAAATTCTTAATCGAGATTTGTACGGGATCAGCAGATTTTTCAGTTGGAAAACTCGATTCTAAACTAAGTCTGCGCAGACCAGAGAAGACACTTGAAATCGAACTATGGGACAACGGCGGAAGTTACTGGCGACACTTCGGCAGTAGTCACTCTGGTTGTAGTTCTCCTTTCAAGGGGCACGCTTATGTTCCACTCTTCTTTCAAAAGGTACGCTTATATGATCCTGGCGCTTATATTATGGATTGCAAATTTTATTTCTTAAAAGCGACATATGGCACGTGCTGAAGCAGTGAGAGCATGCTTACGTCATACTTGGGTACCGATCTGATGTGCTCGTATGCCAGGGAATTGAAGTAGACCACCAGGCGAGCCAGAGGCCTGTTGGAACACCAGTGGCGTCGTCATTTACCGAGTGAATCGGTCTATAAAAGCACGAGTCTTAACGGGAAACAGTTGACAGCTACAAAGACAGCAATCGGGCGTTTGTGACGTGGGACGAGACGGTGCAGTTTTAACTTTTAAATGGGTGAATTAGCCACGGTAGAAAGTGTACAAAAAGTGGTTAGTTAATTAGAGTGATAGAGGATGCCAATTTAGATCGTCTTCGATTCTTGTGACACCGTATTGGGTGGGAATTAATACTACGCAGTATAGCAGTTTAATTTTGTGTGACCCAAAATTCAAATTTTCGGACGAACTCTATCGACAATAGAGGCCGGTGTATTTGCTATAATTGATAAATTGAACGTGAAATATATTCGCTTTTTTGTTTGAAAATCATTTTCAAATTGAAGTGCAAACTGACAACCGTGCCAAATTACACCCAAACAAAAACAAAAAAAAGAAAAAAAAAAGGAAACACTCACCCACTCCGCTGTGTAGACTCGTCCGCGTCGTCCTGTTAAAACAGAAAGAGTATTTTACCACAAATGCTGAACTCTTTCTTTTTGGTTTAACGTTGTAATTTTTTTTTCGGCGCCCGGAATTTTAGCGATGTTTATAGACTGTGTGAAGAGGTGTCTGGGTGTTTGTCTTTCGTCCTTCTGCGTCGCGCTACGCCCTCTAACAGATACGCATCACCAAAACCGGTACAGGCCTCCACCTTAACCATCTCCCGTTTTTTTCGTAGGTCGAATCCATGGATGTACACGAGTTTCATTGAAGCGCAGCTCAGAGGAAAAAAAAAAAGCGACTGGCACGTCCAGTGCAATGAAAAAGCGATATCGCTAATACGCGGTTCCTACTGCACATTTCTCGTTCCCACGCTGCGGAAGGGAGAGGGGAGAGAGAGTGCAGTGTTAGCGCACCTCTCTCTCTCTCTCTCTCTCTCTCTCTCTCTCCCCCCCCCCCTCCCCCTTTCCTCCGTGCGGCGCCACGCCGTTGGTCGTGCGCGCTGTGACGAAACCAACAGATCCGCTCCGTTGCTAACACTCTCGCATTTCCCCGTGTGACCAACAGCAACGCGAGCAAGCAAGGTTCGTGCAGGGTTCCCACTGACGACAGCTTCTGGCAAAAGGACGACGCAGAGCTTGAACCGTACGTCTCCACCGGACAAACTGTGCCGACGTTTTGCAGTGGGAGAGGCGGTTTGCGCGCACTTGCCTGCCTAATGTCCGTCACCGTCACGTCGCGCTTGTAATTGACGTCACTGCAGCAATAAAGAAAAAAAAAAGAGAACAGGCAGGTGAACACCAACACTATGTTGTTGAGGAACACGCGGACTTTGCCAACACCCTGCAGTGGCGGATGACATGCATTGTTTTCTTTCTTGCTGACAATTTTTTTTCTTCTTTCCATATATATGTTACAGGCGCTCACAATGTCATTTTTTGTTTTAACGAAATTGTGGTTAGGTGAAGAAATAGAGAAATTTCGACTTCAGTGATGATGTGATTGGACCGAGTCATTTTGGAGCTTCTTTTTGGAGCAGCCCAAACTGCATTTTGGAGCAGCAAAAGGTACTTTTGGAGCACAAGCACGCGCTCCATTTTTATTCGTACCACAGTGAATATTATCTGTTAAGATTCTGGTTTTGGCCTATTTAACTCAAATACATACCTGCTCTAACTTCTCACTTCTGTGCAACCCCTTGTTAGCGTCAACTGAACGGCACGTTTGACTCCCTCAAACGCAAAAATAGCCGTTTGGTTGCACGCAGAATATATTGATATTGCGAAAATTCCGAGTACTGTCAGTGTTTAACAGAGAGATCAAACCGAATAGTACGTTATTTGCAGCGATAATCGAAAGTTCAGAAAGTTTGCAGAGGCCTACCGTAACAATTCGGACGTGTGGGGAAGCGAGGGGAGGGGAGGGGAGGGGAGGGGCTTTGGCGCAGCAATCACATCACTGGACTTTCTTTTTTATATTTTGATGCAGGTAACGTCATGTTCTCAAAATTTCGTCCTTAGTCCCCATCGCTAGCGTAACACTCTGAAGGTGTTTCAGCTTTCCGCAAATATAATTTATTTACGCGGTTCAACAAAACCGTGTTTCAATTTCTCAATCGAATCCCGTGTACTGTTCACGATGATAGTGGCGGTGAGGGTATAAAAGAGCCTCGCTCACAAACAGGGCCGGTAGCAGCGGCACTGATCTTCCAGGAATTTGCTGGTTTCCTCGGCTGCGATCCTATCGGCACAGAGCAGATCTTCTGCACGAAGGAGTTATTTAACGAAGGAATGAGAAACAATAGAAAGAGAGGGGGAAATATGCGGGCAGAAACTGGGGTACAGGAGGTCACAACGCCGAGCACTCGTTGGAAGGATTATAGTGATTAGACGCAAAGGGCAGGTGCCGTCTTTTCGGCCGCGGTCACCATTTTGCCTCCCGCGATGTGTTCATCTAGTGTGTGTCGAGACCGGTTATAGCGAACTCGGTTATAACGAAATAGCGGCTACAGCGAAGCGATCACGATTTCCCACTCCCTTTTGCACTTCGTTATAACCGAAGTCGGTTATAACGAAATAGCGGCTACAGTGGAGCGATCCCGATTTCCCATATTCCCTTTTGCACTTCGTTATAACCGAAGTCGGTTATAACGAAATAGCGGCTACAGCAAAGCGATCCCGATTTCCCATTCCCTTTTGCACTTCGTTATAACGAAGTCGGTTATAACGAAATAGCGGCTACAGCGGAGCGATCACGATTTCCCATTTCCTTTTGCACCTCGTTATAACCGAAGTCGGTTATAACGAAATAGCGGCTACAGCGAAGCGATCCCGATTTCCCATTCCCTTTTGCACTTCGTTATAACGAAGTCGGTTATAACGAAATAGCGGCTACAGCGGAGCGATCACGATTTCCCATTCCCTCTGGCACTTCGTTATAACCGAAGTCGGTTATAACGAAATCGCGGCTACAGCGAAGCGATCCCGATTTCCCATTCCCTTTTGCACTTTGTTATAACCGAAGTCGGTTATAACGAAATAGCGGATATAGCGAAGTGATTTCCGATTCCCGTTGACTTCGTTATAACCGCTCGCGACAGTACACCTGCCACTGGTGAATTGGCTTGTGCCCGTGAAAATGCCGAATTAAGAAGTATACTCGTTGAGGTCGCAAGAAATTATTAGGCTTCCTCGACTCGGTAACGCAAGGAATTCGCATCGCAAATGCGGACATCTGTACGATGTTACCGCATTACCATTAGACGCGGCATTAAAAACAAACGATGATACTTGACGGAACGCGGACACGGTACATATTCTAAAAAAATATCCCGCTTCATTTCACAGGTGGTAATGCTCAATAGATGCGTAAACAGCTCATAAACGGCTACATTTGAGTGGGAAGCAATATAATGGCTCGCTAGGGGACGACAGAGTTTTCCCCTCTCTGGGAGAACCGCCAGTCATACATTGAGGCACTCTGTATACGGCTCATAAACGGCTACAAATGAATGGGAGGTAAGATGGAGTCTCCGCTAGCAGACGACAGAGTTGTCCCCACTCTGGGAGGACCGCCAGCCATACATTGAGACACTTTGTATACGGCTCATAGACGGCTACATATGAATGGGAGGTAAGATGGAGTCTCCGCTAGCAGACGACAGAGTTGCCCTACTCTGGGAGGACCGCCAGTCATACATTGAGGCACTCTGTATACGGCTCATAAACGGCTACAAATGAATGGGAGGTGAGATGGAGTCTCCGCTAGCAGACGACAGAGTTGTCCCTACTCTGGGAGAACCGCCAGTCATACATTGAGGCACTCTGTATACGGCTCATAAACGGCTACAAATGAATGGGAGGTAAGATGGAGTCTCCGCTAGCAGACGACAGAGTTGCCCTACTCTGGGAGAACCGCCAGTCATACATTGAGGCACTCTGTATACGGCTCATTAACGGCTACAAATGAATGGGAGGTAAGATGGAGTCTCCGCTAGCAGACGACAGAGTTGTCCCCACTCTGGGAGGACCGCCAGCCATACATTGAGACACTTTGTATACGGCTCATAGACGGCTACATATGAATGGGAGGTAAGATGGAGTCTCCGCTAGCAGACGACAGAGTTGCCCTACTCTGGGAGGACCGCCAGTCATACATTGAGGCACTCTGTATACGGCTCATAAACGGCTACAAATGAATGGGAGGTGAGATGGAGTCTCCGCTAGCAGACGACAGAGTTGTCCCCACTCTGGGAGGACCGCCAGCCAGACATTGAGGCACTTTGTATACAGCTCATAGACGGCTACATATGAATGGGAGGTAAGATCGAGTCTCCGCTAGCAGAAGACAGAGTTGTCCCCTCTCTGGGAGGACCGCCATCCATCCATCCATTCAGGCACTCTGTATACGGCTCATAGACGGCTACATATGAGCGGGAGGCAAGATGGCGGCTCCGCTAGCAGACGACAGAGATGTCGCCACTCGGGGAGGACTGCCAGCCATACATTGAGGCACTCTGTATACGGCTCATAGACGGCTACATATGAGCGGGAGGCAAGATGGCGGCTCCGCTAGCAGACGACAGAGATGTCGCCACTCGGGGAGGACCGCCAGCCATACATTGAGGCACTCTGTATACGGCTCATAGACAGCTACATATGAATGGGAGGTAAGATGGAGTCTCCGCTAGCAGACGACAGAGTTGTCCCCACTCTGGGAGGACCACCAGCCATACATTGAGGCACTCTGCTATGGAGAAAATGGCCGACGCTCACAATCCGCTGGATCGTGAGCGCCAACGTTACTAGATTACCTCAGTTGTGGAACTCCCGCGGAGGGGGGTAACCCCCTCACCCACTTCAGTTCGCCTCCCGTCATTCGAAGAGCCATCTAGATTTTCGTTCCATAACTGTGCGTTCCATGGAGCAGAACTGAAACGCCATCTAGACGCCGTGCTTCAAAACGTACGTATTCCATAGAATACGTACGTTTTCACTGCACTGCAGTTAACATGTAGCAGCCGTCCGGCGCGTCGTACGACGGGAGGCAAGCCGTGGTGAGAGAGAGGGGGGAGGGGGGGGGTACTGCTCATGCACGCAGCGTCGTCTATTACCAGTTCCGTAACTGAGCTAATATAATAACATTGGCTGGAGACAAGCAAGCGGGGCCAAAAGTGCATCGTCACAACGCTCGTTGTCTCTATGGGTTCGATATCGCCGTATTACGAACTTTGTTTTTTGCAGACGTGGGTCGACTCGGCCTGCTTGCCCGTCTTGGGCAGGCTCGGAAGCAGCCGGGATTGGCATCCGCATTCCCGCCGAGTGTTCACTTGCAGGCACATGTTGAGGCACTCCTGCGAGAGGATGAAGGCAGTCCAACAATATCCCCACCCAAAAGGCAAAGGGCTGTGCCCTCCCCCCCCCCCTCCTTCCAAACGCCATGACTCTGCTCTATTTCACCTTACGATGTACCGCAGGAAAGGCTACAAGCGCGAGCTCCATGCTCTAGGGCACATCTCGGCGGCACAATGCTCTCGTGCATGAAGGGTAGCTATCAACGTTACGAGCTCGCACCTCCAGCCTTCGCTCCGGTACAACATAAGGTGAAACGGAGTGTGCGGAGCGCAAGTTCGTCTGCTTCTTTTGCAGGGGTTGCGGTGACGTCAGAAAGACGCCGAGCTCTGATTGGCCTTGATTGGAAGGATAGCGGGCAGACCTCAAAGCAAGCTGCCGTGAGGTCTACCCACCATCTTTCAGTCGGCCAATCAGCCAAGACGGACGTGTCTGCCGCTTTGCGGCGTTTCTCGTCGAGCTTTTGACGCTTTGGGGGGGGTCCATTGACGATGACGTCATGCCTTCTCTTCTTTTCGCGACTCCAGCGACAGCGGTCTAAAACAGGTCGTGTCGTGCTACGCGCCAGCTCAACGCACAACGCTGAGGCATCATCAAGCAAGCGAGGGACTCGAAATGGTTTGCCCCGGTTTTGATCCTCCGCTTTTTGAACCTGCGACGATGTATTGGAGTAAGGGAGCTCCCAGAGGCTTGACGTTCTTCGAGGAAGCGACGAGGGGACTGCCTATTAAAACTCCATGGGACGAATATGCTGCGAATAACCGACGAATTTTGCCCGGCGGCTTTTGCTCTGCGCGTGGAATCAACACAGTGGCTGCTACGTCGCGCGCAAAGCGAGCGTGCCGTCGGGCGGCGTTCGCCAGTTATTCGTCACATAATTCGTTCCATGGAGTTCAGCGATGTGCGCGGCCAAAAGCGTCGCTGTGGTCAGCTTTCCACGATTGGCCAAACCATGGGCATATGAGCATTGTCAGATTGTCAACTTTGACGGTGTTAGTTTCGGATTGCGATGGCTCCTAGCTTCTACTGTGCTTTTTAAATACACCATCGAACTCGTCGTCGCCCCCGATGGTAAGTAGCCAGAATAACAACTGGTGACGTCACGGCGAGGCAAATCCCAGTCGTGACGTCACAGAGGGAAACCATAAGAGGGCGCCACCGAAACATCTCGGCGCTTCCACGGTGCCGACGAACGTCGACAAACGCGTCTGGTTCGCGCGGTCGCGTAGGTGGCGCGCAGAGCAACCTGGGTAACAAGCTGATAATAAGCTGCGCTTAGAGTATCGGCACTCCGTTCCCCGGCATTGTTGTAGGCGCCGCCATTTTGGCTCGTATGCAGAACAGACGCAACTGCCGATCGTCATGATTCAAAAGTGCGACTTCCTCAGCATTAGATTCGGTGTTAGGAAGGTCATGTAATATTGCTTTGTTCTGTCGCGAACGGTTTAAACATTTGTGGAGGGCGGAAAAGCATTTCCTGTGATTTCAGATAGAGCTTCAGATAACTGGCAACCATGATTTTAAGACACAATATGGCCAAGTGTCGTTACTCTGAAGCGTAGCTTATTTAGTGGCACTAGCTGATACTATTCGGTCACGATAAGAGTCCCCGGGATAACTGTTCTATCGCGCAAACCACCGACAACACGTCTCATCACAATAGCCACAAGAGACGAGCAGAAATTGCGAATGTACCTGATCCGGCCGATTCAGTGTTTTCCCGCTAGGTGTCGTTCGTTTTGCTGGAGTCGCGAATACTCGTTTTCACCTCAAATACAAAAAAAACAAAAAAAAAGGAAGTTTTGCGTTTTTCGCGTGAAGTATAGTTCTTACGAGATTTGATTGTGGGAGGAATAAGCGACGCTTTTGGCGTCTGAAACATGTATGTCTTGATAGAAGAGATAACACATATGTAAACTAAAATGCACCTAGGTATATCTTAATTCGCCGTATAGAAGGGGGGGAATCAGTAATGCTCCCCGAGGAGCCGAATTTTTCTTTTACTGCGGTTTTTGGGGTGAAAACGAGTATGGATGGTATTGGTTCACGTGTCAATACCTTCGATGGTTCGGACACTGGCGGTTGGGAAAGGCGTTGTCCTCTCCACCACTCCATGAGATTATACATTACTGTGAACGTCATTTTGACTTTTATACCTCCGGTAAGCTCGATTTAACGAGTTATTTGTTTCAGAAGGATAATCCTGCGTTTTTTTTTTGTTTGTTTGTTTATACAGGCATCTTAGTACAGGAGGCGTTGCCCCTACCGAGCCAGTCACGTGATTTTAAAATCCCTCTCCTAGGTGCTGCGGCTAACTTTAGCCGCGGTTAGCGCTTTCGAGCAAACGGTCCCTGGCGTCATTTCAGTCGCCACAAAGCTCTGGTAGCAGATGGCAAGCCAAGTGCACCGCGACCACATCGGCCAGCCTTCTCGAGGGACATAGCAAAAGAGCTGGTGCCGCTGTACAAACGTCTGTCGGACAAGACTCTGCTGGCAAGGTGCTGCAGCATGAAGACTCAAAATGCCAACGAGTCCTACAACGCACTCATCTGGAAGAGGTGCCACATCCACGCTCTCGGTAACCATCCTTAGATTCTTTAACACCTGCTTCGGTTCCTTTCACACTCAAATATTTTATACCACTAAGGGTGTAACACGTTACAAGGTTTACGCCATTAATGATGTAAAAACGGGTGTTACAGAGACGTACGCCTACACATTTATTTCGGGTAACGCATCTTTTCTAATTGTAAATTTGGGTGATGTTGCATGTAACTCCCATCATGTTTGATGGGTGTAAAACAAGTGTAGAAAAGGGTGCTAGCTGAGGTATGGCCACCGCCTTCGTTTTTGAAGTGTGTTCGCCGCGCTGACAGTCGCTTCAAATAACTTTAAAGGAGCTGTGCAACGATATTCAATTGGAATGTTTTTCACTTTACACGAGCTTACTGGCACTAGTGGGACTCAAGGATACTCGCATGCAATGCCACTGGCCAAGAAACTCCTTTGTTGCGGTGTAATTTCAAGGACAAAAGCGATCATTTTCATTCAATCTCTCCCTTGCAAAATTCGATGACGTAACGCGGGGATCGCAGTACACCCGTATGACGATATTTGAATGCGGTTCATAGATTGGACCCGAGCATTGCGTGGGCACTCGATTTAGGCTCGTGATAATTGATAGCTCGAGAAGCATTCGAGTAGTGGCCCGTGTCCAATCGCTGCAACGACGACAATAGCCGAGCCATAACAATGTCTGGAACTCAGCGCGTGTCCTGTGCTTTGCCAACCCCAGCGCGTGGCTATGATCAACATTGGCGGCATATAATCGGCTCCAGATCACGTGGCCGCTTGTTCTGGCTGCGAGTTGAGGGCGTGAACGCTGCTCGTTGTTTTTTAATTTTTTTCTGGGACTTCTAATGCGTCGGGTGAAAAACGAAGGCGTGTTTCATAGGTCATTAACGTCAGGGATCCGTTCTAAGCGGTATTTGCGCAAAGTAAAAAAATTGTTGCATAGCCCCTTTAAGGGCTGTTCATACTCCAACGTCGACGAACGCAAGGCGCGCAGCGGCGAAGACCGACATTCGTCGGCCACTGCGCCACGTCACGCCGCGCCGAGAAGCGCCCGAACGACCGTGTTTACTGTCCAGCGTACTGCAGCGCTGTCCAGCGCGCCCCGACGAACTACCCCACTTTGCGCAAGCGCATCTCCCTGACAACCACATCGTCTCAACACCGTATGTTCGCAATTTCTGGTCGGTACCGATCATGCAATCGGTCGGTGTGGTTCGTCCATGTCGCGTGGTCAAGCTTCAAAACAGCGTTTCAGGGCAGTGGTTAGCAGTTCGAAAACAAGCAAACAATAGGGGATAACGATGCGCAAACCAGCATTAATTTTCTCCAAAATTTTACATCAATGTCGATGAAAAAACAAGCAAAAAACCAGATTATCGCGTTCGTAGAAGCTAGCCGTTTGGCAGGTTCGCCGGCGTCGTGCCAAGCGACCCCGGTGATTCCGCCGGGACGCTTCAATAAAATCTATGCACTCGATATTCCGCAGTGACCTCTTTCTGATAGATGGCCCGTGTGTTATCATCGCCGTACATTTTCACACGTTCACTCCAGAAACTGGCATCGAAGAGAGCGAACGGTGCCTAAATTACGCAATGTACGCGTTCTAATTAAAATAAGAGCACCGACTTGACACAACAGAAAAAAAAACAATTTCATTAGACGTTTCGCCTCCCTTGTGGGAGGCATTTTCGCCTCCCATGCCTCCCGCATGCGAGGCGGAACGTCTAATGAAATTGTTTTTTTCCGTTGTGTCAAGTCGGTTCTCTTATCTTAATAGACCCTTTTCAAAAGTCAGAGTCCTCTTGTGGCAGTCCAAAAAGCTACAATATCGCCGCTCTAATGGCGGTGATAGGAGATCATGCGCGGCTAAATCAAGCACCCTCGATTTCGTGCATCGAAGGTGACGTGAAACGACCAACATCTTTTCCTTTTTCTGCTCTATGCTTTTGAAGACGTTCGATTTTTCTGGTGTGGAGAAACAGTGTAGTTCCGCCATTAGAGCGTCGGGTCTGGCTCTGCACAAGATGGGTAGACTGACTTTCGTAAAGGGTCTATTATGACGTACCCGGCTTTTGGAGTATTTTTGCATGTACGCGTTCGAAATTGTTGCGCACTTTACGGAGCCCACACAAACGATACAGGATTCAGTCCCACTTTCATCGAGTGCGCTACTATCGTTCGCAAGCTGAGACACCCCAGTTGAAAATTTCTGGCCTGCTAAATAATTCAGATGTTTTGTTCCCGTACATTCGACGGCGCTTTGTTTCGATCGGGAACGGCTGCCGGTGCGTACGACTATACTTCGTTTCACCTTCGGTCCGAGCGTGGCCGGTGTAATGAGCCGAAGGGCCAATCAAACATCGAAGAGGCACAACGTCATGGCGTGCTATCTGCAGTTGATAGGACCAGCGGCTACTTGCCGTCTCTCTGTGCGTGGTCCTCCACCGGCTAGTCCAATCAAGCGCAGTGAGCACGCCATGACGTTGCGCTTTTTGCGCTGTTTGATTGGCCCTTCGGCTCATAACATCGGCCGCGCTCGGACCGAAGGTGAAACGAAGTATAGCACATGATCATATATAGTACTTACATTACTCTACCTCTGGCGCGTCATCGAGCTTCTAGCTTTTGCCGGCACCCCACCGCCACCGGCTCGTTAGGTGTATATATCCTAACGAGCCTTGGGGGTATACAGCGCATCCTCGGAGCAGCCCACGCACATACTCGCTGCAGTCGAGCTCACGAACGTTAAATATGCGCACCAACACGGGAACACGAGAACAGCTCACGACACACGGTTAGAACGGTAGGTTCAGATCACAGAAGTGAGCGTCACACACACAATCCGACTGGCCCCCGACATCCAGATTGCCGAATGGGGCACTCGCGCGAGGGATTCTGGGATGGTCACCGTCGTCGGACTGCGCTCGTCGACGTTACGACGGAGTAGAAACAGGCCTTGAGCGGAGGCTGTTTATGTGACGTCGAATGATTACTATCTGTACCAAAGATTTTTACTTTTAGATGCATTCCTTGACCTTAGATACACTATAATTTACGTGAAATATTGACGAGAACAAAGAAACGTGCTTCAAAACACTCATAATTGTGTACACGATCACCTACTCATCGATGTCATTGAATTGTTGAGCATATAAGACGGTGGAGCGGTGCAGACTCATGATTGCCCTCTCATGCCTGGTTCATTACGTTTGCATAGGCTGCCTCTGTGCGCGTGAAAACTGCACGTAGCGCTCGTTGCTTGTAAACTCTTTTTGCTCGTAAAAAAACAATATTTTTTAGTATGTTGAGATTGCCAACATCATATTTTCAGGGTGTCCACCAGCACCCTCAAGGTGTTACGGTAACACCCTTAGCGTGTTAACCCTACACACTAAACATTGTAACACCCATAAACGTGTAAAAAGGGTGTAAGAAGGGTGCAAGTTAGGAAAAACACCCTATTTACAACCTTTTTACACGATTTCTGAATATCAGTGGGTGTAAAAAGGGTGTGTTGACGTCTTACACCCCTTACACGCCCTTTTTACGCCCCACTTGTAGCGATGGTTTCTGAAATCGTGTAAAAAGGGTGTATGGGCGAATTTTACGCCCTTCATTCACACGGTGTGAGAGGGGCGTAATGTTGATACTGTCGAACACACCCATGATTTCATAACCGTTCATGTTTATTGCTTTAGTGAAACGGTTGCTGATGTACGGCGGTACGAACATCGAGAATGATTAATCGCCACACGAAGGCGCGTATGATTAGGAAGTGCTAGAGAATAGTTTTTGCAACTCCGATCGAACTCTCCGTCCGACATGAGCCGAAAATTACGTGTCGCGCGTGCATCAGTTTTATCAGTTTATCTTCGATTTAAAAAATCACCTCCGCTCGCAGAAGGTGACCGAAGACGTGTAAATATACAGCCCAGGAAACACACCGTATTGCGCCGATATTGGATCGAATCGAAACGAGTGTGCCCACACCATTTTGGTTTAGCCAATACTTAACAAATGGGATGAGTCGCGCCGACGCCATCCTGACCTAACGTACGCGACGCCGTTTTTGGTTAAGTGTTGAGAGTATCCTGCGTGAATCGGCTATGCCGGAGAGGTATTTCTATTTCTTGACCGCCTAAAATACGACGTTCAAAAACAAAAATTAAGCAAAACGGAATCTGCTTGCTTTTAGCCCGAGAAGTTTTTCTCGGGCTAACAGCAAGCAAATACCGTTTTGCTTAATCTTTTTTTTTTTTTTATCTGCGCTGAAGCTTTGAACAAGCTGTGGCACCCTTATTTCGGGTAGTACAGCCTCACCTGACTGGACCAATAAGTAAACTTCCAAACACATGGAGAAAAAAAAAGAAAGGCAAAGAAGGAACTCAAACGGATAAACAAGACGACGATCAACGAGTTCTACCGAGACAGCATAAGCCACTCCCCGGCTCCACAGTTTTCGAAAGGGAACCGCCGCCACTCGAACAGCAACCCCAAGGTCCCGCACGCAAGGCGACCCTCCCTGTGCAGCGCAGGAGGCAGCAGAGGGAGATTAGCTGCTTTGTCCACCCCCTTTGACCTCGTCTTCTGATAAGCTTCCACACCTTCTTTCGTGTCTTTGTGTGGCTGTGAGCGACTGCGAAGGCCGCTTCTAGCGAATCAGAGGGGTAGAGCGAAACACGTGACCGCTCTCCGTAGAACAAACACGCTTGGACGAAAAGTTGTCACGCGACCCTTTCTGACGCGCTGATGGGCTCACCGGAGTCATAGCCTTCGCCGTTTGTCAGGTTATGGTGAGTTGTAGGGACCACGTGAATCCGGTTTCCAAAAAGCGTCCTTCAGTGCTCTCCTGTTTTCCGTGCAAGCAGGTCCTGACGAGTTCCATTTCGTGACCGTGGTTTTTCGTCGTGAACGGCGGAATACATCCATGCCAACTTTTTTATAATGGCCGTTTACTTCGTCGGAGTCTATGGAATTACTGTGCTGTGTTTGTAGAACGCGTTTCGGCAAAGCATCGGTGGACGCGAGACTTCCGTTGAATGTGATCAACCGCCTTCATCCTCGACATTGTGTTCGCGTTGTTTCGTGCTGCGCGAATCAGACTGTGCATCTATCACGACAGAGAGACAGCTGCTCATCGGTGACCGCGAGCCTTCCGTTGGATGTGAGCTACCGCCTTCGTCCCCTAAATTGTGTTTGCGAATTGTTCTGTGCTGCTCGAATCGGATTATGCATCTATCACGGATTACATGAGATGGCTCCCTTATATGTAAGTACTCTGCAAGCATGCTTCTGATAGTAGTCCTGCCTCCGTCTCAATAGACCATTTTACTGTTTACAAACGTGTACTGCCGCTTGCGTCCCAAGTAACTTCCGGTCGTTCCGTCTTTGTGAACGTAGTTAGCAGAGACATGGCTACGGCCAGATGGCCTGCTTGCAATCGTCTAAAGAGAATTTAGTAGAACCTAGTATGATCTTGATCGAAAAATAAAAAGTGAACCAGGCATGTTTCGACTCCTTTGCAGTCATTTTTTCGTGCACTCTTTTGGGTTATCACACCCTACTTTATGGGTGTTGGTCATCGCGGCTTTTTTTTTAATATTTTCCTTTCTGGCGGTGGTACACCCAATTTAGAGGGCGTACTGCGCAGTCATAACACCCTAATAAAAAGGTGTACAGTGGAATCACACCCTATTTTAAGGGTGTTCGGAATAACGCCGTCCTTTAGGGGTGTTAGGAAAAACGCCCTTTTCTTAGGGCGTTTTGCTACACCCATAAGGGTGTTAGTTATAGGACAAGCCATTTACACCCATAAGGGTGTTACGATGTTTAGTGTGTAAGACAAGCTAATTTACACCCTTTGGGATGTAAAATATTTTCGTGCGTTCCGTGGTTCTGGTTTTCGTTGGTTAACACACATGTTAGGTTGAGCGCCACGCGCCGATTGAAGGCCAATTTTCATACTCCCGTGTCGTTATGTGCCAAATGAATGCCGAATTTGAAAATATGTCGAGCGATGAGTGCGATGTTATTGGCTGAGGTAAAGTAGTGCACGAACCTCCCTGGTGTAGCTGATGCTGGTCGAGGTCAGGTATCGTAGCAGCATCGAAGGCCAGTCCCGCCGGCAGGGGTTCGCGTACGGCGCCGGCAGTCCTGTCTGTGCAATCTGAAAAACGGTCACTCAGTGTGTTTCTCCCTACCCCCGTTTCCCCTTTAAAAAAGGCTGCATTTCCGCGAGAACATGCCCCTGTGTCTTCCCTCTAGAAGGTTCCTATCACCAAATACTTTACTATGAAAATACATTCTACTCCGCTCATTTGCACTGGACGCAGCATTATACAGCACCAAATGCTCCCCTAGTGGATTGGAAAAACCCCTCGTTCGAGAGAACGCATGCGCTGAGGGAGAGAGCTGCCGCCGACACGTCGAGATACCGGCTTCGCCGAGACAGCATGAGACGGCTGTCTCCGCTGTCTCGAGGGGTTTCAACGACGATAGATGGTGGCAGCCACCCGTCCCAATTCAAAGGGGACAGACCCGACGCTGAACGCGTCCAGCCATGCCAACTACGCAAAAGTTGTCGGTTTCAGGGGCATTGGATTTCCGCGTAGTAAAGGGGTGTCCAAATAGGCCACTGCAGAAATCGTGAGGTGACACAACTCCGTCACCGTCATATGTCGTGCGGCAATCCGCTTCCGTCCGGTTTTATTTTTTTTATTTTTTGCCGGGGAGAATGGTTTTCTCCGTCAAAGTTCGCTTGTGTCCTTCGTGGGGGCCTTGAGCATGCTCATCAAGCGGGTCCGGACAGCCACTCACACGCGCTTAGCTGTCGGTCAATCGCTCAAGGCCTCCGCTGCTGTTCAAGTCCCGAAAACCGGAAAGGGAAGGATACTATAGGCGCGGCAGAACAGATGGACTAGCAACAGGCACACCTTTGGCAGGTGGTGTGTGGCGTCAAGTCTGGCGAGCACCGAGGTCACCGAAAAGGGGAGGAGGCGAGGAGGAAAGTCACGATGTTTGCCTGGTAAATGTCCAATCAGAAGACGGACTGCCGGACTTCAACTTTCACTTCATGTGACGCAGTTGTTCGGCCCCGTCACATTGAGGCAACAGTTGGACAACTCTATCCGGCAACACGAAGAAATCCTGTTGTCGGTGACCCTGTCACATCGCAGCAACAGCAACAGTCGGGCAACATGTTGCTGCCGCCCGGCAACCGTGTTGGCCGATTTGTTGTCCGACCACCCTGCCACACCGCGCTGACGGCGGAGACAACACGGGGAACACTCCGCCATCTTGATTGTTTAGCTTCGTTCGTGTGCGGTCACTGATCTCAGTGACAAGTGCTGGATCGCGCTTCCCCGCTTGTTCGCTGCAGCGCGAGTGAAGCCACCGGACGGCAACCTTGCTGGGATACGATTTGCGGTTTTGCTAGCCTTTTTCTGCGGTTTTCCAGCGTGCTGTAGACACGTTTTCTACTCGTTCGTCGTCATTTGCCGAAGAAGTTTTTTAAAACTCAGTGCACCGTTGAGACTTGCCGTTGTGAACACGTAGAAATTTTTACGAAAGCGCAGTACCGCAGCAAAAAGGCACAACTCGTCGAGAGTAAGTTTCGCCGGTCTGGCGGCGTGTTCAAAGCTACCTTGGCACGCTGAAGTGCCGTGTCTCTGTGCCTTCGCACGCTTGGATACCGACCAAAATCGACGCCGTGTGAATGTGTTTTGCGAGTGCAATGTGCCTGAGGCCGTATGTGCCTCTGGATCAGCGTCTTACTTTACTCTAACGACTGTATGCTTGCGGCACTCGCGGTCTAGAAACGAGCTTATTCCAGCGTCCAGTAGCGACGGAAGAGGGGGGGAAGGTACGTCTTTGTTTCGTCCTTAGACGATTTACAGAATACTGCGCAAAACAGCTCCTCATCACTGATCAGTGCTGGCTCATTATCAACCTACTTAATTGCACTTGACGTTTGAGCGCGGCTCGCATAATCGTGATTGGTCAACAGATCTTGCACACGACCATATGGGCCGCGCTTCAAAGATCTTCATTCTCACCGTCTTGTACTTTTGCCTTCGAAAACTCTCCTTGCTCCACAGCTTTGCTCTATTTGTGCTCCCACGTAATCAATTAGAGTATATTTGGAACATAGCCATGGTTAATAGTACATAAGAACACGTACAGATCTCCCCCCCCCCCCTTTATTGATTATAGTACATAAGAACACGATCCAGAACTCCGTGGCCGATATGGTCGTGATCTAAATGATCGTGATGGTCGTGATATGATCGTGATAAATGATCTAAAGGCATCTACGCGCGACACACGTTCAGAACTTTGGTGCGGCGTCGATTCTTGATCGGTATCCAAGCGTGCGAAGGTACAAAGATGAAGCACTCGGCGTGCCAAGGAAGCTTTCATCACGCCGCGAGACCGGCGACACTTGCTTTCGACGAGTTGTACCTTTAGATACGTACGGCTTCACGCACATTGCACTCGCAAAACACATCCACACGGCGTCGATTCTTGGTCGGTATCCAAGCGTGCGAAGGCACAGAGACACGGCACTACGGCGTGCCAAGGAAGCTTTGAACACGCCGCCAGACCGGCTAAACTTGCTTTCGACGAGTTGTGCCTTTTTCCTGCGGCACTGCGCTTTCGTAAAGTTTTCTACGTGTTCACAACGGAAAGTCTCAACGGTGCACTGAGTCTTAAAAAACTTCTTCGGCGAATGACGACGAACTAGTAGAAAACGTGTCTACAGCACGCTGGAAAACCGCAGCAAAACGCTGGCAAAACCGCAAATCGTATCCCAGCAAGGCTGCGTTCGGTGGCTTCACTTGCGGGAGCGGGAAGCGCGATCCAGCACTTGTCATTGAGATCAGTGTGTGCGGTACGGCGTCACTGGAAATGCGACTCTACTAAGTGTTAGTGCGTTCGAAGAGCCGGAAATTACCACGGGACGACATCAACCAGTGACTGTGATTAAAAAACTTGACACGGGGAGTATTTGTTAAACTTTATTTTATCCAAATGTTCTTCATTCGCTGACAAAGCAGATATCCCTAACCGAGGAAAGTGAGATCGCTGATATATGTTCGGGATTTACGCCACCGTATGAAATGTTCCTGTCCGGTTCTTTCTTTCATGCAATTCCAATGTTTACTGTAAAATTCAGTTGGCACCGGCCGTACCCCAAAGCGTGTTTTGTAGCGTGGTATGGAGCTGAACTGACAGTGCTTAAAAACTGCGACACCGACACGATCGGCCTTCGTAACAATCGGTGGAATAAATATTTTTCAACGCTGTCTCTTTGCCTACCGCCAGCTGTGTGATCGCTACATTCCCCAAAACGTCCTGCGTATTATTGAAACAAATCAGGTGTCTGGTAGCAGCTGTTTCCAAGTTCCTAGTATCAACAATCATGATCAGAGTGGTCATTTTAATGCTTCAATTTTTCAATCTTTGCTTTCCTGGATTATTTTTATTATATTTTATCAGCGGGTGAGTAGACATGACATTTTATTTCACAAGCAGTAATGTGAGCTGGTCTCTCGGCAGTTCTACTTTCAACACCAGTCTGGATGTTCACGACCGTAGCTGTGACCATTTCGACAATCGTTTTCCGTAATTACGCTGTAAAAACATTCATTAAATTATATTAGCTGCACGCCAGCCTTAATTATAGTTAAATAACGTTTTCCAAGGTTTTATTTGAGTAAGACGTTATTGATAGGGAACTAGCTCTGCCATCGAAGCTATCTGTGTGTTCTTGTTTCCGGCCCGAAATTCGCTCAGCCAGCGATCAGGGCAACACACGTTGTCCAACACAAGTTGTTGCCGTTTTTGTTGCCGAAAGCTGTCATACAGAGGCAACATTTTCGTTGTCGTCCATGTTGTGCTGCTGTTGCCCCGATGTGAAAGGTCTGTCAGACAACACGGGGCGCGAGCAACAAAGTTGCCCGACCGTAGGACAACGTGTTGCGTTGCTGTTGCCGTTGCGTTGCCTCAGTGTGACAGGGCCTTTACAGATTTCTGAAGTGTCCTGTTTGGACAGATGTATTCCCTATACTTCGTTTCACCTCAAGTCCAGATGAAGCCGACACTACGAGCTGATGAGACCAACCAGACGGCGTAAAAAGCGAACCATCATGGTCTTCGTCGTGCTTCTGTGTTCTAGCATCGCTACCAACCATAAACAGAAAAGACTCGCGCTTTTGAAGCTTCTTGATAGGTTGCATTACCTCGTAGCGTCAGCTGCGTCTGGATTTAAGCTGAAACGAAGTATAGTAAAGTATTTCCTCCCCCCCCCCTCCCCCTTCCCGTAATAATATTAGTGTTCGTGGAAAGAGCGATACATCGTCTTACCCTATACCTTGCTGCAGGTGAAGTCAGAGCTACCAGGCGATAGGACCAATCAAACAGAGTTCAAAACGCAGCGCCACAATGTTCGTTATCTTTTTTATGCGTGTTCCATATCATCAAGCACAGTGAATGCCATATGAGTAACGCTTTTACCACGTTTGTCTGTGTGCGTATGTGCTCAGGCGTTCCATCGCGCTCTGACTTACGATGAAACGAAGCATACACCTTTCCGGCGAAGACTGCCGACTCGTCGAGCTGCGAGCGCATGCACCCTCAAAAGGCGTTCCACGGTACAGCAGACAAAGGTGGCTGCGCGCAGAAGGCGATTCTTGGAACGCTCCATACATGCCGTCGGCAGTGCACATGCCGCAGACGCTTCGTCTCACGCGAATCTAGTTTCTGTGCACGCGCGGTGCCCACACCCGGAGTGGGCAGCGCGTTG
Source organism: Ixodes persulcatus (assembly GCA_013358835.2). NCBI lineage: Eukaryota > Metazoa > Arthropoda > Arachnida > Ixodida > Ixodidae > Ixodes > Ixodes persulcatus. Next base: position 28,793 of record JABSTQ010009033.1, read on the forward strand.
GTGTATCGATAGAATAATGAAAGCCTCCGCATGGTCTCCTCTCCCTCTATGAAATGTCATCAGAGTCGGATCGCGCTAACTCGGCTATTGGGCCCGAGTCCGACCTTCGACGCGCTGATTGGGCACGAGCCCCAGCCGAACTCGTGCCCAATCTCACGCCTCGATCGATCTGACTGTGATGAGTGACTGTGATGGAGTCGAAAAGATCGTCTGTTAATGACGCCGGCTCTCGGCGCCGTATGCTCGTTTGTTGGCGGCAGTTGGCGTCGCGACCGCTTGCGCCATCTCTTGTCTCCCGTGCCAAACGTCGCCCTATTGTTTGAAGAACGGTGGCTTCGCTGCCTTTCCATAGGAGTTAAGCCTTTTTTTATTTTTTTACTTTTTGCTCAGGTAAGTTCGCTTTCTGCAAATTTTATATTAAAAAAATGCACCGCCTGTGGGCAACGCTGCACACAATCGTAGCGCGATAGCTTAAGAAACCGATTTTTACGGTCGATTTAAAGAGCCAGGCCGCTATTTGAGACATCCTGTATAATGCTGTTGCCTGCCGCGAACCTGGCTGTGGCAAAGCGGTGGAGTTGGATGCGGCAAACTGCCTGTTCTGGCTGCGCGGTCGCTAAACGGCTTGACAGTTCACGGAATCGCTTCGGCAAACGAGAAGTTAGGAGACGCAGGGGAAGGACATCGACGCTCGCGTTCGCTGGAACTTTTTGCCGGGAGCGCGTCTGCTATACTATACGACCAACCGCGTAGATCCCGAAATCCGGCAGCACGACACACCGGCTAATGTAACGTCATTTGTTGCCACTTCGGAACCAGGCGCATAAGGAGTATTATTTTATTATTTACTTACGAACACCGTTCATTTCTAACAGGGGCTATACGCGAAAGGTATGAGGTAGAAGTTCCCAAACAATATACGATACGAGTTCACATATCGGCCGAAGAAGCGTTTCAGGCACCGAGGGGGTTCACCCGATACCACCCAGAAGACAAGGCTTGCGCGGCGACGCCGGAACGGACGCGCCTGCCGCTTTGTGGCGGCTTCCGTCGAGGTTCAGAGCATAGCCTCCTCTATACTCACAAAGCCTGGCAGTTCGACGACGAAGCCATAGAGTGTCCAGTCTCGGATTTGGAGTGCGAGGATTCTGGTAGCACAGAGCCTCAATGAGCCATTTCTCGGGGAACATGGACGTCAGCGCACAGCTTTTGCAGCGGCGATTACCCGAAACACACTTGTTCGCTCGAGAGAAGTGTGTTTCGGGGTCTCGCCGCAGCGGGGCGCCAGTCACGTGGCTCTCCTGTCATCCGTTGTCTGCCGCTCATCCTTTTCCATTTCGGCGGCCGCTTCTCGTGGTTATCTGCCAGGCGTTATCAGTATATGGGAGGCTATGTTCAAAGTCATCGCCGCTTGGGGCGTGTCGAGGACCCGCTAACGATGACGTTGTGCTCGGGCCTCGCCTTCTAGATAAAACTAATTCAGACTGCAAAAAAAACAACAAAAAAACATCTATGGCGGTTGGCTAATTGAAAGAAACCGGTATACGCGTGTAGAAGAAAAACGAACGGTTGCCCGTGAGCTTACCACATTGAGGCCGACGTAGGTTGCCCGGCCGGGCGTAATGTAGACCCCATCGCTGCACACGGAGTACCTAAACGGGAGACACCACGGTGAGCGCGTCGTCGCAGCCTCCTCGGTTTCCTTGGCTGGCGTTCGAAGCTTTCCCGCTCTCAATTTTCTAACGCCGATTAAAAAGTTGCATACTAAAGTAGACAGTTAAGCTAATTGGTATATGCATTAAAAAAGAAATGCGCGAACCTACGAGGATTAAGAGGAGAGAAGACAAAGGACAGAAGAGAGAACAATTAACGAGTTGCAGTCACAAACGACGGGTTGAGAGTTCGGTAAATAAAGTCAGGGAAAGGGTGAAAAAACACACACACACAACACACACTCGAATGAAATTATGTTAATTACGGGTAGGCTAGGCTACTGGTTACTTTAAGGGCTACACACACCACCAAATTCTCTCCAATCACTCAATATTCAGGACTGGCGACACACGTTTTTGTTTAGGACAGAAAGCCCGAAACAAGCATGCTTTGAACTTGCGTGAAGCGAGTCCGGAGACAATTCTACCATCATGTACGCAGCAAATACTGTAAAACCCTTAATGTTCGCGAGCCCCTAATTTTCGCGGATTTCGCGAATTGAAAAATTCGCGAAATTTAAGGGCACGCGAAAATTTCGGTCCTTAAGAGTTTTAATGTAGGCGCATGAAAGTCGCGAAATTTAGTGGCCGCGATTATGTCCTCTGTGACCGATTCGCGAAAAATAAGGGCCGCGAAAATATAGGGTTTTACAGTACTGTATGATGTGCGAGCAGTGTGATGTCGGCTCTAGTGTATCAACTGATTTATCATGCATTGACACGTGGTCCTGGAGACATCGTCCAAGTTGCGAGGTTGAGAAACGCTCATTAATGCAGTCGTTAAAACGTCGCTATTTACTGTAAATCAAATTGGTGATCTTCGAGAAAATTATTCCAGAGCTTGATGAAAAAAAAAAAAAAGTATGCACTAATAAAGCGAATGACTGAATCGTCATTGGTGTTTGCGTGTCTGCGCTTTATATTGTGTATTCCCTTACAGTAGTTTTACGCGCTTTTTGCTCCCATTTATTCCGCAAAAATCACAATTTCGTAATTTCGTTATACGTGTTGCAGCGATGCGATTAGACTCCATTTCTGCATTTATAACGTGCCAAAGGAAGAAAGTGGCGGCCCGTGGGAGACAATGAGAGTGACGGCACGTATCAAGAGGCAACTCGGCACAGGGGTAGTGCATCCCAGCTGGCTTCGCGGGGCCTTAGCTTTCTCTGTGCTGAAACGTAGTATAGTCCGAGTCTTTTTAGAGCGGCCACCGAGGCAGCCAAAGTTGTATTTCTGGAGCAGTATATGTAGAAGTATCTCGCAGCGCATGTATACATTATTGTGTTCGTTCGTTCGCAGTGCGAAATAAATGGGACGTTGCTTCGTTCTCGGTGTGGTAAAGTTGGAAAGAATTGGTTCTTGCGTTCAAAGACAACGCGACTTGGACATTTTCTATATACGCGGCTTGTACGTGACATCATCGCGTCATGCTGGTGATAATTCCCGGTTGCTCTCGCAGAGGAAAAAAAAAAAAATTTGTGGCGTTAACTGTTTACTGCAAAAGGTATGCGCTCGGCGGCAAGACGTTTATAAGTCATGCATGGAATGCGTTTATAAGTCATGCATAGAACGCATTGGTCATCGGCGGCCTATAACGCCCCCTGAGCTTCGAGCATTGGTTGGTGGAAGAACGAATTCTTTCTGTGCGTTACTATTTCAGCCCAGCCTCGCAGGCAGTGTCTGTGGAACGACACACAGATTAATTTTAGAATGCCTTCTTCGCTGTTCAGTTGAGCTTAAAACAGAAAAAAAAAAACAGAAAAAAAGAGGAGTGCTGTGACAATAGTGCATTACTTTCCTTTATTGAAAATTCAGATCACAACGGAAACATAGAATTAAGATGTCGCCTTAAAGTGGCATGCTACGAAGCACATCGCGGGATTAATGCTTTTGGTGCACGGGCTGCAACAAGCTACGACAGCGCTTATCCTGCGATGATTGCTAGGTCATTCCATGCCAAACGTCCTAGACGTTCCGCTCGACCACCTTCGATTTCTTAAAAAAGATTCATGGCCTTTTGCCGCATTGTCCGTAGCCATGCCCTGAAATATTTTTGACGAAAAAAAAAATGTTTGATGACGTGAGCGCGGTTTTAACTTTTAGAAACAGCGTGAAACTAGGTATCACTCAATAATTGATACAAAAATCTGCTTTTTAATGAAACGCCAAACATAATATTTTTCTTAAATTTGCACGGCTTTCGACTTACAATGTGGTTGGGCTTGTGCAGTTTTGTTTAATTAAAATATTAAAAAAAACAAAAAACTAAAAGTTTTTAAAACGTTTATTATTTTTTGTTATTTTACTAAAAAAATATCTAATTTCTCCCGGGGCTTAATAGAACTATTTACCGGCTGCCCTGCAGGTATATAATCCAAAAGAAATGCTTAAAACCGCTCAATTAAATATCTTGCAGTAAACAAAAATCCCGAAGTTGCAAAAAAGTGCGTTTTGACGCATAAACAGCCGTTTATTTGACCTTGAGATGGTTCAAGTAAAAATACAAAATGTGGTGGGTTCGGAAGAACCATCAATTGTCTTTTGATTCTGCAAGTTTAATCAAAGTAATTTTTGTTTAAAGCGAGAAAACAATTTTTGAATTTGAACTCTCGCACCACAATCCTGCGTCGCTTCTTAACGCCTCTTCGCCGCACAGCACGCCACCTGCGACGATAGATGGCACGATTAGGTCCAAAGAAAGAAGGGAGTTTGCTGCCACTTCCCTTTGTCCGTCTTTCCGACTGCAAGGGAAGAAACAGCGGGTATCGTGTAATAATCGGTGGTGCCGCCAGTGCCTAGCCACAGCAGGCCCGTTGTGCCCTTTGTATCCGAGGGCGGCTCCTCACACTCCGAAACGCGATGCCTAATACGGGTGGCATCAGCTGACGTGGACTTCTCCTAAAAGGGAAACGCGATAATATCGCTCCGAAATCTAGCTGTCGCGCATACTGCGGTGAAAAGCGGAACTATTAAGCGACGAAAGAATCGGCCGTTTCGAAGCCGATTTAAACACAAATGAGGCGTGAGCCTCCAACGGCGCACATTCGTTAACACCACATCGCCTCGTCGTTTGACATTGCCCGTTCACGGGGCCTTTGTGTTGCTGTTTACATCTGTCCTGACGTTGACAAGAGAGAGCTTGATTGCGATGTGTTCATAAGAAACAGCTAGCTTACTAGTGGAGGCTCTGACCTGGCAGCGCTAAGCATTTGCTGATATCAAGACAGTGGAAGACCACAGGAGGACACCGCCGCGCCAAACGGTCGAAATAGGAAAAGCCATAAAGCAACAAGAGTGAAAAAGAGCCTCTTCCTACAAAGATGTACCAGACAACTCGAGGTCCTGCTGTTTACCTGCGTGCGTACACCGTGACACCGTCGCACACTTTGCCGGGCTCGACGGTGGCGTGCTGTGCAGAGAAGAGGCGCGAGAAACGACGCCAAGTTGCGTCGCGAGAGGTCAACTTCAAAATGTTTGTTTGTCCTCTTTAGAACAAAATTATTCAAATTAAGCTTTCAAGAACAAAATGCAATAAACTCTTCTGTAAAAGTAACCATGTTTCGTATTTTTGTTTTGGGCCACCTCAAGGCAGAATTAACGGGTCTTTGAACGGCAAAACGCAATTTTGCACAAATCGCGCAATTTTTTTTCTTTTTTTCTTTAAGATATTTAGTTGTATGGCCTGAAACATTTTTTGTACACACTATACCTACAGGGCTGCCATTAAGAATTTTTACAGTCGCTTGCAGCAAAGACACAGTTTGTGACAAAACTAAAAAATTGCTAAAATACTCATATATTCTTTATTTTTTTAAAACTGCTTCGAGCATACCAAATTCCATGATCCTTAATTATTGCATGTCAATCTAAATACCGTATGGAGTTTAGGCAAAAATATTCCAGTGTTCCGTAAAAAAATCTTACTTTTCATCAATTATTAAATGAGTCCTAGTTTCACTCCCTTTTTACAAATTCAAACCGGCATCACCCCATGAAATTTGTTTTTCGTCAAAACATATATGTTAGAGGGGCACCACAATTCCACAAACATTACGGTGAAGAGACATTAATTTTATTTTAGGAATCGGAGGTGACCGTGGGACCTTTGGCATGGCATGGAGAAGTCCACGTCGCCTGATGCCGCCCGTCATTTAGGCATCGCGTTTCGAGCCGCCCTCGGGTACAAATGGCACAACAGGCCTGCTATGGCTACGCGCTGGCAGCACCTCCGATTATTACACGATACCCGCCGTTTCTTCCCTTGCAGCCGGAAAGACGGAAAAGGGGAAGCGGCAGCAAACTCTCTTCTTTCTTTAGACCTAATCGTGTCAGCTATCGTCGCAGTTGGCGTGCTGTGCGGTAAAGAGGCGTTAAGAAGCGACTCCGGGTTGGGGTGCGAGAGTTCAACTTCAAAAATTGTTTTCTCGCTTTAAACAAAAAATCACTTCGATTAAACTTTCAGAATCAAAAGACAATCGATTGTTCTTCCAAACCCACCACATTTTGTATTTTTACTTGGACCACCTCAGAATCAAATAAACGACTGTTTATCCATCAAAACGCACTTTTTTGCAAATTCAGGATTTTTTTATACTGCAAAATATATAATTGAGCGGTTTTTAACATTTTTATATAGATTATATACCTGCAGGGCAGCCGGTAAAAAGTTCTATTAAGTCCGGGGAGTAATAAGATATTTTTTAAAAAATGTTAACATTTAAAGAAATTTAGTTTTTTTTAATATTTAAATTAAACAAAACTCCACAAGCCAAACCACAATGTAAGTCGAAAGCTGTGAAAATTTAAGAAAAAAATATTGTTGGGTGTTTCATCAAAAACCTGATTTTTCATCAATTATTGAGTGATGCCTAGTTTCACGCTGTTTTTAAACGTTAAAACCGCGCTCAGGTCATCAAAAAAAAAATATTTCGTCAAAAATATTTTAGGGCATGGCTACGGAGACTGCGGCAAAAAACCATAATTTTTTTTTTTTTTTTTTTTTTTTTTTTTAGAATCTGGAGGTGGCCGAGCGCAACGTTTGGGACGTTTCACATGGAATGACCCTGCTCTAATCTCGCGGCCAGCAGCCTGTCCGCTCTGCGAATGTCGCTTCTCCGCACACACAGGTGTGTTGTAGGAAGCGCACTCAACGGAGCAACTTTTTGTTTTTTTTTTCAGTTTTTGGGCGTGGGTGTTTCGATTATAATAAAGCACGTACCTGGTGCCGTGCGAGTGGATCATGACCAGGAAACCGGCCTGGTAGGACGTGGGCAGGTACTCGTCCAACTGGGCGTTCAGCGTAATCACCAGACCTGCCGGAATGCGCGAAAAGGATGGTTCGATGCCCAAACCCGAAGACAGCCACGCGTAAAGCAGTTTAAGAGTATTTGGGCCGCCTTTCGTCCTTGGTGAACAAAACCTCGGATCCTTCGAGAAGTTCCATTTCAGCGCGTAATGTCCTAATAGAAACCTCGGTAACTAAGGCGAGAACGGCAGTGAGGAGCTTCCGTTGTCCCGCCTCCAGAGCGAGCTTCCGACTTTCGACCATGCTTCGGCGTCTCGTACATCTAGAGCCCGCGCGCGCAGCCAAAGAACGGCGGAAGGCTCGGAGCACGTGTTGGAGATCGGGAATTCTAAATACAGGTCCTGCCGTTCTAACTCTGTCAGTGACCATGGGGGGTATCCATTGGGCGTCATATTTGAGGGCGCATATATGAACCCAGTCCCAACGTATCGAACTTTATATTGATTATATTAATATAGAGTTCGGTAATCTATAAAGTAATTTTATATGACTCAAAAGCATCTACTGCACACCCATTCCTTGACGTTTCGGCGTGAGTTTTGGAAAGAACGGTGCCTTCAAAGCACTGTTGCCAACACGCTCGCTCAGAAATGACATTTCCGAATCTAGTCGCACATTCGTTGCACTAGTTATACCGGGGATACCACCTGCTGGTATTACCAGGCTGTGGGAGCCTACCGAAACTTTGAATTTTTTACTACTCCACCGACGTTAACTCGGGGCATAAATTACCGTACAAATGATATCAATGTAAAACACACAATAATTCGTTAAAACAACTTACTTAACTTACAATAATTCGTTACTAGGTCGACCCTCTTGAAAACTAAGCCAACTCTGGTCAAGCCGTTTTTTTTTTTTTTTTCTGCGGTTGTTGGTGTCTGTGCTCGTCAGCCTTGGTCATGGCTCGTGCATCTCGTCTCGTGCCATTGTCTGCTCGCCTCATTCACCAACAATGAAGCGGAGCAGGTAGCGTTCTGGCCGATCGCCTGATCTCATCAAGAAATGTTCAATGATGTCGGAGCCATCTCGGAGGCGTTTTAGCACATTCCGCAAACACAACGTCGTAATTCCGCAAACACAACGTCGTAATTCCGCAAACACAACGCTAGATGCAGGCGTGCGCAGTTGCGCCGTTCCTGTTGGGGATAGCGCAGACTTGTACGGTATTTATTGAAAGTAATCAAATTACTCGTAATCGATTAAGTGATTTTGAAATCGTTTTAATACATTTATTACGAAGTAACCGCAAGAGTGATTTGATTACTTTTAAAGTATTAGAATTACTCGTAATCATTACTATTTATTCGTCCTCTTCTATAATGGCTCCCTTTGTACACGTTTCTTGTCAAGGAATACTTGAACAAAGTCTCCGACAGAACGGTGATTTACCGAAATTGTCCAATTAAGGATATAAGTAGTTTATTGTACAGTGGTTTTAATCCAATGACGGTCAACACGAAAAACCCATTTTCAAACCGACAGAAAGATTTGTCACTTTGAAAATCTGAAATAATCGAAAAATTAATGCTCGCGTTTCTAAGTAATGGCCAATTATCTTTTTCTCGAGTAAAAAGTTAATTTAATTGAAAAATTCTTGACCTAGAGTAATTGTAGTTGTAATCGATTAATATTTTTTAGATTAATGTGTACAAGACTGGGGTAGCGCAGCGCAGTTGCAGAAACGATCTACAAGTCCCCGACGAAGAGTGTTTGCCATCGCTTACCGTTCTGGGGCGAAGCGAGGGAGCCGTAGGAGAAGAAGTCCATCTCGGACTTATTGCAGTGGAAACAGAGACAGGTGCCGTGGCGCGAGTCGAAGCTTTCCTGGAAATACCTGTGAGACGGCGACGTGGACACGGCTGGAGTGAGATGATACGGACCATGATGTGACTTGCCAATTTCTACTGAATAGTGACCCCCCATAAATACAGAATAGGGAGTTTTAGAGTAGCATACGCAAAGCTTTTGCGTACGCAAAGAATGGCGTCGTCGCCACCGCGCATGCGTCCAACGCTTTCTATGGTTTGCGCTGTGCGTGCGCTATTTTAACGTGCGCTATTTTTCGGACATTGCGTGCGTACGCAAAAGGTCTTTGTGCTCCTCCAAGAAGGATTCGTGAAGAGAAGTTGTCTAAAGCCAAGACGAGCACAGTTAAAAACTGGCGGCTCCCCGGACCGCGGGGGCGGCCGGTTTGGCCAGCGGCTTTGGCGGCGGCATCCTCGCCACTGCGATTTTCAACGCAGGCCGACATTGCACTCGGTATGGGAGACCCAGTACGGTGGGCAACGATCGCCGGCAACTTGATGCTTGCAACGCGCGAACATTTCTCGGCGAAGGTACAGTGGGGCGAACGAATGTGTGAAGGTCAGTACACGAGACACATTTTGCCTAAAGGGGCTTTAATTTTGCCGAGGCGACGCAAGCGGACGCGACTGGTCGAACGCTCCCCGTCGCATTCTCATATTTTAACAAATCTGAAATGTTACTCTGGATCAAAAAAAAAAAAAGCTTTATTTTTCTTAGGTTACAGCATTTCATGTGTGAAATAAAAATTGTGACCTATCTTGGTAGCGTTACAAGTGCGAGATGCTTCGGCTTTTGCGTCGCGGCGGAGAAACGCCATTTTAAAACTCTCGCGTTGCGTGCGCTAATGCAAGCGCTAAATTTAGCGCTAGAGTGCGCTAAAATTGCGTGCGTTATTCTAAAACTCCCTCATGTTCCTATAGTACCCGGAATAAGATTCGGTTTTCGTTTCAGCTCGTTAACTTCTACCATAGCCTCATCTATAGAGTATATAGTATATATACTATATATAGAGTATAGAGTATATAGTTTATAGTATAGAGGAGGCTATGCTTGCACAGAAAGGAACAAAAATTGGCAACGACATTTATTTTTAAAATCCTAGAATTCACCAGAAGACATTAAGCAGCTGTTTTGGAAAGTGAAGAAGGACCTATATGTTTATCAATTTCCGGCTAAATTTAGCGGGGAAACGGACTTGTTGCATAGGTCAAGTGGCATCGATTTCCCCGCTAGAATTAGCGGGAAACAAAATCGGTGTATACGCCAGAAAGGGAGGTAAGGAGGAGACGAAAGCGCGAGGGGACGTCGCCGAGCTCTGATTGGACAGATTAGAGGGTAGACCTGAAGCCCTTTGTCTCCACTGCACTCGCCGAACGCTTTAGAACGCAGAACTCCGGCGTCCTGCGCTTGGCTTTCTCATTCGAACACGTTCGACGAGTGCAGTGGAGGCAAAGGCAGCTAGCGTTCGGTCTACCCTCTAATCTATGCAATCAGAGCCCAGCGTTCTGACGTCCCCGCGCGCTCTCGTCTCCTCCTCTCCCTCACTTTCTCGGCGCATAGGTCACGTGACGTCAGTCTTCCCGCTAAAGTTAGCGGGGAAACTGAATTAGTGTTTACGTCACGCGACGTCAATTCCCACGCTAAATTTAGCGTGGAGACTGAAATGGTGTATTCAAAACATGTGACGTCGTTTCCTCGCTAAAGTGTAGCGGGAAATGCGCGGACGATCGGACGGACGGGCGCAATTTTGGGGTTAGGGTTAGCGTTCCGCAGTTGCCACTCCGGAGTCGGAATCATTTCGGAATCATTTCGCACTTTCGCGTACCTTCCCAGGAACGGAGTTGGAATGGAGTTGGGTACCTTTTTTTCCCGGAATGGAGTGGGAATGAAATGGGCTTGGTTTTTCTTCGAGCTGCATCGATTTTTAGGTAGGGCCTACGGCCTGCATGGTGCAAGGCTGGCGCACGGTCAAAGTGACTCGTGAAACAGCATCATTGCACTTTAGGTGACTGAGACTCGATTGTCTGCTCCTTCGAGAATGAAAGTGGCGCGACCCCGTGAGGCAACCAAAACTGAAAAGCTGTAAACGGCCAAGGTGTCGTTCCCGACACCGTGAGACTTGACACAGCCGCTGTGGTAACCATGCGCGATTAATTTGTAACTTTTAACCCAGCAAACCTTCTAACGTTCGCGTAAAAAAAAAAAAATGGATTGAATATGGGCATAAATGGCGAGAATCGTACAGCAAACGGAAAAGTATACGTTTTAAGGCAGATTCCACGAGTTGGTCCTACAGTCCCTCGTGCTGGAACCATAGCGATTGCACTTTGTCAGCGGTTTTGTGTGCTTGCAGCAATGCATAGAGATTTCGGACAGATATACGCGGCGTCGCTTCTGAGAGCGTACTAGCGGTGCTTTTATGCAGGTACTCAAAGCAGAGAACAGCGTAGCTTCTTTTTGCGCCACGCACGAACTAGACATTGTTAAGGTCTTTATCGTACAACACGCTGACCAATTATCTGCGGAGAGTTTACGGTCAGTTTGCAAAATAAAAAATGGGTAGTTTCAATTTCTGGCGCTTTGTTTGCGAGTTTTTTTACGCTTGATCGCGCGATTGATGTCTGCAGTGACACCAGGTGTCAGGAAGCGTTTTCCTCTTATATGTATATGCTTGCAAATGTGGAAGAATTGAAATAACCTAAATAATCGGCTTTTTTTTGTGTGTACGTTTAATTGGACGGTGACTAGCGCCACCTGGATTACTCATTTCCAGTTTCAATTTTTTGTTGCGCCTGCCACCTGGTGGTAAGTGGCATAACCCCACACTTTTCTTTTTCCCACCGGAAATCACGTGACTAGTTGCGTTTCCGGTCTTCCGTCGGGAGGTAGCGCTAGTTACTAGCTAGAGGTAGTAAAATACATGGATTCTACTTGGAGGCTAGTAACAGTTACTAGATTCGTGACCTAGTAACCGTTACTAGCTTCGTGACCTAGTAACCGTTACTAGCTTCGTGACCTAGTAACCGTTACTAGCTTGACCGTTACTACCTCAGGCTACTAGGTACCTAGTAACATATGTGACAAGCGGTTACTAGCTCTTACCTAGTAAATACTACTAGCTTTTTTTTAAGAGTGTATAGAGGAGGCTATGCTTGTACAGAAAGGAACAAAAATTGGCAGCGACATTTATTTTTAAAATCCTAGAATTCACCAGAAGACATTAAGCAGCTGTTTTGGAAAGTGAAGAAGGACCTATATTTTTATCAATTTCCGGCTAAATTTAGCGGGGAAACGGACTTGTTGCATAGGTCAAGTGGCATCGATTTCCCCGCTAGAATTAGCGGGAAACAAAATCGGTGTATACGCCAGAAAGGGAGGTAAGGAGGAGACGAAAGCGCGAGGGGACGTCGCCGAGCTCTGATTGGACAGATTAGAGGGTAGACCTGAAGCCCTTTGTCTCCACTGCACTCGCCGAACGCTTTAGAACGCAGAACTCCGGCGTCCTGCAGCTTGGCTTTCTCATTCGAACACGTTCGACGAGTGCAGTGGAGGCAAAGGCAGCTAGCGTTCGGTCTACCCTCTAATCTATGCAATCAGAGCCCAGCGTTCTGACGTCCCCGCGCACTCTCGTCTCCTCCTCTCCCTCACTTTCTCGGCGCATAGGTCACGTGACGTCAGTCTTCCCGCTAAAGTTAGCGGGGAAACTAAATTAATGTTTACGTCACGCGACGTCAATTCCCACGCTAAATTTAGCGTGGAGACTGAAATGGTGTATTCAAATCAGGTGACGTCGTTTCCTCGCTAAATGTAGCGGGAAATGCGCGGACGATCGGACGGACGGGCGCAATTTTGGGGTTAGGGATAGCGTTCCGCAGTTGCCACTCCGGAGTCGGAATGATTTCGGAATCATTTCGCACTTTCGCGTACCTTCCCAGGAATGGAGTTGGAATGGAGTTGGGTACCTTTTTTTCCCGGAATGGAGTGGGAATGAAATGGGCTTGGTTTTTCTTCGAGCTGCATCGATTTTTAGGTAGGGCCTACGGCCTGCATGGTGCAAGGCTGGCGCACGGTCAAAGTGACTCGTAAAACAGCATCATTGCACTTTAGGTGACTGAGACTCGATTGTCTGCTCCTTCGAGAATGAAAGTGGCGCGACCCCGTGAGGCAACCAAAACTGAAAAGCTGTAAACGGCCAAGGTGTCGTTTCCGACACCGTGAGACTTGAGACAGCCGCTGTGGTAACCATGCGCGATTAATTTGTAACTTTTAACCCAGCAAACCTTCTAAAGTTCGCGCTAAAAAAAAAAAATGGATTGAATATGGGCATAACTTGCGAGAATCGTACAGCAAACGGAAAAGTATACGTTTTAAGGCAGATTCCACGAGTGGGTCCTACAGTCCCTCGTGCTGGCACCATAGCGATTGCACTTTGTCAGCGGTTTTGTGTGCTTGCAGCAATGCATAGAGATTTCGGACAGATATACGCGGCGTCGCTTCTGAGAGCGTACTAGCGGTGCTTTTATGCAGGTACTCAAAGCAGAGAACAGCGTAGCTTCTTTTTGCGCCACGCACGAACTAGACATTTTTAAGGTTTTTATCGTACAACACGCTGACCAATTATCTGCGGAGAGTTTACGGTCCGTTTGCAAAATAAAAAATGGGTAGTTTCAATTTCTGGCGCTTTGTTTGCGAGTTTTTTTACGCTTGATCGCGCGATTGATGTCTGCAGTGACACCAGGTGTCAGGAAGCGTTTTCCTCTCGGCTTAGTATAAAATCGGTTGGTTTGGGGAAGCATTTTGTATGCTTTTGCAGTTGTCTCTGCGCGTGATAACGTCAGCTTCATGCTGCATTTCCTGGTAACACAATGCGGTTGTCAAGAGCCATTTCGTCACGTTTAGGAATTAGAGGAATGGAATGGCGGAGTTCAGCCATTCCGGGAGTGAGAATGGAACCAGTGTCTCCATTCCTAGGAGTTGATATGAGTGAAATTGTCGCAAACTATAATTTCCTGGAGTGGAGTATAGAATGGAATGGGGGTGCCCATTCCGCAACACTGGTTGAGACCCGGCTAAAAAAAAACATAATGCTTTAAAACTGCTTGTCTTTTCGGTATGCTCCATATACCACTGAATATTCAGTGACCCTAGTATATCCCAAGGGAACTCCAGAAAGCTCGTCCATACGCACGTCATGTTTTTGCAGTCCTGGTCAGCGTAAGAACAGTCCACGACGGTGTCCTGGAATTGGTGGCCCAGGTCACGGAGCCAGCGATCGTCCTTCAGCTTTCGTGAGGCCGCCCACACCGAAAGGTTCTGCTGGTAGGCCAGGTCTTCGACGTTGGCCTGCACAGGGACAACGAGCCAGCCTCGTCGGACATTAGCCTCGACTCGAGAAGCCCTCACAGTGAAGGCTTCACGCGTGCGCTCTTGTTTGCACATTGTTGTTTCCCAGCGGTGATTCTTTCCGCTACGATCGGACATCGAATCAATCAATCAATCAGGGCCAAAAGTGCATCGTCATGTCGATCGTCGTCTTTGTACGTTTGCATTCCCCGGTTAGACCGATCATAGAGATCGTACAAAGACGATCGATTGATTGATTGATTGATTGATTGATTGGCTTCATTGGATCGTACACCGATGGCTGCGCCATTCACCCATGTCGCTAATATGGAAGTGGAACAGCTGCAGATAAGGCTTCGATTGCCCTTCCGTGGGTTTGAACTTCCGGCGTAGCCAACGCCACCTAGCGCAATCAAGGCCTGCGAACATACTCCTCTTGCTCCACGGAACGTCGTCACAGTCGAATGGCGCCAACTCGGCGATTGGACCCGAGACCCGATGCCCGGCGACCTTCGACGCGTTGATTGGGCACGTGGCACAGCCGAACGCTGACGTGGTACTCGCGATAAATTCGTGTCTTAGCTCGATCTCACTTTGATGATGTCAAAAATTCTAGTCCACAGGCTTTGATCCTGGTGTTGGCGTATAGCACAGTGACCAGACAGGACGAAATGATAAAACACGCAAAGGATTTATGGAGGCCGCGTGAGCACGCGGGGCCTGACGTAAGATGTGGTCGTGCGTGTCACTGCCCGTTTGTCGTCTCTACGTTCCTCAAAGTGGGAGGGCGCCACGAGAGCGCCGACGGCAGACCGCGCGACAAGAGAGCGCGTGTCATTAGCCAGTTTTAGTAGACCGTGTTTCCCCCTCCGGTAAGCCCCTCCGCTACCCGGAACTCTACAGCCAAGGCCATCGGCGCGCAGGCGCAGTGGCGGTTTCTTCGTAGCGGAGGGTTAGCGGAGGGGGAAACACGGTCAACAAAACCTCCCTATTAGTGCGCGTGTCATTAGAGCGCGCGTCACGAGAGCGCTGAAGAACAGCTGCAGTCACTAAGCTTCCTTTCCACGTGACAGAACGTTCAAGTATAGAATCCCCTTTTGTAGTAACTGGGTTTGTGACACATTTAATTACCCGTTACGCGACAGCCAGCACTGTACAATATCTGAGTGCAGCTTCCTATTTCGTCATTAATCGTATGAACGAACGGACTGATTTTTAGGGCGTTCGAAATTCGACGTTTTTCCGACGTTGCCAGAATTAAACGTGATAATGATGTACCTACGCGCACGGTAGGCTCCTGTAGCCTCACTTTCAGTAAAGAACTAAAATGTTTAATCTTAAAAAAAAATCCTATAGCCAAACCGATTTTTTTTTTTTTTCACCCATCTTGACATGTAAAACGAATTTTGCTTTTTGTGGGAGAGGAAGGACGAGTAGAATTGTCTCGAGAGCGTAAGTTGTGAACAATTTAAAAACGAGCACTCTATAATTGGCTGCGATGAGAACTGCGCGAACATTTACTGAGCTAGAATAGATAACATCGACAAGATAAGTTATATTTAACGGTGTGACTGCTGATCGCTGCGTTCAACACTCCTGCGCCACTTCGCCCACTTCGCCCAAGCGCGAAAACGGCTCCTGGTTTCCGCGATTACAATAGGAGCGATTCGCCTTCGGTTCCATTGGTTGGCGCGCGTCGACGGGGCTCCCATTGGCCGCTGCGCAATGGCCTCCGAGATCCCGAAGCGCGCGCGTGCAGCAGACGACAAAGGGAGTGGACGAGCAGACGACAAAGGGAGCGGACGAGCGGCTTGCATGCTTTCGCATTCACAACTCATAAGAAATGCTTAGGTGTACCTCGAGCTTTTATCTCAATTCAGTGCAGACATATTTCAATCAAACGATTGTTTGATGTTAAAATTTGTCGGCACATGAACAATAAAGCAATAACTATCTCGACCGATTACATATGTTGCTCTGTTCTACGGTATCTTGTACTGCATAGTTCTGTCAACACCTCCATGTTTCGCCGTTAATTTAATAGGACGAGCACTTTGAAGCGTCATTTTGAAAATAAAAGGCGAGTCTCAGCTGTTGGAACATTTTTAACGCATCTGCACGCTCGAAAACACTCGGAAATGCGTAATAAAACATATTGGATAATTTAGAACACACACACACGCACACGCACACGCACACACACACACGCACGCACGCACGCACACACACACACACACACACACACACACACACACACACACACACACACACACACACACACACGCGCGCGCGCGAGCGCGCGCGCACATACACACACACACGCACACAGACACACACACACACACACACACACGCACGCACGCACACACACACACACACGCACACGCACGCACGCACGCACGCACGCACGCACGCACGCACGCACGCGCGCGCGCGCACACACACACATACACACACACACAAGCAGCATGAGTCGGTGTGTAAAACACGCGTCCCGATGGTACCACTCTACGCACATCCTTGAAGACCTGCACCGGGTCGCCGCAGAGCCTGGCGTCGAGCTGCGGGTCCATTCCCCGCTCTGCGGCGGGCATCCCGCACAGGCGGGACCTCCGGAACGGGTTCACGTTGCACACGGTCACGTCCGGGAAGACGAGCGTGTCGTTGGTGTCGTATTCGTAGGCCACCGCCACCGAGTAGGCCAGGTACTCGCGCAGGATGGCCGTAGTCTCGCCGACCGCGTAGTACACGAGCGGCACCAGGGCCGCCAGCCAGAGGATCTTGCGCACGCGGCTGTCCGAGCTCATGACGTCGGCGCCCGGAAGACCCGAGTCGGCGGCCAGCTGGCCGTACACGCGCCGGACGTCGCGCCAGCGGGACTGGGCCATATGGTCCAGCGTTGGCCCGATCGGTATGCCGTCGGTGCTGCGTGGTGATGGAAAATGGGGGAGAGGAGGAGGTGTGAAAGCGCGTGTCAAAGAACCGAGCTATGGTTGATAGACGCAAAACTATACTTCGTTTCACCTTATGTTGTACTGCAGCGAAGGCTAGAAGCGCGAGCTCATAGCGTTGGCAGTCACGAGAGCTTGTGCCGCCGAGATGTGCCCCAGAGCAAGGAGCTCGCGCTTGTAGCCTTTCCTGCGGTACATCATAAGTTGAAACTAGGGTGCCAACATGTCTGTCTGTCTCAGGGTGAAGACATCCATTGTTGCACTGAATGTGCCAGCGCGTGATGCTCTCGCGCACTCGGTGCGTGACTTGGGCGATAAAATGGCGTCTATGCATTAGCCAAAGCTGCGCGCTCGAGCTGAGTAACACCGTATTGCCCGCACTTCAAAATGCATAAATGAACGATTGGGCGTGAAAATGGCTGAGATGTCACCACTCACGCAAAAGCGCGCGTGTGTATGAAGGCACTCTAGTTGAAACAGAGTATAGCTGCCTTTCCCAGCGGAAAAATCCCATTAGGTTCCAGTTGGAGTTTTCCAACTGGTACCAATTAGGTTTTCGGACAACCAATTGGCCACTGTTAATGGGAACCAATCGAAACCATTTGGAACAAATTCAGGTTCCATATAGAAAACAATTATCCCAATTCGTGCGACCAATAGACCATATGTAAAAAGAAGCGCCATCTAGTATATTCATGATCAATGATCAGATTTCCTCCATATTGGGGGGGTTCCCTTACCGACGGTTTCGCCCAAAAAACAATAGTCCCGGCAAAGTGGAAGTCGTAGAACTAAAGTATGATCACCTGCTGCAAGTCCAGTACTAAACCTTCACAGGACGTCTTCGAGAAATACCGTTCATTGACCTGGATGGCCCAGTTCACTGCTTGAGTGACGAGTCTTGCGACCTCGTTGCTGACAATTCCTTTTCCTGAATTTTGCGGCCGTCTTTCTTTTCTTCTTGGATCCGAAACTAACCAGCAACCCTTTAAGTGTAGAAATAAACTGCCCTAATATCATGAAAACCGAGTTAAATGCAGATGCGCCTTGTCCACAACTGGAAGATGTGATAAACCCCCCAATATGGCGGCTCCTAATGGCATGATGATGATAGCTGGCAAGGATTTCGCATATGGCCTATTGGCCAGTGTGGTTCCAGTTGGAATACACTAAAACCGATTGGTTCCAATTAAAAGTAATTGGAATTCCAATTGGATCTAATGGGAATTTTTAGCTGGGAATTGTGTTCGGGCGCGTTCGAACGCCGCAGAGACAATGACAGCTATAGCTTTGCGTCTGGGCAACTATAATCATTCCGACCAGAGCTCGGCGGTGTAAGGTTCCCCCCCCCCCCCCCCCCCCTTCACCCCGGGGCGCATTCTCGTCTTCTCGTGTCCCCTGTCCGCATACATAGTTACAATGTTTACATATCCACAGCCCAGCGCGCGCGTGCACGTGGTTTCAGAAAGAAAAATAAAGCACGCGCCGTACGCATGAACTCTAAAGATGGCATCCTGCCGGGAGAGGATCAGAACGCGCGACTCCTTCGGGTGCACGGCCTCCAGCACGCGCTCGTCGCCTTCCGTCGTGCTTTGGCTGCGCGTGTACGATCGAAGACCACGAGACGCCAAAGAACTCGAGCTGGAGGCGGGACAACTGAAACCCTTCACTATTGGACAGGAGATCGAACTATGCTTTATCGAGCTTGTTGACCCCACAGCCCGGTGTTTACTAACGTAGCATAACAAAGAAATTGAACCTGGCCTAGCACGCTCTGGGCATGCGCGCTTCCCTCTGATCAGTGTGCTTTGGTCACACAAGAAGCGGCCTTCGAATCGTCCTCCTCGATTTCTCTGATCAAAAGCAGACAAGGAAATTCGGTTTGTTGTCCCCACAGCTGAAGCGTACCGCTAGAGGCGTGACTGTTCGATTTTCTTCCCAATAGTCCTTTCCAAAAAAAAGGGGCTCCTGTGGCCAATTCTATTTTCAGTGTTCGTGCGAATGGCGCGTGGTTTGTTCGCTTTTCGAAGCGACGAACATGCGCGTGCTGAGCTGAGGAAATCGCACGTTGGGCTGAGGACTTGCAAAAAATTGTGAGCACTTCCACCCCGTGAAGAGGGAAGTCCAGCGAAGCTGGCGCTCTGGTAGAGACAATGACGTTTCATTATAGCGTGGCTACGCCAATCCCGGCACAGGCTCTAGTGCGCTGCAAAGGTGGCCGCCAAAGAGCGCGCGGCATTGTGCAATGTCAGGGGGGAGAGACGTTTCATTATAGCGCGGCTACGCCAATCCCGGCGCAGGCTCTAGTGCGCCGCAAAGGAGGCCGCCGAAGAGCGCGCGGCTTTGCGCAACATCAGGGAGTGAGAGAGACGCCGTGCGTGGCGAGGAGTATACACGACTCGGGAAAGAGGCGGCGGAGGTGGGGAGGAGAATAAAGTGGGGAATACATCATTGCATTTGAAAATAAAATTGTTGGTCTACGCTCGGTCTGTCGGCGGATACGATCCACCAGGACCTAGCCATAGACAGCTGGGCTGTAATAATAGGGAGTTTTAATAGATCGTGTTTCAGGCCACGCTATTCGTAGCGGGAGCTCGCGCTGCCACTTCGATGCATGTTCTGAAGCGCGTGCCCGTAGCGGTATCGGGCCTCTGGAAACGATCTATTAAGACTGCCTATTCGAATGGTGTCGAGACGCACGCTATACTCTGTTTCACCTTATGATGTACCGCAGGAAAGGCTACAAGCGCGAGCTCCTTGCTCTGGGGCACATCTCGGCGGCACAAGCTCTCGTGACTTAAGAGCGGCTGCCAACGCTATGAGCTCGCGCGTAGCGGTAATCGGGCCCTATTCGAAATGGTGTCGAGACGCACGCTATACCCGACCACGCGGGCTTGACGTCACGGAGCTGCGGCGGCGCTGGCGATCGCGCCGGAGCCGGGGGGTGTGGGCAAAAGCGCGCACGTTTCGCATGGGCGTCATAGCATTTCAGCATGCCGCGAAGCTGTGTTGCCGTTAATTGCACCGAAATGTACAGAAAAAGTAGGGGGGTGAGTTTCCACAAGTTCCCGGCAGACTCTGGAAGGCATAGAAGGTGGATATATCCGTGGATTGAAAGAATGGTCGCCTCGCGCGAACGACCGTTTGTGCGGCAAACACTTTCTTGAAGGAAAGTGCGGCTTTCATTTCAATCTCCGTCCCGAAGCTTGCTTATGTGCAGGGAAACCGTCGTCTGCTCGAGACCACCCGCATTTTGTTCCCACGGTGTTCGCGCACAAAGCATCGGCCAAGCGCTCGTCGGAGGCTCGCTACGCCCGTGCTACCGTCAGAAGGGGATCGGCGACAGAACGGCAGTGTTGTAGGCGTTACCGAAAAAGAGTAATGAAATACGTTACTCGTTACTTACAAATAAAAGGTACGCGTTACTGAGCTAAGTTACCTAAAAAAAAAGGAACGCGTTACCGCTACCGATAAAAAGTAACGCTGTTACTTCTGCGTTACTTTTTCAAATTATGATTTAGCACATTTTACGGTTTTGACGATACAGGTCAAATATCAAGAAACATTATGTTCATGCAGAAACTGAACATAATTACTCTATCTCTTTTCACGGTTTCACCTAAATACTCGCAAGAAAAAACGCAAAGAAAAACATGGCTTGACGCCTAAAACACGGAAAAATTGAAGTGTAATTTCTTTAAGACTTGGGAAGTAGTAACGAGTAACGTAACTACGTTACTTGAAATAGTAACGTAAGTACGTTACCCGTTACTGCGTCGAAAACGTAACGAGTAGGTTACTACGTTACTGAAAAAAGTAACGCGTTACCAACAACGCCGTTACTTGTAACGTGTTACCGCCAAGACTGCAGAACGGACAAAGCGTTACTGCTTGTAATGCCTTGTGGTCATGAGGGTAGGAAAAATATCATAACCTGACTTGAAGACGCTGTGTGTATTTAATCAATTAATGAATACGCACACTTCCGCAGACCCACAGTCTGCTGATCCCGCCGGCAGTGCGCAAACCTACTCGAAGTAATCGTAGGCCTCGAGAGACTTGTACGCCTGCACCGTGTCGGCCGTGAACTGGCTCGGCGAAAAAACTAAATAAACGACGACGTGAGCCGTCGACTTCGGTGGCAGCAACTTTACGTCGGAAGTCCAACAGGCCTTGTTTACGGCGTACGGATCCTCCTAGGCAACGCGCAGTTTGTTTCGATACCGCTGGCGTTCAGGCTCGGACAGCGAGCTCTAATAGTCGGGCATAGCATACGACATACGTTGTGAGGGAAATACGACGCACAAATAAGATACAAGCGTCCCTACAACGTCACCAACGAGCGCACGCCATTGAACGCAATGGCGAAACACGGAGAGCCGGGCTGCTTTTGCCCACATAGCTACCGCGCATGCGCGGCCTTCCGGCCGTGTTGGTTTCACCTTATGATGTACCGCAGGAAAGGCTACAAGCGCGAGCTCCTTGCTCTGGGGCACATCTCGGCGGCACAAGCTCTCGTGACTTAAGAGCGGCTGCCAACGCTATGAGCTCGCGCTTCTAGCCTTCGCTGCGGTATACAACATAAGGTGAAACGAAGTATACTATACTTCGTTTCACCTTATGTGCGTGCGAAGGCAAAACTGGAAGCTGGGGAGAAATAGATTCGTTTGAAGTGAGTTCTATTAGCGGCAAGATGTTTCCGTGGCGCCTTTGTTCGATTACCTTTCATGACGTCCTTACCTTGTGAACAACAAGTTCGATGGTGTTTGTAATTGGCACGGTGAAAGCCTGAAATCATAGCGCTTTCAAAGCAACACTGCCAACACCGTCCAAATTGAAGTTTTTCCATTGCTCTTATTTCTGTCGATGAGACATCCTTTGCTGACGTCATAGTCAGCATTCGGCCAATTATGGTGGGCCGACCACAGCAACGCTTTCGTTAGCTCACGTCGCCAATACTTTCTGGTTAAGTACGTGATGACGAGTGTTCATAAAAATTGCTTTCAGACCGTCAAGAATATTATTTGTGGCAGACAATAAACTGAGACCCACACGCTGTTTAGAGAGAGAGTTCCGTGTTTACCAACACCTCGTGTGGGCACTGCGCGAGACCGGAACCGGATTCGCAACAGGTGAACCCTATGCGAATGCGCTGCAACGACAGCAGCGCCGCCGTAGCTGCGTGTCCCCGAAGCCGCGAGTTGGTGTGTAATTGCTTCACTAAACTTAGTAATGAGTACTTCCCCTCAATAATAAATAAATTGATACCTCACAAATATAACCAGCTTGTTATTCGTTTGGCATTACAATATTTTATATGATCTAAATTCCATTTAAGATACTGTCAGTACACTGATAAATGCCTGCTACTTAATAATAATAATAGCTTTATTCCTAAATATACGGTACAGTGATGGTCAAAAAGCTGTTCAAACAGCTTGACTGGTTCCGGGCCCCCAGAAGTGTAACATCAGCGGAAAAAGCTCAGAGACAAATCATATTCTACATAAACAAAATGTTCAAACAGAAAAGTCACAGTAGCGATAGTATTGATATAACGAAACAAAAATTACACCATCTTCCCGAGGGGAACCAGGGGGTGATGTGGAGCATCGTGTTGGTTCCGAGGAAAGAGTCAGTTACGTGCTGACGTCGAGAGATGGCGCCACCGACTGCCCTAGCGTTACCCCCTACGCGAGCCTTCGTCGCGGGTCGCGGCAGAGAAACTTGGAACGCTCGCCGCTCGCCGTTTATTTTTTTTCACACTTGAAGGAGAGGAGGCTAGAGGAGGAGACTTGCGCGTGCGCGCGCGGTGTGAGGAGAAGCGAACGCACGCCACGCACGCGCAGTGCACGCAGCTGGTAGAGAGAGAGAGCGGAGAGAGTAACGCGCAGCTGTTGGAGAGAGGGAAGGAGGAGAGTTGCGCGTGCGTAGTTCGAGTGCCGACTACAACGCCGACGCCGCGGGACATAGACCCGAGCAAGAGATGCTCCGCATCTAAAATTAACATATAAACATGTCTGTAAAGAAAGGACTCGAACCGCTCCGACCCGCTCGCATCTATTTATATCTCAGAACGACAACTGCCCGAGTGCGCTGTCCTATGAGCTCGTGCTCTCGTGGGCTCTCGTCTTCTTCTACTATTTAACATCCACCCCCCCCCCCCCCCCTGCGGCAACAAAGGAGATGATCCCGCCTCGAGCAGTTAAAGGTGCTGAACAGGACGGCGTTGTTCCGAGCCGCTGGAGAGTCGTAGTGCGTATGCTCGAGTCACGCCATTTCTGCCGAGGAACATCTTCGTTACCCGACCAAGCTTCCATAGCAGACGAGGTGTGTTTTCATCTTCTGCGATGACCACGTCGCCGACCTGTAGGCGAGGCAGTGCTGCTGTGGCGCTGGACTTTGCCCTCCTTGTACCCTACATATTGCAGCAGTACTTGGCATTAAGCTCAAGCATCTTTAACACTATCACCTCTCTCTCTCTCGAAGGCTTCTAGAGTTTCGGAAAAACTGCATAAAACCTCCAGGTGGATTGGGGCTACGATTTCGTCTCCGGCTCGGCAGTGGCCGACGAGAGCGGCGTACCGTGTTCCACGACAAACTCTATACTTACGACCACTCCATCTGAGCACTCCCCATGGAAGAGCCTGTCCCCGGCTGAGGGCCGAGTTTTAGCACCGCCTAGTGAGAGGCGTTCTCGCTAGGTGGCACGAAACCTCGGTCCTCCTACCTAACTCCTGCCTCATCGGGTTATTCCGTTATCCGTGGGTGCGTGGCAGCTGATCGCGCTTTCTGGTTTCAAGCGCGTTCACGCTGCAAAATATTTTTCTCTATGTACAGGATACTGAAAGAGTCCTATTCGTTAATTAGTTTGCTTCTTTTTTTTAGTTTGCGCAGCGAACGCCAGATGTAATGGCTGCGCCCGCGCGCCGCCAACGCTATAGAGGCCAACAAAACCTGGTGCAGCGCGGAAAAAGACAAACACAATATCGAGTTCCAGGCCCCGCCATGAGGCGCCGCTGGAACGCGGCCTTCCGGAGGTGCGTGCTGGAGTGTTTCCAGGTGTAGAGGGCGTAAGTATAAAGTAGGTCGTGCCCTGTTCTGTCACAGCTCGAGGCGTCATTGGCGTCATCCTGGGAGGCGGAGGCACGGCCCTAAAATCTGCTCCTCCTCTCCCAGCCTTAACTGCACGTTCCAATCAAGGCGACTGAAGCTTGCAAATTTTCAGTGATTTCTCTAAAGATGGCGGCGTCTGTTCCGCCTTGTCCATTAGCATTTTTTTGTAAGACGGGAGTGGAACAGTCGTCCGGTGCAAAAGCCTCGTCTTCGTTTGCATCGCGCTCTGTCCTTCGTTATCCGCTCCTCCCTGCATTCTGTCGTCTGCTTCTCCTTGCCCCCTGTCGTCTGCTTCTTTCCGCTCGGCACAGTCTGCTTCCATTTCGTCCCAGTGGGATTCATGTTCAGATTGTTTGTGGTTTACCTTTGGCTCTACAGAAACCCTAAGTGAAACGAAGACGGCTGGAATCAGATTGACGGTGGGTTCAATGCTAGCTGCAACCTTCGGCTTTTTTTTTCTTTGGGGGCAGCAGGTCGGGCTCCTCTAAATGCCGCTTCACTCTGTTGTTCCGCATGACGAAGTTTGGAGCCGAGCTGATCTTCTCGGAGTCGCGCTCCCCCCAAACAACGCTGATCACATCGTTGTCCCTCAAAACGCGGATGCATTCTACCGGGTTATCGTGGCTCGGGCAATGGGTCCAAGGAAATTCTTCGGTGAGGCCCTGGATTTCGATCACACGGTTGCGCACGAACTGCTGCCATCTTGTTGCGTCACCGGCAATCCAGCATAGGGCAACTTCGGAGTCAGTCCCAAATTGAACTTGCAGATGAGCAATCCTTTTTGTTTTCTTTACGTAGTCAAAGAGACGCGCTCTTAGCAAGCAAGCTAGCAATTTCAAACGGGGTAGCGTTACTGGTTTAATGGAAGCGATGCGGGAGCGACTGATTAAGATGTTTGTTTTAAACGACACCTGCTTGACGGGCGTTCGCAGGTAGATGAGCACGTTCACGGTGATCACCACCAGCACGATGAGCACCTTGACCGCCATGGACATGCGCCGCTGCTCGCCAACAGCCGGCGTGGTGGCCGCACTGTGGCCCGCCATGTCGTATCCACGTGTTCCCGATCTGGAACGCAGCGTCATGTGGACAGGTGAACCGGCCTGAGGAAGGCTGCTGCTGCAGGTGCTGTGGGTGAACGAACGCCGACTCGGCTGCATGGCCTCGTTCACGCCGGGGGAGTTGCTGTTGCTCAGATTGAATCGGACACTCTGCCACTCAGAGGGAAGAATGTCGTGGTTCCCTTCTGCAGCGGCGTACCACCGTCCTCTTCGTCAGAGTTGTCCTCGGGGATGACTTGAGGCTCCTCTTCCTCCTCCTCCTCTGTGGCAGAGAACGTTTCGGTTGAGACGGATGGAGTGGTCGGGACGCTGCCGCTGTTCAGCAGCTGCTGAAGCTGCCTCTCGTTTAGGCTCCGAGTCGAGGCTCCAACAGGGCCTGCCTGGAAACCAAAGTCACGGAGCTTGGCAAACAAGGCGTCGTCTGAAACCAACGTGAAGCTGTCGGACACCTCCGGGAGCGTGTAGCTGTCGTCGTGTTCCTTGGCGGTATCTCGGACGTCCTCGTCGCTCGAGTAGTCGCCCGATGTGAAACGACCGTCGTTCAGAACGTGCTGCCTGTAAAACTTAACGAGGAGTTCTTTCTTCGGCGAGCCGGATGGCACTGACACGCCTCTCTGGTGAAGCGCTTCGACGAGGTTCGCCTTCGTCAAATTTGCCATTTCTCTTTTACTTAAATTTTCCTCGTTTCGCAAAGGAATAGAATAAAACCGTGGACAACAACACGCGTCAGAGAGCGTCGACGCCTCACTAAACACAACCCCCGCATACACGCGCGCGCCGTCGCCGTTTTGCTTTTTAACGATCTGTTCGTTGAATCGAAGCAGCGCTGGGTGAGTTGCTGGGTCCGACGAGGGAAAGTCGGAGATGCCGATTGTGTCCAGTCGCCACATCTCAGATGGATGAGGTAGCATTTCGGAGTGCAATGTTTCACAGCTGGTTGTTGAAACGGCGGTGCTGTTACTTCGGTCACCCGTTGGGCACATGTAGCGGCCCTGTACCATCCATCCAAAGATGGTATGTACTGCTGTCAGATGCTCACTTAGACGGCGAAGTTGTCCAGTTGCTACCTTCCAGTAGACGTTGGAGCCGATAAGTACACTGACCTCTGTGTCTGCCCGTAAACTAGGGGGGGGGGGGGGGGCGACGTCAGCCACAATCAGCCCTTCAGAATGTAGCTGATTTAGGATATCGTTGTCGAGAGGCGGTGTCGTTACAGTACATAGTTCGGATACTTCAAGCGCCTCCACGGTAACCTTGCTTGTGCTGTATTGGCTCTGCAGCGTCAGTTCAACATGGTGGCAGCGATAATTTGTGGGGCGTTTAGTGTCTCCGAATGTGTAGATGGTAAGCTCTTCGGTACCGGGAACTGTGCACCGAAGCCTCTCCGAGGACTCTCGTTTTATAAATGTCCACTGGCTTCCAGTGTCCTGAAGAACTCTTACGAGTGCGCTGTCAATGGTGCCTGTAGCCCAGGCCTTCGCGGTTTAAAGCAAACCCGATGACACTCCCGTGCTGGTAGCGGGAGCAGTGGTCACGTTGTTTGGAAGGCCTCGGTTCTCGTCTGTACGTGATTCAATGACGCCGGTGAAGCTCGGTCTTGACTCGTCTTGAGGGAAGCGCCATATGTCGCAGAGGATGGTGATATGGCGTCCGCTGCAGGTACTACATACCAATCGTGTCGACGTACGGCAATTACGGGCTATGTGGTTGACCTTGCCGCATCTGAAACAATACCTTGCAGCTCTCAGTCGGTTTGACTTCGTGTCGGAAGATATGTTGGTATTGCAGTCCTGCAATTGGTGTCCGATGCCGGTACAAAGTGGGCATGACACGGGCTCCGGTGCGACCGATGAAGTCGGGAGGGCAAGAGCCGACGGAAGACTGTGCTGGGCGCTTGAAGGGCGTGTTCCCCTTCGGTCCTCTGGTGGTGAGTCAGGTGAAGACCACTGAAGTCCCCCTTGACTCTCCTCGCGGCTCTCTATTTGGATCCGAAGAAACCTCAAGATAGTAGCAACTTCGGCTGTACCTGGGACGCCGGTAGCGGTCTGCATATCACCTGCTTCGGTCGGTGACTCCTTTTCCTTCATGTTCTGTCCGAACAGAACAGCAAGGTCGTTGGGGAGCGATCTCATGAGGACGCGCTTGAGGACAATCGCGTATTGAGCAGGTGGAACACCCAAACCTTCAAGGCAGCTTGTGCGGAACTGTATTGAATCATACAAATGCCGCAGCTGCGCGATGCTGTTGGAGCTGTTAACAGGTGACAATGCCAGTAATTGATCGATATGTTCGTCTACAAGAATGCTGCTCCGTCCAAATCGTTCGAGAAGAGCTTTTATGGCGAGGTCGTACCCTTCGTCCGAGAGCCTCACCCACTCGATTGCTTGTTTTGCCGGTCCGGTTAGATATGTCTGCAGATACTTGAATTTCTCGATGCGTGGGAGGTCGACGTTGTCGTGGATCGTCGCTCGGAAGTGGTCCCAAAAGCCTTGTCAGTCCCGCAGGTTCCCCGAAAAGGAGGGTATCTGTAACTTCAGGAGGGCGACGGCACGTGGTGTTTGGCGAGCGGGTGCGTGGGCCCGACCTCCTGTTCTGGCAGAAACTTGATCCCTGTCACCGAGGGCTGTACCGTTGTCCGATACTTGGGATGGATTGCTGGCGATGTGATTTCGAGCTAGAACACAACGAATTCGGGTGACGGTGTGACTGATGTTCGTGTTGTACTCGAGCGTGCCAACAACCTCGTTCTCCAGGTCCTCGTCATCTACCAGGTCCTTGATCTCATTGTCTAAGTCTTTTAGTTGCGCTTCCTTCTGGAGAAGGTAATCGAGGTGTACTTGCAGGTCGGTGAAGTCGGGATCGGTGCCTCGCAGTAGATTGGTCAGTGCGTTGAGGGTGCGGGTGACGGCCGAACGGATGGTTATGCGCGTTCTCTTGATACGGTCCATGGATGTCGGTTATCGTGGAGCGGCAGGAGCGGTCCTTCAAAATATCCCGGGTTTCGGCAACAGTGTGTAAAGAAAGGACTCGAACCGCTCCGTACCGCTCGCATCCATTTATCACTCAGAACGACAGATTCCCCGTGTGCGCTGTCCCGCGAGCTCGTGCTCTTGTGGGCTCTCGTCTTCTTCTAATATTCAACATTCACTTCAAAAAGACAGAAATAAGTTATAGACCCCTTCAAAAATTTCGCCCTGTTACGGTCGATCTGAAAATACTGCACAGTGGCATGCGCAAAAAAACACCAACAAGCTGGCCAGTCTATAAATGATATAATACTCACTTCCAAGAGACTGTATACAATTGGAAGACTTGCCATTTTTTACGGTGTCCTTTGCGCACGCCACTGTGCAGTATTCTTGCGTAATTTTCGAATGGGTCCATAGACCTTTGGCCAACGTTACTAAAACACTCAGTTGGGAAACTCGCTGTCGAAACCTGGGCCGCTGGCGTCCACCGAGACCGAGCTAACTACGACAACAGCGCCACCCTTTATCATTTGTCTGTACTGTGGTCACCTTGAGATTTTAGAAAGCATGTTTTTGCGTAAAAACCAACAGAAAAAAACTCTTTTTGTAGTAACTTTTATTGGAGTTTAGTACAAAATGAGGGGCGCGTGATGTTTTTAAAATCTTTAGTTTACAAGGTTTTGCGGCACAATTAATATTGTTTTTATACAACCATGCCTCAGCGGTGCTTTCAGGTAGCGCGTCCCGACCTAGGTGTATTTTAACTCCGGTAGTTACACGCGGCGCGTCCGCTGGGGAGACGGGGGTGGCACCCCTGTAACCTCTTCCACTGTATCTGTTTCGGCGCACAAATGGCCGATCAAAGCCAAAATGGAAGTAACGTGCGGTTCCTCGAGTGGCCGCTGCGGGAGAAATGGCGGCGTTGTGTTCGCCATTAGCTAGGATCGCGAGGACAGATCGGCGGCCACTTTCTCAGAGCAGTCTCTATGGCAGTTTCCCAACTGAGTGGTTTAGTAACGTTGCCTTTGGCTAAATTACCCAAGCACCAAGGAGCAGCGTAGTTACACGCGCTGCACGGGCTGGCGTGTGCAGCACGGCCTGTTCTTAAAGGGGCACTCAAGTGGTTTTTGAGTTCGTGTTTTGATGATGACAACTGAATCTAGACGCCCTAAGTATCCTTAAAAACCAAAAAATATAGTCATACGGTGATTATTTCTTTAATAAAAATGTAATTGAAGGCCGCCAAACCTCGGATCCATCCGAAAACGAAACCACTCTCATTGGTCCTCGCACGCTTATCAAAAGGATCTTGGACCAGTGGCATTGGACAACGTTCCGCCGTCGTGCAGTGATCGTTAAAGACCCCAGGCTAGCGGTTGTACTGCACTGGCTAAATTGCTCATCTACAGCGAGTGACTCGTCGCAACATTAAAAATGGCTGACCAACGACTCGCTGTATAAATATCCACACAACCCCCCCAATTATTATTGAGGGAGCCACACCGGCCGAAGCTTTTTTTTCATTCGAGCTTCGATCATGGCGCAGTTCTCTACGCTCGAGGACCTGACGCCGTTAGAGGTTGAAATTCTTCGGCGGACAGCCGACCTGGGGATGATTTCCTATGACGCCACTCCGACGTGCGATGTGGACGATAGCAGCGCTTCGGAGTCGTGTTCGGGTTCCGAGGACGACGAAACGCAGGCCTTTTCGGGCGTTCTTCGATTTGCGGTTGGGGCAAGTCATAACCAAACCAACGTTTGGCATCGCAGCGTAACCTCTGGTACGTGATGTCAAACGATGTCGCCACGTTGACTTTCGCCTCGGGAGGAGGCTGGTTCAGACATGTGCAACGAGCGCGTATACCTAAGACTGCGTCCGTTGCAACCGGAACGACCGCTCTGCGCCGCGCCTACACACACCAGCATCCACTGCAACAAGCGCAGCGGGTCGTCAGCTGTTTCAGCGGCGCCTCTAAAAAGGGGACGCACTGACACTCAATGCCGTAACAGAATATAGACATACAGTTTTTATAGCCTAAAGCTTTATTTATTTTTTTTCATTATAGGCTTGCAGGGTACAGTGGATGAAAGAAAAAGATTCAGTAAGCCGTCTTGGACGATCACGACTCTAATACACGACTTTGCCAATAGTACAAATATCGCCACACGCCTTTTCTACGATTATAAAAGACGATGTAATCTTAGCAGCGATATAGCAACGTAGAAATATGATTTCGTGATCAGATAGACGTTGCGAGCGTTCAGGATTGCTAACACTAATCACTTTTCTCCAGTGATGAAAACGCGTGAAAATTCGCATCCTTTATACGGTACGCGCCAGTAATACCTTGAACTTGAGCACACGCATGAAATGCGCCAAATGAGAAATCCGGGCGATGTTCGAGGACACAAATGCTTAGAAAGCACCACTGTAGTCGAAGTAAACAAACACGACGGCACGGGCGTTTCTGCTGTCTTGAGAGTGCCGCCACGAGATCGCCGCACGAGTAGGTGGATCTTCCCTTCTAGTACGTGCTGGGTTATCATAGCGACACACGACGAAAATTCACAGTCAAAGATAGCGCTTTTACGCGGAACGATGAGCTTCCACCACGCCGACCACGCCAACGATCACCACCGACGCCATGTTCGCATATGAAGGAGCCGGCCCACGACCGGCATGCAACGCGCGCAACCAGTCTCTTCGACCTGTGATTGGTCTGTCGCTGCGGTTGTTTCCAACGCAGCGGGGAAAGAAAGGCCGCCAAAATTTTCAAACATACGAAAATTTCATTGGTCCTCGCAAGTACAGAAAAGAGTCCGCACGTATTTTATTCTTGCGTGATTAATAGGCGGTTCTGCCTTCTAGAACTGAAGATACTCATTCACTGACACTTCCTTAACGCCATCGCACCGAAAAGTAGGTTCCCCAAAAAACGCTTGAGTGCCCCTTTAAGCAAAAGCCTAAAAGAAATGAAATCTTGCACGCGCGTTCGTAATCGCCTTATTTTGGTTATTTACTTCGAATCTTTTACACGGAAAAGACGAGCGCGTGCGGCGGGTGAACCCACATTCTCAGCATTCTCCCTGATGCCCGGGTAATTTAGCAATAGGCCTATTCGAATTCAAATAGACCGATCTGACTAAGCGTTCCACGCATGCGTGACGCCGCCACAGCTGTAGTGATAGCCTCCTATAAGGAGTATTCACTGGGCGCCATATTTGTGGGTGATGTCTAGAGCGCATGCTCTGAACGACCCCACATTAATAGGCTGCTAAGACCGGCAATCTTGAGGGTGCGAAATGCACGTTACAAAAGAACTGTGGAAGCTCGCCATCAGCACGCGCTCAGCAGTCGTGCACACAGCTATGGCCGCCAGTGAATACTTCCTATATACTGACAAAGCCTGACATATCGCTACGAGAAGCGGCCGCCGAAATAGAAAAGGTGGAGTGGCAGATAACGGATGAGAGAAGAGCCACGTGACTGGAGCCCCGCTACGGCGAGACGCCGAAACACCCCAGGCAGCACAGACACGTTGAAAAGACGTCGAAAGAGCGTCGATGACGTCAGGAACCACATGTCGAAAGAACGTCGAAAGTCTGAACGTCAGGTCCCTTCGACGTAATATGGAAAGGCGAATGTCTGGAAAAAAACGTGGATTTTACGTCGACATAACGTCCCACTTAACGACCATGCATAGAACGTCGAGTGCACGTCTGAATTGGACGGGAAGTCAAGTGATAACGTTCTATCAACATTGACACAATGTCCCATTTAACGACCATAAAACGTCGAGTATACGTCTAAACTGAACGGTATGTCAATTGAGAACGTCATATTAACGACATTATAACGTCCCATTTAACGACCATAAAACGTCGAGCATACGTCGAGACTGAACGGGATGTCATTTGATAACGGTCTCGAGCTGGTTCACCGTGGAACAGTGGAGTCAACCGGATCTGGCTTCGTTGCTCGAAGGTATGTTCGCGAAAGCATGTCTATTCGGACGGAAAAGACCATTTGCTAAATCCCCCAAGCGCCCCGGCCCGCACTCCAGGACTTTTGGGAACGGTGCTGCTTCAGCTCCCTAGTGATCGGTAATTTCGGACACTTCCATGGTTACGCAGTTTTGGGTTTAAGTCGGAGTCACCCTAAACAAGCATCCTATAGTGCCCAAGGACCTGTCATATCACTTTTAAGATTTCTCGTGAATGACAGCGTTTTCGATACTGTGCATGCTGTCCACCCTTCAGCCTGGCTCAGCTGCAGAAATTTCTTACATTATTAACATTCTATTACAGCTTCAATGACGCTGATATTAAGTTAGAAACGCTAAAAATGCTATAAACAGCCCCGCTGACTCCGAGCTAAAACCTGGTTGTTCTTGTGAATTCTCGGCTTGTCAAGCAATTCCTGCTAAAACAACAATCACGAGAATGATAATATTGTAAGAGATGTCTGCAGCTCAGCCAGGTTGAAAGTTGGATTGCATGCACAGTATCAAAAATGCTGACATTGACGAGAAATTTTAAAAGTGATATGACAGCACCTTGGGCTCTATTAAAGGGCAACTCCGCTTCATTTTTGATATTTTGAAAACTATGCAGCCCTCTTCAGTATCATGTAGGAAGACCCCATGTCAAATATTACAATCTAATTCCGTCTATATATTTAATAAACTGGCCAGCAAACTTTCAAATGAGCCAATTCGCCGAAATCTGCCAACTCTAGCGTGCGACGTGAGGCGCAATCGTCAGCGCAGTCAATGCGACGGAGTTGGAGCGGCCAACGTTGACCCACTACGTCAGAGGCATGACTACGTCATTCTCACGTTTTGTTTGTTTTTACTTCTTACAGCGAAATTGAACGATGACGTCATGAGTTTCTCCTCCCGGTGTTGGCTCAACAGCGTCCACGTGATCACCGTAACGCGGATGCGCTAGTTTGCGCTGCCCTGCGCGCTTATCGGTCTGTTTCTCCGCTCCCCCTCTCCTTCGTCTTCTCCCCTTCCCCCTCTCCCCTTGGCCATCACCGTCCACGCCATGCGAAGCGACCTGCCCGCGTAGCGCGTCCAGTCCCTCGCCCCCACGAACTTCACAAGACCACGTGGTTTGACGTGACGTGGCCATGACTCTGTCGACACGAGGCCAATGTTGCCTGACGCAACCGAAGTTTCGGTTTCGGTATCAGCAGATGTTTAAATTAAGATTACACGAATAATACTCCACATTTCGCGAATCCGTAGGCGTAGAGCTGTTTAGTAGTGCTTTGTGAAATGGAATCACATGTAAACCTAATTTTTTTGTGAATTGAGCGGAGTTGCCCTTTAAGGCGCTTGTTCAGGGTGATCAAGATGTTCGCTTAGACATTGTTGGGACGTCTCGCGCTCAACGTTTAAAGAACCTCCCGAAACAAAACGTAGAACTGACGTACAATAATGTCGATAACGTCAAGGTGTTGCTCAGGACATTGTTTGTACGTCTCGTGCTCCACGTTCAAAGAACTTCCCGGAGAAAACGTAAAACTGACGTTTATTAATGCCCCTGACGTCAAGGTGTTGCTCAGACATTGGTGGGACGTATCGCGCTCATCGTTCGAAGAACCTCCGAAAAAAAAACGTAGAAATGACGTCGAATAATGTCGATGACGTCAAGGTGTTGCTCAGGACATTGTTGGGACTTCGCGTGCTCCACGTTAAAAGAACGTTCCGAAGAAAACGTAGAACTGACGTCTATTATTGCCAATGACGTCAAGGTGTTGCTCAGACATTGTTGGGACGTCTCGAGCTCAACGTTTGAAGAACCTCCCGAAAAAACGTAGAACTGACGTCGAATAATGTCGATGACGTCAAGGTGTTGCTCAGGACATTGTTGGGACGTGTCGTGCTCGACGTTGAAATAAATTCCCGGAGAAAACGTAGAACTTACGTCGATTAATGTCGAAGACGTCAAGATGTTGTTCAGGACATTGTTATGACGTCTCGTGCTCGACGTTCAAAGAAGTTCTCATACAAGACGTCCAACAGACGTCGATTACTGTTGAAGACGTCGAGGTGAAGCTTATGACGTTGTCACTACGTCGCGTGTTTGACGTTGTCGGAACCTCTCATGTGGACGTACCAATGCCGTCGATAAAAAGTTTGTTAAGAACTTCGACGTCGCCCAACGTCTAGCACCTTATTTCGACGTCCTCTCGACGTCTTGTGCTGCGTGGGACACTTCTCCCGAGCAAACAAGTGTGTTTCGGGTCCTCGCCGCTGCAAAAGCTGTACGCTGACGTCCAGGTTCCCCGAGAAATGGCTTTTTGAGGCTCTGTTCCTCAGGGCAGTCAAGTTTGGTGTGACACGTTGCGCCGTCTAGCTCAAAATATTTGCAACACTGAGAAGGCCCACTCGCAAGCCGGCTTGCTGGTGGGGCTGTTCACACATCAATTTGAAGGTGTTGATTCGTGCGTTTTTGGTCTTTTATTCTTAACATTGCTATCGTATGTCGCAGAAGAGCAAACACCGAACTTGTAGGCACTATTGCGAGACACATGGACGGCAGAATCGTCCGATCCGACAGTCAAAACTGTCCGATCCGACGTGCGAACTGCAGGAACGGACGTTTGAGGGCGAGGGATTTCGTCGCACCGGAAGCTACGAAAACCCTCGCCCTCGAGCGTTCGTTCCGGCAGTTCGCACGTCGGATCGGACAGTTTTGACGCGCATGTGTTTCGCGCTTGAGACACACGCTTCCGACCTTGCATGCGACACGACGATCCGTCCGGCTCCGCCCAGGAGATCCAAGCACTCCAGCGGAGGTCCACGTTCATAGATCTCTGGTCCCAGATTGACGGTTTAGCTCGCACGAGCGGAGTTAGGAGCTCGTTCTCGCTAGCGCGTGCATCCTTTGCCGGGGCCATCTTTTTCGAATGGGACAGCGGGATCCACGCGTCCGGCTTCCCGTCGCCCCTCCCGTTTTCTTATTCGTCTCGCCAGACCCAGTACGTCATCATGACGTTCGCGCTAGCTGTGCTGTCATTGGCTGGGTGCTTCCGACAGTCCGTCCGCCGTGCGAAACTATCTGGCACGTTGGACGCACGCCTGATCGCCGATCCGACGTCTGAAGCGACCAAATTTTTCGGATCAGGCAGTCGTACTGCCGGATCGGACGTCGGATCGGATGGATTTTTCGCGCATGTGTCTCGCGCTTGAAGCTCCACATGCCAGTTTTCATCGAGGTCGTGGAAATAACAACGCCGTCGGAGATGAATAAATGCCGTAAAACTTGTAAAATAAGCATTCCGTTCACATTGCTTGACTTCAGATGGATTTCTAAATGCGCTATTTGACTCGATACTTGAAATTAATGCGCTCGAAGCCCGGCGTTGTCTTTGGATTCGATCCGATGACTCTAGAATCAGATCAGTCCTTTGACACTCTCTGCTCTGCGTACACATCTTGATCGAACGACGTTTTGTCGCCGTTTGAGCGTAGTTACCGAAAACTCGGAAGTGAGCGTTTTCTCCGCTTCGCCGATTGCAGAACGGACTGTCCTTAGTGCCTTTAGCAGGATCGCGTAGCTGCCCAAGATATGTGGTTCTAACTTCGTCCCCGCTGCGAGAAAACAGTCTACCCAAGAAATAATTTAAACATGTACTTACCGTACGAGAAGAGGTTATCCATGCGGCGTTTATTTCTGTTCTATGTAAATGGGAAAAGCATATTCAATCGACGAGAACGAGCATCAGCTTGCGACGAGCAAATGTGTACGACACCGGCCAAACTACAGCCAGCTTGCACGCAAAACACATTTCTCGGACACCATAATCGTCTTCAACACGGCGACGAGGGGACTGGAAACAAAATAATCACCAAAATTAGGTCAGACCGTCAGCTATTCATGGGGGAAGAGTTCACTTGAAAAAAAAAAAAAAAGAATGGGTAAGGGTGAGAGGGAGATGGAGGGAGGGGGGCGCTTTTAGTTCCGCTTTTGTAGAGGAGGGAAGCTCGACAAAGTCTTCGCTTTTGTAAGGCGCGCGCAAACAATGCAAAAAAAAAAAAAGAGAAGAAGAAAACTGCCCTTGTCTACTTGCTTTCACTTATATTTGGCCGTAATATCAGGACGTTCAATTTTGTTCCGCTAGCTCCCGTTTTGGGTTGTCTCTACTTATCGAGGAAGGCACCTACTAAAACTCCCTAATGCTAGAACGAAACAACCACACACGCAAGCACATTTATATATTTAACGTTTGATAGATTCTTAAAACAGTCGGTAGTGTAGTGCGCGACAACACAACGCTCGGAGTTGGTAATAACGTATTCTGGCAAGGGTACGCCGGCGGCGCTGCCGATTTTAGCCGTCCCAGTGTAGCCTCTGTTGGCCACGGTGGCGCTGATGATCAAGCGACGGTGGCGCTCTCTGGAACCCTGCCCAGAGGGGAACTTCCAGGCTTTGTGAGTATAGACGAGGCTATGCTGTAGTTCATAAGAGGCAGGCGCCAGTTCACGAGACGGTTCGTGCCGCCTCGTGCTCTGCTTGCGCAGACGACCAGCGATGTTGCCGTGCGTGCAGAAGAACTAGAGATCCCACGATGCATAGCGGCAGTGGTGGCGTAATGAAACTGGCTGTGAGGTCGGTCGTACCTTCGCCGATTACTCCACATGCGTCATATTATTTCAATTAAAAACTTGACGAAACACCTATGCGGCACCGATTGTGGGAGCTAGAGAACTAGAATAGGAAATGTAAAAAGGGCGCGGCCCTTTGCCGTACGGCGCTGTGGTCCCTCCGCGCGTTGATGCCACTAGGGCCGAATTTGGCTCTGTACTATAAGGGCGCCGTACGCGGCCAATTGTTGCTCTGTGGTAGGGTGTACTAGAACATGATTAAAATAGCGCGAACTGGACAGGGACGAAAAAAGGCACACGTACGACAGGACTGGCGCTGACTTCCAACTCAGTTTATTGTATCATCCAACCAGTAATATATATCATCGCTTGCGGACATAAAAAACACAAAAATGGTTATACATTAAGATTACATGTCTACCACGCGCCTATCTTCAGATAAAACCATCAAGAAAAGATAACTCTTTGTCAATGAGACAAACCGACGGCATGCTGACGCACTTGTCTCCCGCTTTTTTTTTCTTTTTTTGATAAAAAACGCCTCAATAATTATCCTCTTTTTTATATAAAAAACGCCTCTAATTTCCACTGGTGGTTTTATCTGCTCGTGGTAGACTTATAGTCTCGATGTATAACTATTTCTGTATTTTTTTATGTCCGCAGGTGATGGTATATATTGTTTGGTTGGATGATGCAATAAACTTAGTTGGAAGTCAGCGCCAGTCCTGTCGTATATACGTGTGCTTTTTTTCGTCCCTGTCCAGTTCGCGCTATTTTAATCATGTCTAATAGAAACCAAGTAGCCCAATCAAAAGTCGTGTACTGGAACACCTTGTCCCTTCTAGAACCCTTATAGAACACCTTCCTGAAGCTGTCAGGCTTACGGTCGCACCGGTACGTTTACTCGGTTTTCTCGTGATGGTATGCCCTGTTATGCCATGCCTTCCACAAAAAAAAAAAAAAAGTTTTCAAAACATTTTTAGCAAAAATCATTGCTATGCATGTTTTTTTTTTTTTTTTTTTTTTTTTAACGGTTGAAATATATTGAGACTCTTGGCGCCGAT
Source organism: Ixodes persulcatus (assembly GCA_013358835.2). NCBI lineage: Eukaryota > Metazoa > Arthropoda > Arachnida > Ixodida > Ixodidae > Ixodes > Ixodes persulcatus. Next base: position 66,741 of record JABSTQ010009033.1, read on the forward strand.
TAAAGCAATGCGCGTTATTTTGGAAACAAAATTGTCCTGAGAGTTCTCACGTCGAGCACCCTCGCTACCTCGCGCTAATGAAGTGGAAACCGCTGTAATTGACTAAAAAAAGCAAAAGTGCGACGTTGATAACACTTCCAAAAAATAATTCTCCAAATGTTAGGTAGGCCGATGTACCCAAGAGCTGCAAACCACACAAGCAATAGCAGCCGCCGCGCTTTCGCTCGCTACGTTTCCCCATGCAGACTAAAGCGCTTTACAAGAGAGATCTCCGAAGCGCCACCATGCGTCATACGCGCGCACCGGGACCAAACCTCGGCCTTCGCTTTACACTCCACCCCTTCTAGAACACCTTTACCACCGGTTGTGAGTAAAAAATGGCGCCCGTCAGCCAATCGCAAGCCATTACCTCAGCGAGCGATTGACGAAAATCGCTCCGCTCGTTCACCGCACAGCAGGCCACTCGTTGATGGGCAATGGACCTTTTTCAAAAAGGGTTCTGCACATGCGCAGGCCTTCCTCTCACAGCGGCGAAAGCTCGAACTTCGGCTGACGTCCTAAAGAATGGTTTCCTTACCACTCCTGCCTCTTCCGCGTCTCGGATCAGCCGCAGAGAAGGCAGGAAAGGTGTCGCAGCTCCCAATCCATCCACCAACCGTAGTTAGAGTTTACGCCACTTGGTGTCGTCTTTATGTGAAAAGGGGTCCGTTGGCTGTCAAGCGATTGGCTAACAACAGTTGACAGACGGGCAATTGGCTAACGATCGATCGGCTAGCTAAACCCTGAGAGCAAGTGAACATGCGAACCTTTTCAAGAATGCAATTTCTCTATTTTAAAATTATACCACTCTGGAAAGTGTTGCGAACACTTCAATGTGGTGATCATTCCAGATGAAACTTCAACGCTGTCCCTGAATGACATTTTGGGTTTCAAAATAATAATATTGATAATAGAATCAAGTTACTACCCCAACCTAAAATCTTGACCCAATCAATTTAAGTACCGTGAAACAGTTATGCATTACGTCAAAACCATTTCCACAGTCTTGGTAGAGCACCGTATACGCTACATGTACAGGTCGTCTTCTGAAGGCTTGTAGGGTTCTGGGCGAAGCTCTGAAGCACCAGTGTTGGTAGAGCACGTGCTCATATACGCCTCAAGCGAAAGCAAGATATGAAGTGCCCAGCAGAAACCCACAACCATAGCCCCAACGCATTCGCGAAATCTCGACCACTTACAGTCTTGTGCCCGTCACCACCAACGTCGGCCGTTATCGCGCTCTGCTTGAAGTCGACACTTCGCAGGCTGTGCTTCGAGGGTCGCGTGCAATGCAGTGAAAGCCACCTGCACACCGTAGGTTCGACATATGACAGGTAGCCAGTGGTCCGTCCGGTCGCTGAAAGCCAGAAACTGAACTCATAAAGAACCGGATTTGGGTTGATTTATTGATTATTAGGAAAAAAAAAAGAGAAAAGTTTATGCAGCGTTCGGAGGGTTAAATGGAACGGTACTAAGGTGCTCGACAGCCTACTTGCACGCGATGCTACAAGCCACCTAATCAATCCCATGCCGCGTAAGCATCACGTACGTGACCTTCGAGTGCTGCACAGCGACGCGTAGCCACGTGACATGTGCACAACACTGGATTGGCTCGGAATGGCTCGTATAGCGTCCGTTGCGGTCCATGGTAAGGTGAAACTGAGTGTAGCGAGGCGGTAATGGAAATTGGAAGGAAGTGGCTGCTTTTGACGCTCGAAGTGAACGGAGTGTGTGGGTTGGCCGCCGCAAATGTGCGTTGGGCGGGGTCGCGGTCGTTCACGAAATCCGTTCGGCCCGCCAACGCGAGAGCACACGCCAAGTCAACTTCCGTCGCTGCTATCGAACGCTCGTTTCTTGAGCGATGAGGGCGGCTTCGATTAATTGCGCTCTCTGAATGCATTACTTCGCGCTAGTACAGGGTGTCACAAAAGAAAATTTACAGGGTTTTTTTTTTTTTTTTTTTCACCGCAAAAATAAACTAGGCATCGCCGAACGCTCATTCTCCGCCCGAATGTAGCCCTAGAGGTCAAAACCAGATGCCAAAGTTTCAGCCCGATCCGGTACCTTATTCAAAAGTTATGAGTGATTTTCTGAAACTTTCAATGGGAAAATGAAGCCCATTTCTGCCCGTTTTCGGTTTCTGGCGCCATAGAGCCCCATGTATTCGAAAACCCCATCGGCCGCCATTTTCCCATCGAAATTTTCAAAAAAAAAATCACTTATAACTTTTCAATTCAATGTTTATTTAATGAGATGAAGATTTTAGCCCCATATTTGGGGCCGGCTACTTCAATGCTAGTAATGGGGTAAAGTATGATATGATATGGTCAATAATTATGAAATCTGGGCATAATGAGTAACGAAGTAAACTATGAACGTGCTGCGTTCCACCAGAAATCGGCCGCACTTCGCTCCTTTTGGATACGTGAATTTACCTGCCGTTTTGCATTGCTTTTTGCGCGGCTTCAAAGCTTGGATGCCTCAGACCGCGGCTTCACTTCGCTCCTTTGGGACAGGGGGATTTAGGTGCCGTTTGGCGTGGCTGATGACGTCGGCTCGCTCCATGGGGCAGTTAATGCTTTCGCATTAAAAAACAGCGTTCAGTCCCTCAACTCGCAGCCAGAATAAGCGGGCACGTGATCTGGAGCCGATTATATGCCGCCGATGTTGATCATAGCCACGCGCTGGGGTTGGCAAGGCACAGGACACGCGCTGAGTTCCAGACATGGTTATGGTTTGGCTATTGTCGTCATTGCAGCGATTGGACACGCGCCACTACCCGAATGCTTTTCGAGCTATCGATTATCACGAGCCCAGATCGGGTGTCCACGCAATGCTCAGGAGTCAGGTCCAATCTATGAGCAGGGGCGGACGCTGGTATTTCTGGGGGGGGGGGTCAGGTGTTGGTCAGCGTATCATATATTTAAGACCCCCCCCCCCCCCCTTTCTCGTTTCCAAGCCCTAAATTTTTACACAAGCAGAATTCAAGAGAGGGGTCAGGGCATCCAAACCCCCCCCCCCCCCCCCCCCCCCCCTCTGAATCCACCCGTTTATGAGCCACATTCAAATATCGGCACTGGGCGGTACTGCGACCGCCCAGCTACGTCATGAAGTTTTGCGAAGGAGAGATTGAATGAAAACGATCGCTTTTGTACTTGAAATTACACCGCAACGAAGGAGTTTCTTGGCTAGGGGCGTTGTGTGCAAGAGTCCCACTAGTGCCAGTAAGCTTGTGTAAAGTGAAAAACATTCCGATTGAATATCGTTGCACCGCCCCTTCAGTTGAGTGAACATATTTCAGTGAACGCTAGATTCGTAGGCGAGCCTTTCTCCGCATTAGAGTTTTGCGGTAAACGTTTCTCCGCCGCTCGTTTTAATTTTTTTTTTTTTTAACATCTTTAATTTTTTTTTTTTTTTTTTTTTTTTTTTGTGAGAACATTACCCCTTCGCCCTCTGAGCACAAATGGTATGGGGCCATTCCATGTCAAACGTCCCAGGTTGCGCTCGACCAACTTCGATAAAAGAAAATTTCTAGGCCTTTTGCCGCATTGTCCGTAGCCATTCCCTAAAATAGTTTTGACGAAAAATTTTTTTTTTATTGATGGCGTGAGCGCGGTTTTAAGTTTTAAAAATAGCGTAAAACTAGGTACCACTCCATAATTTATGAAAAATCAGCTTTTTCTTGAAACACCCAACAATATTTTTTTCTTAAATCTGCGCGGCTTTCGACTTGCAATGTGGTTGGGCTTGTGCAGTTTTGTTTAATTTAAATATTTTTTTTTAAAACAATTTTTTTTTATTTTAACATTTTTGTTATTTTATTAAACAATCTCATTGCTCCGGGGTCTTAATACAACTTTTACCGGCTGCCCTGCAGGTATATAATCTATAAAAAGTCTTTAAACCGCTCAATTAAAAATCTCGCAGTAAAAAAAAAAAATCCTGAAGTTTCCAAAAAGTGCGTTTTGACGCATAAGCAGCCGTTTATTTCACCCTGAGGTGGTCCAAGTAAAAATAATGGGGTTGGAAGAAAAATCGATTGTCTTTTGATTCTGAAAGTTTAATCGAAGCAATTTTTCTTTAAAGCTTGAAGACAATTTTCGAAGTTGAACTTTCACACCACAACCCGGCGTCGCTTCTTAACACCTCTTCGCCGCACAACACGCCACCGGCGACGATAGCTGACACGATTAGGTCCAAAAAAAGAACGAAGTTTACTGCCGCTTCCCCTTGTCCGTCTTTTCAGCTGCAAGGGAAGAAACGGCGGGCATCGTGTTGATAATCGGAGGTGCCGCCAGTGCGTAGCCACTAGCAGGCCCGTTGTGCCCTTTGTGTCCGAGGGCGGCTCCTCACACTCCGAGACGCGATGCCTAATCGACGGGCGGTATCAGCTGACGTGGACTTCTCCTAAAAGGGAAACGCGACAATATCGCCGCGAAATCTAGCCGTCACGCATACTGCGGTTAAAAGCGGAACTATTCAGCGATCAAGAATTTTGCCGTTTCAAACACAAACGAGGCGTGAGCTTCCAACGGCGCGCATTCGTTACCACCACATCGCCTCGTCGTTTGAGATTGCCCGTTCACTGGGCATTTGTGTTGCTGTTTAAATAGTGTCCTGACGTTGACAATAGAGAGTGATTGCGATGTGTACGTAAGAAACAGCTCTGACCCGAAAGCGCTAAGCATCTGCTGATAACAAGACAGTGGAAGACCACAGGAGGACACCGCCGCGAAAAACACTCGAAATAGGAAAATCCATAAAGCAACAAGAGTGGAAAAAAGCCTCTTCCCACCAAGATGTACCCGACAACTCGAGGTCCTGCTGTCTACCTGCGTGCACACACCGTGACACCGTCGCAAGCTTTGCCAGGCTCGACGGTGGCGTGCTGTGCAGAGAAGCGGCGCAAGAAAAGTCGCCAGGTTGCGGCGCGAGAGCTCAACTTCAAAATGTTTTTTTTTTTTTTTGTTCCTCTTTAGAACAAAATTATGTTATTTAAACTTTCAAGAACAAAAGGAAATAAACTCTTCTGTAAAAGTCATCACGTTTCGTATTTTTCTTTGGGCCAACTCAAGGCAGAATTGACGGCTATTGAAATGGCAAAACGCAATTTTGCACTAATTTAGTTGTTTTTCTGCATATTTAGTTGTACGGCCCGAAACCTTTCTTCTTTTTTTTTTCTTTTGTGCAGTATACCTACAGGCTGTCAATAAGAATTTTTACAGTCACCTGCAGCAATGAGAGTTTGTAACAAAACTATCAAAAATGCTAAAATTCTTATATATTCCTTATTTTTTTAATTGATTCAAGCCAATATTCATGATGCTTATTACATAGCAACCCAAATACCGTATTGTTTTTAGGCAAAAATATTCCACCGTTCTATAAATATATCTTACTTCTCACGGAGAAGTAAAATATATTTATGGAGAAGTCCACGTCACCTGAGTCCTGACGCATGGAGAAGTCCACGTCAGCTGATGCCGCCCGTCGATAAGGCATCGCGTTTCGGTTATCTACACGATGCCTGCCGTTTCTTCCCTTGCAGCCGAAAAGACGGACAAGGGGAAGCGGCAGTAAACTCCGTTCTTTCTTTGGACCTAATCGTGTCAGCTATCGTCGCCGGTGCCCGACACTTCTGGAGTGAGCTACAGAAAACAGATTTTGCCTGGATACCCTTTTTTTTTTTTTTTAATGAAAAAGATCCAGGTTTTTGCCACCTCTCAACTCGTACATCGTCTTCCGGGTCACGTGCGCAGTGACGTCGATGGGGTAGGCGTGGGTAGGCGCGAGGTTACGGTAAAGTTCTTTCTCTAGAGCCATCAGTGGGCAGCGAGAACTCATCCGCTCGCGACCGCGTGCTGGCGGGCGCAGCGCGAACAATATGGTGAAAGGAGGAGTCTCATCCGGGTCCGGCCATTAGCGACGTGCGCGACCGAAAGCGTCGCTGTGGTTGGCCTTCCACGATTGGCCGAACGCTGACTATGACGTCACAAAAAGATTTATCATCGACGGAAATAAGAGGAATGAAAGAACTTTAATTTAGACGGTGTTGGCAGTGTTCCTTTGAGAGCGCAATGATTTCAAGCTTCCACCATGCTATTTACAAACACCATCGAACTTGTTGTTTGCAAGGTAATGACGTCACAAGGGGGAACCATAGGAGGGCGCCACCAAAACATCTCGCCGCTAATACCCGTCCGGCCCTGTCCCCCTCCCCCTCCGGCTTCTGTTCTGGCTGTTCGCGGTAGCAGATAGAGCTGACGGTTTTGTGGACCTAGGATAGATGGCGCCAATAAAACTCCGTATAATAAAAGGTTTGTCGATGATACCAGGGTTCTGACACATTTATATTTATGCTGGAACGGCAAGATTTATAGAAGTTACCTTTTATCGAGCAGGTATTCGCACTTGCTATCTTTCTACAAGACCCCCATTGACGTCATGCCGCGTGTTTCTCATGGCCGCCGCTCGCGGCTGCAGGTCGGGGAATATTCTAATTTTTGCCTAGCGATTACGCGGCGGAATCGCAACATTCCGATGAAAGGAGGTGTGTTTTCTGTACATTTTTGACAATAGAAGAATGTCAAAAGTAGAAGATGCCAATTCTTTCAACGTTAAAATCGTTGCACAGCTCCTTTAAAGGGATACTTCAACGAAATTTCGGCGCTCATTTTTTGGTCTATATGTGTTCAAAGGAGCAGTATCACATCGAACATACCAATATCTTGTTAAAAAAGTTTCGAAAAGGAATTTTAAAACGAATTAAACGATTAGCAAAGAGCACCTGGTGGATGTCGCTAACGCCTCGCTTGTAATGCCCGTCTAGGAACCTTGACAGCTAGTGACGGTGAGTGTCTCGCCTCCGGCCACGACGAGAAGAGGGGAAGGAGGAACTCCCCTCTTTCCGAGAATTCCTTTTGTGTGTCGCAGAAGTCGCTATTGTCCCCCTACAAGATTATAGAAGATTAACCCGTCACTCAAAATTCGTACAAAAGCAGCTCTTCGGTGGCTGGAACGACTAGGCCATCCTCTCCACGTCAGTCTCGCCGTAGCTTTGCTCGTCCCGAGACGACCTACGTCATGATTGCGTTGGATGTCACGTGGTCTCCGCTGGGCCTTCTCCGAGCGCTTGCAAGAGTGGGCCGTTTATAACGAAAAATATAGCCACCAGGATCAAAATACAAACGTGCGATTGTCATTTGCAGATATTGTGGATCATATTCAACCTATTTTTGAACACGACGGGAATATTTCAAATTTCGTTGAAGTATCCCTTTAAGCAAAGCCCTGAAATTGTTGCACAGCTCCTTTAAGAAGCGACGCCGGGTTGTGGTGCGAGTGTTCAACTTCAAAAATTGTTTTCTCGCTTTAAACAAAAATGACTTTGATTAAACTTCCAGAATCAAAAGACTATCGATTGTTCTTGCAAACCCACCATATTTTGTATTTTTACTTGGACCACCTCAGGGTGAAATAAACGGCTGTTTATGCGTCAAAACACACTTTTTGGCAACTTCAGGATTTGTTTTTACTGCGAGACATTTATTTGAGCGGTTTAAACTTTTTTTTTTTTTTTTATAGATTATATGCCTGCAGGGCAGCCGGCAAAAAGTTGTATTAAGTCCCGGGAGCAATTAGATATTTTTTTAATAAAATAACAAATGTTAAAATTAAAAAAAAAAGTTTTAAAAAAATATTTGTATTAAACAGAACTGCAGAAGCCCAACCACATTGCAAGTCGAAAGCCGTGCAGAATTAAGAAAAAAATATTGTTGGGTGTTTCATAAAAAAAAAAAGCCGATTTTCATAAATTATGGAGCGATACCTAGTTTCACGCTATTCTTAGAAGTTAAAACTGCGCTCACGCCATCAAAAAATTTTTTTCATCAAAAATATTAGGGCATGGCTACGACCAATGTAGCAAAAGGCCATGAATTTTTTTCTAGAAATCGAAGGTCGTCGAGCACGTCTGGGACGTTTGACATGGAATGACCCTATGGTCTTTGTCGTGGACCAGAAATGCACTGGCCCATTGCATTGACCGAACCTTGACAAGATAAACGGTGAAACTACCTCTTGTCAATAATCCAAGAAAAAAAAAACTTTTTTTAGGACCACTCTGTGCTCTGAGAAACTTTATACGTAAAAGTCTTTATTCGTGCGAAAGCATTAACTGTCCCATGGAGCAAGCCGACGTCATCAGCTGTGCCAAACGGCAGATAAATTTGTGAAGCCGCGATCTGAGGCATAGCTGCGCAAAACAGCAATTAAATGAAGCCGAGGGAGGCCGCCGCGCGTCAGGTTTAATCGGCGCCACCCCATGGCACTGCGTGCCCGCGCGCCGGCGAAAGGACTCGGCTGGTGCGCTCGGGCGGTGCAAAAGTCGTACAGCCGCCCAAGCGCGCCAGCCGATTCCTGCAGCCAATACCGTGCTGGCACAGAATCGTGCGTCGATGTCAGCGAGGCGTGGGAACTTCACGAGGACGCGCGTAAGAACGACATTCATGCTTTCGCATTCACTACTCATAACCGCTTAGGTGTGCCTCGAGCCTTCTTCGCCATAGTGACCTCGAAATTCAGTTTTACGGATAAATCTGAATTGTCGAAAACTTTAGTGGCGAGTGTTTTCCGGAGTTTATCGAATTTATCTGAAAACGCGGAACTATGACCTTGAGCCCTACTTTTTGTATTAAACATCAGCTGTGCAGGGCAATGGCATTTCCTAGCGCTGGATTGTTCACAAACTGGCAAAAATTTCACAGGGTCTCTTATGTTATCCTTAAGACATTTTGAAGGCGAAAGACTAAGCGCCGATGTAAACGTGACAGCGAACCTTCGAAGACGGCGCGCACTCCGACGACGCACTTTTGGCGCAGCTTCATTGGTACCTTTCGAGTCGCCGACGTGTTTTCGTACTTCTTATGTCGCCGACATGTTTTCGCTCAAGGACTTCGAGGCCGACTGAACGATGAGACATACAAGGCTTTCACCTTAATAAAGCGAGCCCGAAACAGCGAGGCAGCAGATTCAGGGGTACAATCTTTTCAGCTGCCTGCACATTATGGTCAATTAGGTAACTATATTTAGTTTACTTTTCTCATTGGCACTCAAACATTTGGAACTAAAGCAAGAGTGCGAGCTGGTTCAGTACCGACACAGTCACCCAGAAGTGGGGAGAGAAATGGGACGGACAACACGAAGCTCCGAAATTTGTAGCTTACTGTGCTGTGTTGTCCGTCCCGTTTTTCCCCCGCTTCTGGGCTACCACGTCAACAGTGGCCGCCACTTCATATTTGAAGTGGTAAAAAGTATGGTGAAGGTCAGTCGTTTTTCTTCTTTTTTTTTGTGCGGGCAAATGAATTGGTTTATCATGACGATCCCTTGTGACAGTTTTCTCAAAGAACTCAACTAATAAAGCACAAACCATGTTAATAAACAATGTCGGAGAACACTTGACTAGTAGCCAAAATTATGAAACCCTGAACTGGCATGGTTCTTGCAACTCCTGTAACCATAACACCATTCTTTTCGGGTTCGAATCCCTAGGATTCGCGTTTCTGTTGCTGCACGCAGGACTACGGATGTAGGCAGATCAACAGAGATTGATGGGCGTCGAGCACTGTTTGAATTGTTTATTGTGTCAACATTACACAAATCTGTAAGTCAAACTCGCAAGAAAATAAAAGAACACTTTTGTTTATACAAACCTATAAGGCAACACTTCCGAGATGTTGTTTTCGCCCTTTCTTCTCGCTCCTAATTATTGTGATAGCTCCTTCCCCCGTTCGGATTTTTAGTTGGATTGAAACGAGACGTAATCAGGCCAAGCGTCGTTATCGATTCCTAAGCATTTATTTGTACAGTTGTCCGCAAACTCTTCGTTAAGCTAAGTCTTCCCCCACCCGCCCGACCGACAGACCCCACTGAAAAACACCCTCTCCACAAAAAGTAAAAAAAAAAAAAAGATAAGCAACCTGCAGTGTAAATGTGCAGACAAATCCCAATTAAAAAAAGAGAGAAAAAGAAAAGGTAACACAAACTTAAATCCACAAATACTGTACAACAAAACTTTCTGCAATGCATGCACAAATTTTTCTTCCCTCGTCGGAGAAAGCGCGCATGACCGACTAAGTCGGAGGAGACGCCAAACGTCACCTTCCACTCCTCGCAGGTGTACAATGTTCCACTACGGACAAAAAAAACAACAAAAAACATGTCAACATGTAAACTCTTCTGCACGTCGAAACGGGTCGCCGGACAAAAGCCTCGCTCACGCTCGTCCAATCTTCAGACTCGTACCACAGATGGAACTCTAAGCCACCATCCAGGCCCCTCCCCACTCCTTTTCCCCAATAAAAAAAGAAAAAGCACCGACTCAAATTAGAGTTAAAACCGACGGAGCAAACCCCCGTCGGCTCCGCGGCGACGAAATGCAACGCGCGATTAGAGCGCTAGAAAAGACGTCCGTGAAACTGTGGCTGAGCTTGTCTCTCTTCCGGCCCGCGCTGACCGACGCGAAATAAACTCGCGCCCTTCGTTGGGGGGCGACAACGAGGCGCTAGGAACGTTCCCGAAAAAAAATAAAGAGGCGAGGAAACGCGGGGAAGTGGGGGTCGAGGGAGACCGTCGGTCAGTCCGCAAGATCACCACCCTGGCGTTGCTGCAACGTCCCACACCAGAGCAACGAGGGAAGGAAGAAAAAAAAAAGGTGAAAGAAAAGTGGAGAGGAGCACGTGCGTGGACCACGGCGGCTAGCAGAGGGGAGCACCGCCGAAGTTGAAAGACGTCGGCACCGTCTGGTTCTGGAACACGTAACCGCCGCTCTTCTCGATTCGTCTGGACTCTGCGACGGAGAGGGAGAAAATGGAGCAGGTTGGAGGCACGTTCGGAAGTAACGCCGGGAGAACAACAGTTAAGAGCCCTATGCTGCTGTTTTTCTCAAATAATATAGCAGCTAAACTATAATTCAGCTAAACACAAAGGCCTAATACAAAAACAGTCTATCATACACTTTGCCGTTGACTTCTTTACTCCGGCAGACAAAGCAAGTCGGAGCCCTGAGTAGACCCTTTTTGGAATTCAGACTGGCCAACCTGATCACTGATCGTCTGAGTGTGTGGCATCTGCGCCTGGGTGAACTACTACAAAATACCGAGCATGAGCCTATGTCACAACGAGCGCCCACCCCCCCACTTTTGAGAAGTTTAAAAGATCACTAAAGGATATATCGAGCACCCAACCACTATTTTAAGACAGTTAAAAAATTGACCGCATCTCCACGTGGTGAATGATGTTGCTTGGGGCGAAGCTCTGGTGGTGCTTGTCTGCGTAGACGCCGAGCCGCAGCATGCCGAGCCTTTTCATTCATGTCAGTAGGAGAATGTGTGGTTTTTTTCTTTCTCTTTTTTTAAACAGACAGATGGGATGGCATCTCAGAAACCCCTACTCTTTTTTTTTTCTTTTTCTTTGAGCATTTTCATTCATGTCAGTAAGAGAATGTGTGGTTTTCTTCTTTTTCTTTTTTCATAATTTTTTTCATCTTTTTTTTCCAATTTTTTTTTTTTGCCGTACACGAGCACGTGAGCATGTGCTCACGTGCTCGTGAGCACGTGATCTCACGAGCAGAAGCACGAGCACCCGACGCCGGCCTACGGCGGACAACGGACGGCGGACGGACATGGCCAGCCCCGAAGGAGCTTCTCCCCTAAAATATGCGAGGCGCATCAAATGCTTGGTCGATGTGGGCAGCCATTACCTCCATGATCGGAGGACAGTGCGGGCATAGCGAATGCATAGCACGGGCAAAGCGGCTTTAGCGACAAAGACTAGATGTTGCATGGTCAATCACTCTTTAATTTTACTCGACAAAATGTATTTACTCGCATAATGATTGTCAGCATTGATTTCTTTTCTTTTTCCGCATAGCCGCCAAGTGGCCAGGACAAGCCAAGCCAAACCAAGCATGGCAGCATACACGCACAAGCACGGCCAGCAAAATTGGGGCCGAGGAAAAGACACTTTTAGTAATGCCGTGGCGCCGATTCCAAACTATGCGCAATCGCTGGGAGTGGTCCCGTGTGCCGTTCTGGTGGGGCTGCCGCCGCCATTATGTGGTATACGGTCGCAGAGGCCAGTACTCTGTAGTGCCCGCATAGTGCCTTTCTAGGTACTTTTTATTGCTGTGCGGCACTGTGCAAGCAGAAAGGCAGATCCCAAACAGGACGAGATTTGCTGTTCTGCTGCAAAAGTACAGCTGTCAACGAAAAATGCATCAATATAAACCAAAATTACATGGGTCTAATGATGGCCATTATGAGCTCAGTGGTCGAACCAAGCAAGGTCAACCGAACCGTGTACTCCTTCTGTATTTTCGCTCTTGGACCTAGCAAGTGCTCATCCCCCAGTTTTCCATGATTATCCCCCAGTTTTCCATGATTATCTCCCAATTTTGAGTGGGCACTTGCTTGGTATCTTAGGGTAAGTTAAAGATGCTACCAAGCGGAGGATACAAGGCCTGTGCATTTAAGACATACATACAATGCACTATAGTCGGTTACAAGTTAAGAAGGTAGGAGAAGCTCCTCCCACAAGCGTGGTGCGCCGGTTTCAAATCCCTCCGCAATCGAAAGAAGAGTTCACTGGAAACGCTCCTTGCTCCGCTTCAATGGATAGATAATGGCCACAGAGCGGTGCCAACTTGTCTCTGACCCCCACTTTTTTAAGAAAGCGACCTTTGTATTCATCGGAGAAGGAACCGAGCCCCTGAAAGCAGCCTTTGTATCAATCGGAGGGGGAAGCTAATCCCCGAAAGTCGTCTTTGTTTCCATCGGAGGGGAAAGACTCTAATCTCCCTCTTGTACAGAAAGGCAAGACCCTCCTCGCGCGTTGGCCGCAACGTCACGGAAACGATGGGACGCTATTGGATGCGGAGGTGGCGGAGGGATATATCATTCCCTTTGAGGGGCATTTGCCGCTACCTTCTTGACTTGTAACCTACTATAGGGAGTATTCACTGGCGGCCATAGCTGTGTGCTCGGCTGCGGAACGCGTGCTGAACGCGAGCTTCCACAGTTCTTTCGCCACGTGCATTCCGCACCACCAAGATTGCCGGTCTTGGCAGCCTATTAATGCGAGCACGTTCTGAGCATGCGCTCTAAACAGTGACCTCAAATATGGCGGCCAGTGAATACCTCCTATAGTTGGATATAAGTGCTGGATCTGCATTCATTTCAGACGCTACAAAGCCCCTTGATGTAGAGAATCTTATCGAGGGGTTTATTTGGGTAGGCACTTCATACCGACAGGTTGTTCATCTGTAACGTTCGAACCGAATGGAATCAAAAACTGTACGGTGAAAAACGGATTCTCACCTGATGTTGGCATGCGAAGGAGAAAGTGCAAGACGGAACACAGTAATTTTATTACCAACACTAGTAAGGCAAAGGTTAAACTGCTACTTGAGCTACCAGGTAGAAACCTATTTCAGAAAGGGCCTAGTACAGTCAACAGCAGCGGCCAAGTATCCCCACGACGGGCAATCGAGCAGGGGTAGTCATAACCGTGCGCTCACCTGCCGCTGCTCTCCTCTGGTCGGCCAGGAGGTAGACCTCTTGTAAGGCTTTCTGCTGCTCGCCCGAGAGACCGGACGTCAAGGCGTTGAACCACATTGGGTCTGTGCTTTGGATGGCTACAAGACAGGCGGGAAACGGGGGCCGCTATCACACGACATGCACGCAAAGCACTGAACGAAGTGAGCGAGTGCAAAATAGACGAGATGATTGCGTCTGCATCCAGTCGACGACGGAAATGAGACACACAGTAGACGCCTCACTGTCACGCGATGTTATATGGTCACGCAACCCCGTGAAATCGGCTGACACCCGCTACGTCACGGTCGAAATCAAAGCCGAATCTGAGGGTTTTATCTGCCAAACCAATTAAGGGGGGACAATATTCCGAAATGCTAACTTTGGACCGTTTGTCTTATTTGTATAAAATTTGCAGGGTGTACTCATAGCACTGAGAAAGGATGCTATGCAAATTTTCAGCCTTATAAATTTATCCAACAATGACTTACATAAAAATACATCATACAAAAAGTGCATCCACTGAGGAAAGCTATCGTTTAGAAACGGTAATGAAAATGGCCAGTTTTTTGGGGGAACATACAGTAGAATACTTGCTTGAGACGACTCTAAAGTTAATTAAAAAAAATTATAAAATTTTTATATAAAAACCAAAAAACAAATTTTGGTGTGCATTTGATTAAAGATAAATCAACTTTTCATAACAAAAGACAATAAAAATGCTGAAAGTAAGTTCACAGTCGCGTTCCCCACAAAAGTTCAGTATAGAAGAACCCAAACCTAGCTACAGTCGCCGACCGATTTTTCGGACTCAGAGGGGACCCTGAAATTGTCCGAATATTCAAGCGGTCCGAAAAATCGATTTCAGCCAAAATATTGAATTTCCGTGCATATTCCACTGCGTATTTGCCACTTTCCACTTGCTTGATGTCAATTTTAAGTTCTCGTGCAACTTCCGCTTTATACTGTTCAATTTTCACTTGTTTGTTGATCTGCTTGATCACAGTGTTGCGCTCTGTTGGTGCCTTCGTTGGCACAAACAGCGAAGTTAAAGTTGGCGCCATTTGGCACTATTTGGAGACAAAGTTTAGTCCACCAAGCTCGCTTCAATACTAAGCCTATCGTCAAAAAAACCTTCGCGCTTAAGAGACCACGAGAGCGGCAGACGGCCGCTCATCTCGCGGTCGCACTCGAAAAACACGGACCACGAGAAGAACTGGAAGAACCGTAAGATTGGGCAGGCGGCGGCCATGTTGGCTATAGCGGAACCGGAAAATCCGACTTTAGCCTCAACCCAGCTTGTTTATTGCGTAGGACGTGGCATCAAGGCTACAGGGCAAAATCAAAACCAAACCCAAAATGGTGGACACTAAGCTTGCGGCGGCTGTTTTGTGACCATATACACTGAGGAAATCACGCATATTATGTCAGAAATTTCAAACAATAAGCTTTATGGCGTCTGAAATTTTGGTCAATGTTATACATTAACTCTATGGGGTGAGTGACGGTTCGGCGAAGACGTCCGAATAATCGGACGTGTCGGAAAAATCAGTCGGCGACTGTACATATATAATTTCATTATGAAATGATAGCTTCCCTGAACCGAGATTTGACACCAAATAGTGAAGCTGAGATAAACGTGTTTGAAATTTCAAGATAGCTTTTTTAAATTTTTTTTGCACTTTGAACTTCAGAAGAACCCGCCAGAAGCATAGATGACACCTTCTTCCTCAACCCTCTTCTGCTTCGCTGCTACTGCCTCTAGCTTCCTTTGCTTGTGGGCAATCTTGGAGGTGTCCAGTGCCTTTGCCTTTGCCTGCGTGATCTTCAGCTCAGTTGCTTTTGTGTGCTCCATATGGCGGCTTCCAGCCTCCACGCCCATCTTCTCGAGCACCCTCTCGAAACCCTGCGGACCCAGCTTAAACTCCAGAACCACCATTGCGGCGGCAGTTTCTACAGTACGCAGAGACGAAAACTCGATCTTGGGGCACCCCTTCCAGGTGAGTGCGTTGTAGAACTCGTTGACATTTTGAGTCTTCACCCTGCAGCACCTTGCCAGCAGGGTCTTGTCCGACAGAGGTATGTACAGCGGCACCAGCTCTTTTGCTATGTCCCTCGAGAAGGCTGGCCGATGTGGATGCAGTGCACTTGGCTTGCCATCTGCTAACGGAGCTTTGTGGCGACTGAAATGACACCAGGAGTCTTCACCCCGAGGACATGCCTGGTGCCGGGGCTCGGCGTCAGTAGAGTAGCTGTGGAGCAAGCTTGCGAAGACTCTCTTCTGCATCTTGGCGACACCTGGAGCATTGTCCCTCAACGCGGTCATATAGAAGCTGGTAAGTCTCTTCATCACATTGTTGGTGAGCTTGCTTTTTCCTCCAAGCCCCTTCTTGGTTTCTTTCAACTTCTCCATTCCGGCATACATGCGCTTTGCCACATGGTTAACGCAATCTTCTTCCTGCACATCTTTGTTGTAGAGGCCTAGGCTTGCAACGTGGTTGAAAGCCTTACTGTCCCCATCACTGAGCACAGTCATGTACTGCATGTTGTGCTGTTCCACTGAGCGGCTGAAGATGTCACCAGCCACTTCACTTCCATCGAGCTGGAGGAGTCCTCAAAGTTCTTTTGGCAGACTTTCTCAAGCAACTCTGCCCAAGCTCGGTATTCATCCCAACCTTTCTTGGGACCGAGGCTGCAGCCATGCTGTGAGCTTTCTCACAGCATTCGCAGCCTTCTTCATTGCGTCACTTGCCGCTTCCATCGATGCGTCGTGTATTTTTGTTGCTATGTTCTGGTAGGTCCTGAGATGCATGGGCGGTGGTGCACTCATGCCTCCCAAAAAGGTTTTTAGCTTTGTGAAGCTAATTCCGCAGTCCCAACCGACAACACAGAGGCGCACAGCGAGTTCGTTTTGCCGAGTCGTTCCCACGGGCACGGAGTGCAGTGCCTTCGCTGTCTCCTCACAAAAACTGCACACGGTCACAAACTGCAAATTTGCTCCAGTTTTATCTTCCGCCAACTCCAATCCGCTTCCCAAAAAGTGGGACACAACAAGGTGCTCACCACTGTCCGCACGGCTGAAACATGCACAAAGCGATATCCGTAGAGGGATCTGCAATCTGAAAGCAGAATCTTCTGCTCGAAAGTAGTCAAGTCGTCAACTTCCTCCGGGAGTGAAGCATTAAAAAAACACGATGTAGAAGAAGCGTCCTCCAATAGTTCAGACGAAGTCGAACTCCACCTTGACAGGTGGAGTTCGACAGGCGACACCGGAGCTTCTGAGCCCTTGCAGGATCTGAGACCTCTTGGTTTCGTTAAGCGAGAGCGCCTTCCAAAGTTTCTACACGTATTAGCTTTAACTGCGGGCATTTTTCGGGGAAAACAGAAGCAGGGAAGATCAAAGAGAAAAGGGGCGAAATGGATAGATCAGCGAAAAATGTGTTCTGAATGTTCCCCACGCACACAGAATCAAGTGACCGAGGACAACCATTCGCTGCTCGGGTTTCATTACTCAGCCAATAGCAGCGCCCGTTGGTTTTTTACCACCATTTTTGACCCAGAACGAGCACTTTCTGCAAGGCTCTCCAGCGTGCACGGAGGGGTAAAGAAAGAAATGAAAAAGTAAAGTCGAAAGCCCGTGAAACGACACTTTGAACGAGTCTACCGTCGCATCACGCTAGGCCTAGTAGCCGCGGAGCAATCATGTTTCCAAACTGATGCTTATCGTGGTTCTCGTGCTCAGCCAAGCGCGGCACTTCTCGGGCGCATTACCGAAGAGTCAATAATGATTATTTCTGCTGTCGTTTGTCAAAGCACATTGATAAAACTTTGTGAGGGTGTTAATTATTACTCGTACGTGCCAAAAATATGAAATTTTAATGATCAATTTTTTCGCGAAAAATCGCTAATTCGAGGTTGTGGCATCTGGCACGTCCCGGCGGAGGACTGGGGAATAATATGGACCACATGAAGATCTTTTTATGTGCAATCGAAATCTCGGTTACACGGACCTTCTCTGCCATATGCCTCAATTAAACTGCGGGTACCTCGGCCGATATCTGAATCCGCCACCTGGGGATCCGTAGGTGGATTCAAATATCGGCCATCGAGGCGGCTGCGCGAGGTCACACGCTCACGTCGCTAAGGTCACATTGCAGGACTTCACGCAACACTTTGACGTTACGGCATCCCCAACTCGACTCGTAAATGCCGGGCATTTATGTTGCCAAAAAACCGCGCAGCGTTCTTTCCCGCAGGCAAGCGTCCCGGCACTCACCCTGCATGACCTCCTTGAAGACCATGTACTCGTCCACGGGGCAGTCCTCCTCGTCCAGGGGCGTCGTGAACGACTCCAGCGCCGTCTCCTCCTCGTCGTCATCTTCCTCGTCGTCCTCGTCGTCGTCCTCCTGGTCGTCCTCGATGGTGGCAGACGTGACCGGAAACGGGGACTCCTTCTTGGCCTGCCGCGCTAGCCTCTGCAGGTAGTCCTGGCCCTCAACGTCGTCCTCGTCACTGTCCAGCACCTCTGCGAGCAAGGCGGGCCGCAGAAAACGTCGGGTCGCCGTCTAACCGCAAGACGTGTCGCGAGACATCTCACTAAATTCTACATTTATATATACGATGGCGCAAGAGGACAGGAAAGCGAGAGGAACGGGACAAGCTTTTGTCCTGTCCCCTTCAAGTTCCCATTTTCTTGCACTATTGCATATATGATGTTTAACCAACTACCCCAGCAAGTGATGCTAAATTCGTCATTCCGACTCCACTCCCCAAGAAATGAGCCTCATTGCCGTGGAACACTTCTACCCTCAGTGAGCAGGCCGGGGCACGGGAAACGTCACGCCGCTATCTAACTATGAAATATGTCACAAAATGTCGCGCTACCGTGAAATACTGCGGAAGTAGCCACTTTGTTCAAGAGCCCACTATTATCGTTCCCAAAACTTGTGAATTCTTCAAATTATATGTGAAGTGCCCGATTTGACTGGACAAGCGCCCAAGTCTAAATTATAACCCTGTTTTCAGTAGAAGTGGGGTGGGCACTTTCCCATATTTTACTAGCTTTGTTCGATTTACGTGCACCTCCTGCACCGGTGCAGAAAAGTGTGGGCAGTGTACTTCCACTATGTGCATTGAGATACGACCAGAAGTACACCGCCTTACACTTTTGTGCACCGGTGCAGCAGGTGCGGGTAAATCGAATGAAGCCAGTATGTCCGTCGTAACTCCGTTCCGAGAGATAACCTTTTTCCTTCCCCATACGCATCTTCTCGCATCGACCATCGGTTCGAAGTCGGCACACCTACAGAGCCGTTCCACGAAACGCCTTTTCCCTTTCGACAAGCCACGTTTTGTCACGTTGACGAACGGCAGCGGGTGTCTGATGTAGCCACTTCTGCCGCTGTACCACCGTCAAAACTGCGGTTGTGAGGTCGCCAGCCGAAAGTAGAAAGGACTACATGGAGACGAGGTCAATGTACCAGTTGGAGGTGCATTCTATAAACCACACCCATAGTAAGAGGACACATGAAATGAGTTAAGACACCGAAGCCAACACTTGCCAATGGCAGTACAATAAAGATGCTACAGCCAAGACGAGGACGGCGTACAAAACAAAGCTCCTTTGGTGCAAGCTTGTATTCACGACTCTACGACGTTCTATTGGAGTAACCTTCACAATGTCGCTTTGAGTAATAATAAGTGGACGCACCTCCCTCGTAGTCGTCGTCTTCCTCTTCCTCGTCGTCGGAATCTTCGTCGTCCTGGGCCCTGTCTGGAGATGCCAGGAAACAAAAAAAATCATGAGCCACTCCCCTCTGTGAAGGTGAACGACCAATCAAGCTGTTTAGCACACGACACAGACCTGCCACGAGGAGCCAGAGGAAACTAGACATGCGCGACGGGACCGCCACCCGGCGGAAAGTAGACGCGCGACGGGGCTGCCACCCCGGGAGAGCAGAAGGAAAGGAAACTAGGCACGCAAGCGCTTGGAACGACGACAAAGAGAGGGCGGTGCGAGCGTAGACATGGCCGCCGCCGGTCGCACAGCGGAAAATCTTTGAGATACCTTTATTTTCTACCTGAGAGCCAGACTTGTACGGTACGCATTACAAGTAATCAAATTACTTGCAATTGATTACTTTTTGGAGTAATTTTGTAATCAGTTGATTACTTTTATTAGGCAGTAATCACAAGAGTAATCTGATTACTTTTTGAAGTAATAAAAATACTTGTAACCGTTACTATTAAGTCAAACCAAGCCAGGCTCCTCACATAATGGCCACAAGTGCGTAGTTGCGGTAGTAACGGAAGTGATCAACCATGAAACCGAGTGTCGTGCTCACTTGATGAAGCTTGGGTCGAGGAATTGCGGAGCCCCGGACATTCTTCGCCTATCGGATGGATGCATTGATGTCAACAAACAAGCCGTCGTCTGTGGTCCGCTTTCGGACAGTGAAATCGTGAAAGTGGTTAGGCCTAATTTCACATACTCCGGGGTAAATGCATTTATTTAATTCGCAACAGAACGGCACAGCAAGGTGCAAGCTGCGCTGTAGGCTGAGAGTGTCTGGTAGCCCCTCCGTGAATGAAACTTGATTCGTGCAAGCGGGCTTTGGGGGTCAGAGTTTGGACTTCCTACGAGTTCTTGTCTCCGTGAACGAAACTTGATCCATGCGAGCGAGCAGGCTTCGGGGGGGGGTCGGGGGGTTGGACTTCGTACGAGTTCTTATACGCCTAGTCGTGGATTATACCTGAGAGTGCCCGCCGGACACTAGAAATATATACTGTAAACGACTATATTTTCGCAAGGACCTAATTTTCACGAATTTCGCGAATCGCCTACGATTCGCGAAAAATACGTCCTGCGAACAATTCGGGCAATATGTGAACGCTACGGAAGCTACACTCAATTCGCGAAAATTAGAATCCGCGAATAATTTCAAACTTTCAGCTTTGGCCCGATTCGCGAAAATTTTATCCCGCGAAAATTAAGTCGTTTACAGTAGTATCTCCTAAGAATGGTCGGTCGTGTTGCTTTTCGTGCTAAGTGAGCTTCGTAGGGAGCGTTTTTCTGCGGCAAAAGGCACCCCGAAAGCGCCCTAAAAAGGTTTGCAATTTATAAAGCACGATTATGGTGGCACGCCCCCGACCACCCGTTGGTGCACCTACATCACTGAGACGTGGTGCCACAGTACCTTGCCGTATCATATTGGCACCTAATATGACATTTGCAGGAAGTGTGTAAATGCAAAAATTTTACCCTGTGTAATGAACGCCCCCCAAAATATGTGTCAATTTTTCGGGAAAAAAAAGTGTGTTCATTATGCGAGTAAATACGGCACTTAGAACCTTTTATACGGGGAAGAGATGCATGTGCGGCTCGTCCGGCGGTGCGAGCGTAGAGTTTTTAGTCACTACACACGAAAAATCCACAAAACCCTAGTCATAAACAGCTTCGCTGTAATTTTGTCGGGTGCCGAGTTGTGCGTCGTCGTCTGCGACAGCCACGTGGGGTGTCAAAACACAGCCTCATTCGTGTCGGCGACACTCTCTTCGTATTCTGTCGTGCAGACGGCACACGAGTTTCTGCACACGTGTCATCACCATTCTACGGTCTGCTACAAATCCGCAATATGCCGATTCTCGATGAAATGCGTCGGCATTTAGCGCAGGGGTTCCGACTCTGCAAGGGACGGGAATCCCAACCTCGTAACGGTCTGCACACTGTTGCATTCGGATGGCCAATCCGTTCTGCTGGGCGTCGGAGGTATCAAATGCAGCCACCACGGCATCCCTCGATCACTGCCCGCGGTCCGCATGCTGTTGGCTTCGAAGAACCAATCTTTCCTCCCGGATGTCGGCGGTTTTACTCAAACGGCGTCGTCGTAGCACCCGTTTTACGTCGTCGCGTACGTCGCACCATGGCTGCTCGATCCCCCATTCTTCCGCTCCTGTGATGCGTCACTGGAAGCGTGCTGGAAGACTCTTTCCCTCTTGCAAAAGCGAAAGTGGACGTAGAGAGCGAAGAAGCGAAGCAAAAGAGCACGGCGGGAACCGCACTGCGGCCTCGCGAAACCAGTCCGGTCCAGCCCAAACCGTGACCATCCAAACGAAAGATGGCTGCACGCACCGGGGCAAAATATGCAGACTCGTTTAATAAATAGAACCTCAATAATTCAATCTCGGTTTATTCGGAATCCCGGATAATTCGCAAATTTCCACGGTCCCGTGGCTTCTCATGAAAATATGACCGGATAATCTGAGCGCTCCACCTTGCCTACCCGGTCAATTCGCTGATTTGGTCTTCCAGGTTAAATTTTTAGTCGCTAGGTGGCGCCAATAGGCATCCCGATTCAGCAGCAAAAACAAAGATGCCGCGCCTCTTCGCTGATTTGTTTCCTATTTGCTGGTCCATGCGCTTAGTAGTCCCTTTGTTTTTTTGGGCTTGGTGTCGGTATTCTTGGCACCGTGCTGCTGTGGGGCTGTGGTTCCCACATGTAAGCGATTTTGCGAGCGACGAGACGAGCGACGGCGCCATCGGTGAGAGTCAGCGACAAGCGACAGATTTCTCACTGTCGCCCGTCGCATTGCTCATCACCTTGGTCGCTCGCTCCCGCCGCTTTCATGCGGTTTGCCTCGTCGCGCAATTGACCGAGCAACAGCGAAGCGGGTCGCCGTCGCTTGTCTTATCGCTCGCCAAATCGCTTACATGCGACTGGCCGTGGAGCAGGAGGATACCGCCAATGCTAGTGCCAGTATTGTCCCTGGGATTGACGATGAGAGAGAGGAGCTTTGCTCCCCGGCATAAGTTTCACAGACTACTTAAACATGGAAGAGAATGAGTAAACCTGCTACGCGGACCTTGAGAGCGAAATCATTGAGGTAGACGGCAGAGATTGATGACAATGATGAGCCGCCTCGGGCCCCCGCTGTAGGGGAAGTTATACAGTCGCTGAATGTCGTCCGCAGCTTTGTGGAATGTAACGGCGGTGATATTGAGATGGTGCGCCTGGTTAGCCTTCTTGAAAATATGATGGTCGGTGCCGCTAATTACAGAATGCGGCAGTCCCATATCGCCGACTACTTCGGGCGATGTTATCTCGTTTTGAATAAAATGTTTCCTTCGAGATTCAAGGCTTCGCGCACTATCTTCAGTCGCTTTCTTTTGTTTTTAAATAATTCGCAAATCCGCTTTATTCGCAAATATTTCGCAGTCCGACCGACTTCAAATGAACGAGGTTCTACTGTATATGCACTATGAGAAATGGTCACTTATAACGCTGTCGGGATTATTTCGAGCACGTGGCGAAAGAACTACGCATAAAATCTGCGTGAATTGGACAGACGGCACAAGCGCGTCCCCACCCCACCAAACAAGACCCACTCACAGGCGTACGCCCGCTTGAGGCCGTCGAAAAGCACGAGCAGGGAGGGCACCACCTGGGAGGCCATCTCGGTCAGGGACTGCGGCCGGGACCCCTGGCTGCTGATGAGCGTGCACAGGCCCAGCACGCACATCTTGCGGTCGTGCAGCCTGAAACACAGCAACACCCACATGCCGTGACTACAGAGCTTGCAACTCGTCTCCGATAGCGCGCTTGGCGACCCATCCGGCCTGTGCATCGAATGTGGCCCCAAAGAGCAACGAATTGTGTCGCTCTCCAGGCTGCAAACTGTCGGCCTGGAGAGTTAACTGTCCGCTGTATTCACATTCGTTGCTGTGCCACCCCCAGGATTGGGACGGGCATCGGCGTGGCCGTGTTCCAAAATTTATTCGGTCTTACTCCGGGGTAAGGGTTTTCTACCTCGGTGTTCAAAAACCCACCCCCGCCTGGCACTACTCTATCCGCACTGTCATGTGACACGACCTGCCAGAGTAACTAGGATCTATTTGTGCGAGATTTGGAACACGGCCATGAAACGAGTGACGTAGTCAGACGGAAATCGAAGGACTACGACCGAAGTCGCAGTTCTTGGCACCCTACCGAGATTATGAGCGGAGACTGAGATCATGTCCAACTATAAAGACTGAAGATTACTTATGAAGACTTAAGATTACCCCATACCCATAAACAGACGTATTGCAACGTCAACGAACCACCGAAACTAAGAAGGTGCCCTAAAAACACTAATCCTACCAGCACACCTTGCAGACAGTTATGCCGGTAACGGACCGGTAGATAGTACATTTAGACGCCTCATTCATTTCCTCTTCCTCTAAACAATTCTTTGGGATTCTGCAGCTCTGCCAAAGGCAAAACCTGTTCAGTTACGCAGCAACCGAAAGCGAAGGTGGGTCGCTTTTCTAGGCAGATCCGACAAGGGAGAGCCATCGCTGAAGCACGGTTGCAGCTCACCCGAGGAAGTACTCGATGTTACCCAGCCACATCTTCACGAAGTGATCCACCAGATGTTCCGACGTGTCCGCCCTCTGGATCTTGCCGAGCGTCTCAAACAGGAGGACCGGATTGTAGTAGAGTGCCGCAATCACCACCTGCGCAAAGTGCCAGGTGTCAATCGCTGTAACTGCTGCGGAACGCAATCTGTAAACACTGAGCGTAAGCTGTAAACTGGACACACTTCGAAAGCCACATGCAACTGTATTTCTAATCATAGCCGGCCGCAATTAATTGTGGCCACGCAGCAGTGTCCCGGAAGGTTTTCTTGTTGAGAGTTTAGGTCACTGAAAGGAAGGTTTTGCTGCACAATACAAATCTTGACGTGCATTCTCAATGGATGCTCGTGGAAGCAGATGGGGGATGCAACGGCAGTGCCATCTGCCACTTTGCATCATTCGAGAAGACTTGCAGATTCTGTTTGGGTAGCGTATCTCGACAAACAGTTGTAACTGTGGTTGCACAACTATGACGCAACAAACTCGCTTTGGGATGTGCACCGACAGTGATCGCAGCACAGCTTTATATCATACTGTATATAATTCTACACCTCTACTCTTCTTCCACATGTTCCACCAGTACGTACCCAAAATCCTATTCTTTTTCCGGAAGAAGCGTGCCACTCCCACACATGCTATTGTAGGCTACTTCAGTTCCAAAAGCAAGCGAAGGGCACAAATTTCCTTTACGAGTGAAAAAGCAAAAACAGTTTCAGGAGGAGAGTCACAGATCTTGAATCTGTTTACAGTACCTGCTGGCACATGACCTGGAGCTCCACCCAGGCCCCCGAATCTGCTAGCGTCCTGATCGCCAGCTCCACAAAGGACGGGATGCACTGTTCACAAAGGACACCAGGGACGTCTTAATGAATAATAATAAATATAATCAGTTTCTTTTGATAAAGTAAAAAAGAGAGAACAGGAAGTTTTTTTTTGAGTGAAGCTTGACGACACCCAAAGAAACGTTAGCATAACCAAACTCAGATTTCCGACATATATATTAATAAAAAGCTAGGATTTTCAGTGACAGCAGGACTTTTTC
The DNA here is from genome assembly GCA_013358835.2 of Ixodes persulcatus. Lineage (NCBI taxonomy): Eukaryota > Metazoa > Arthropoda > Arachnida > Ixodida > Ixodidae > Ixodes > Ixodes persulcatus. The sequence goes on from JABSTQ010009033.1 coordinate 91,807, forward strand.
AAGGAAGCCAAAATCAGAACTAATCATCGAAATGCCAATATTTTAAGAATGATACAGCATATACTTTATTTCGCGAAAATTAAGCAACTTTATCGCATTCATTTTTCTTATGAAGATGCCCAGCTAGTCAAGTGCAACTGACTATGCAGTAATGAACTATGAAGGGCAAAGAAAACACTTTCAAAGAATATTTACTCACAAGATAGTCTGGCACCGAATTACCAATTGTTTGCACCTACCGTAGAATATCGCGCATCCACCCATTCCACACTAAGCGCCCATTCCCGAATTTGTAAGATCTGAGAAAATATGCACAGTACATTGATATATAAAATTGATAACCGGACAAACGCCCATCCCCCAGTTTTTCGCGATTATCTATAAATTTTGAGTGGGCGCTTGCCCGGTATTTTACGGTATCCGATTTATGGCTAGACCGAGCAGCACGACGGGCACAGTTGACAATTGAGAAAAGAGGCTTTAAACGGTTGAGTGCACCACACACCTGGTCAATTTGTCCCTTGCACTGGAGGATGATGACTTCGAGCAGCTTGAGTGCATGGAATTTGGGGTCCTCACCAGAATCACCCTCCAGCACCTTTCAAGTAAGTGCGGCAACGGGAAGAAGAAACAACAGTAAGAAACAGAAAGCAAGACATGCTTGGGAAATGCATTTTTTTCAAAAAAAAAATGCATTTTCAAAAAATATTATATTTGGGTTCACTATATTCTGAAGCATAGTTTCAGAAAGTTTCATTTGTAAATGCGCAGTTCTTATTTCGCAAAAAAATTATTTTCGGCAAGCTCGCGGCCGCGCGCGGCAACCCGCCGAGCGAAGCAGACGGCAAAGTTCGGCATTTTCAAATTAGACCTACTCCGCGCTCGTTCGAAACAGTCGAGATATCTTACCCTCGTTGGAAGCGCCATTTCTTCTAGTTTCTGCCCATAAAAGCTTGCTACGTTTGAAGCTATCTGTGGCCCGGGAGAACCCCGTACATACAAGCACAAAAAACGTGGGAACTATGATACCAGCAATCCCATTGGTTGCGACCCGAAACAGGGCTCACGATTGGCCGCCTTCGGCGACGTAGCTCTTTGTTCACCTCATGCGAACGCTATCGGCAGCTTCTTTCGCTTCTGATCGTATCGCTAGTTTGCCGCTGTTTAGATTCGTTTTCCCTCTTTGTTCCCGGTAGTTTTTCTGCCAAGGAATGCCTGCTTCCAAAGTTAGCACTCGCAGTAGCTTTGGCCGGCGTTCTCAACGGCGAGAACGAAGGGCCGGCGGAGACGGGGGCCCGTCTCCACCGGCACCATCGTCACCATCTCCGCCGCCGTCGTCACGATCTTCAAGCTCAACTGGTGCTTGGCGGACATCGGAGCCTACAGCTTCATCTCCGAATCTGATGTGCTGACCACGTTCGAGAGGAAGCTCAGCCTGCTCGATTTCGACGCGGGGACTACGGACGACCCGTTCAAACTTCGAACACATTTTTCTCAGTTTCACTTTTTTGCAGGAATTCTTTTAGGAAAGCTATCGTTTGACATTCTGAATACAGAGGGACATCATTCAAGGTTTTCTGGGACTGAAATTTTCTGGGGAACAAGATAGACTACTTCACAGCTAAAAAAATCTACTCCTTCATAAAAAAATTTATTTTTTTGAAACACAAAATATTTACAATTTTTTTTTACATTTTGGGATGTTGTGTTTTTCGTTATAATTGAATATTTTGCAATTTATTTTTAATCTAGGTTGCACTGTGGGTATTGTTCTTCACATTAAAGCAAGAAGTGTGCCACCGGCTGATATTATTTTTCTACGATAGACTTCTTAGTGAAGTGTCTTTTTTTTGAAGTGCGAGAACCGTAGCATACTGTAAAGTTGACCGATAATGCTAAAACTTTGCAGATTATCCTTCCTCATAGTGCTGAAACAACCATCAAAATTTGAACCAAATTGGGTGAAGGGTTCAAAAGTTGACCCTCCCAGGCCATATCCCCCCCTTAAAGGACACATGAAAAGAAAAAAAAAATTTTTTTAAAACAGCTTAGATGAAAAAAGGATATTATAAAACAATTTTACAACGAAGAAAAAAAATTTTTAGAGCTATATTTACGGCGCTATACGAATTTGTAGTTGGCGCCCGCCGGAGCCGCCGCTGGTCACGTGGTACGCCCGCGCGCCACCGCCCTGCGTCGCCGGCGGGTGTGGGGCGTGTGCGTCGCCTGCGGCAGCGTGCGGCGTGGTACGCCGCACGCTGAGCGTTGTGCGAACGCCGCTTCAACGCGTTTCTCCACGCCGCCGTCGCCGCCGCCGCACAAGTTCGTCTGGTTCGGGGCGCCGCCGCCGTCATCTGACTGGCGCACAGGTCGATCACGTCTGCTTGCGCTTTTCAGAAGTTTCCTTTGGGCTCTAAAAGTTACTTATTAATCTTAGTTTTTTGTTATACTTCAAACAAAGATGAATAAGTTACTTTTAGAGGCCATAGGAAGCTTCCGAAAGAGCGCGAGCACCACGTGACAAATATGGGCCCGTCACGTGATAAATAAGGGCCACTTTTCCACGGCGCCCGTGGGCGCCAACTACAAATTCATATAGCGCCGTAAATATAGCTCTAAAAAATTTTTTTTTCGTTGTAAAATTGTTTTATGATATCCTTTTTCCATCTAAGCTGTTTAAAAAAAAATGTTTTTTTTCTTTGCATGTGTCCTTTAAGATCCATTTGTTCACTGAAAATGTGTCTATGGAGAAGGAAAATGTGTTGTTTGCATAAAGCTAGTTCTGTAACAGCCAATGGCCAACAGTGTCCAAAATAAATAAATGAATAAATGCTGGGAAAATCTCAATATTTGGCCGTGCATTCAGGAAACTGAATGCCAAAGCTCAAGCCTCAATCGTTCCCCCTCAAAAGCTTCTGTACTACTAAATATATCAACCTTGTAAGCCTGAAACCCTGAAAGCAAAATGCAACCTCAGTACAACAGTCGAACGGGAGAGTTGGAAACTTCTTAACAACACAAATTTCATTCCATCCAAGTTTTTATTAGGAGTGAAATTATTCTCCATATACTAATGAAAAAAAAAAGAAAAGAATTTTATTACATTGATAATTACATAACTCGCCTATTCACACACCCTCATCGCTCATGGGAGCTTCTCAAAAGGGTTGCTTCACATACAACAATTAAGAAAACTATAATTGAATCAAACTTGGAGGTGCAAACTACATTGCCAGCTACAAGAGAACGTACCAAACCGAACTCCTTTTAGCATGTTTAGAGACTAGAAGTCTACAGAGGTACCAATACGCCGAGTTTCAGACGCAGAGGCACCTATAACTGTTTTCACCTCAAGAAAAAAGTATGTTTTGCGCATTGTTCCTACGTGGCGCGAAATAGTTCTTACGAGATTCGGTTGTCGGAGGAAAAAGCGATGCTTTTGACGTTTGGAACGTGTACGTCTTGATAAGATAACATATATCTACTAATCTAAAATTCACCTACATCTGTCTTCATTATCCACATAAAGGGGGAAATTAGTAATGTTCCGCGAGGAGCCGGACTTGTTTTACTTCAGTTCTTGAGGTGAAAACAGGTATAAATCGGCGAGGAAACGGCCCAGCTGTAGTCAGCACAAAGAGAAGGAAGGCACTGCTCACTGCTTTGCTCATGTTGTACATGGCCAGGAGGTGGTTTTCATTGCTCACAAAGGCCGGGGTGTCCACGGTGACAAAGTTGTGTAGGGCAGGCATCATGTCTGCAGAGACAGAGCGACAAGCATTCACCTCCCCGTTTCAGAAGCACCTCGTATTGCTACGCACGTACAGTGCAGCGAAGCACAGAATGACTAGCTAATAACATACTGAAAAGCCAACAATAGAAGACAGCACAAAAACAACAAAGCAAAGCGCAACAAAGCAAAGAGCAACAAAGCAAAGAGACATACTTTTGTACCGCTATGAGATAAGACTTCCCATCTGCAGTTTCACAGCACTAGTCTGGAGCAGAACTGGCCTAGAGCAGAACTAGCCTGGGGCAGAACTAGCCTGGGGCAGAACTAGCCTGGGGCAGAACTAGCCTGGGGCAGAACTAGCCTGAGGCAGAGCTAGCCTGGGGCAGAACTAGCCTGGGGCAGAACTAGCCTGGGGCAGAACTAGCCTAGGGCAGAACTAGCCTGTGGCATCACTAGCCTGGGGCAGCACTAGCCCTAACCAATGCTAGGTAAAGGCAATGCTAGGCCAGGGCCAAGTCACGGCAACGCTACGCCAGGGCAGCGCAAAAGAAGGGCCAAGTTAAACCAGAGCAGCACTAGACCAGGGCAGCAATAGGCCAGAGCAACACTAGACCAGAAGAGCAGCATAAAACATATGATTTGCTGAAGCTCCGCCTGCAGCATGCGCCCGTTGCCTTTGGTTGTGCTTCCGCTGCGCATGCTCAAAGGACAACGAAGTGTCGTAGGATATAGCCTGTACAGGAGGCGGGGCCTCTACCGCAGAACTAACATAGCAACGCACTATAGATGCTTTACAGCAGCTGAGCATAGGCAAAACCACAACTGACCTTCACACTTTTAATTTTAGACATTAGTGTTTTTGTTTCTAATGCAGGCTTTGTGCGAAATGATCAACACCCATTTCAGTGACTGGCAGTCTCGGTGAGGCTACGGAAGGTTGATGATGGCAGCTCAAGTCAAGCGCACTGGAAAAGGGTATACGGCCCAGAGACGCACCGGTGAAGAAGTCAAAGCCGTCCTTCTGGAAGGTGTGGTAGAGGGCCTCAAAGGCCTTCCACATGTCAGCCGACAGGGGGCCCTTGCAGGAGAGCGAGTAGAGCAGGGAGAAGGCCTCCTCGTAGAACTCGAGCAGGGAGGCCCCCAGCACCTGCCCCACCAGTAGCTGCAGCAGGGTGGGCTCCAGAAGGGAAACCAGCTCCCGCTGGTCCTCCAGCACCGTCACCAGGGTGTCCAGGGTGTTCAGCACCCCCATGGCCACCATCGCCTTCTCGTCCCCCTCCCCGCCACTCTCTATTACCATGTTGAAGGTTGCCGCCTGCATTGAGTGACGTGCGCCGCTCTGGAACGCGCCCAGCTCCGTGCCGGGGCCGAGCCACCGACAGGTGGCATGTTTTTTTTCCCGAATGAACAAAGCAGATTCAATGCTACGGTAAAATCCTGTGCGAACACAAACCCCCCGAGAAATTGCCTGTCCCTTTGTGTCCCGTGACATCACAATGTCATGTCATGATGTCACCCAACATCACATAACGCGACATGACTATGACATCATTGAGGCTAGATCCCAACGTGGACGTGAAAACCCCAAGAGCTGGCCCCATAAATGCTACACATTTAAAACGAAAGGCATTCCTTCCTCGGGAACAACGAACAATCCCGTGCACTCACGAGGTGTTGGGTCATCTCGACGGCGATGGGCACGATCTGCTCGGTGTACATGCAGACAATCTTCTGCATGACGCTCGTCAGGTCGTCGTTCTCGGTTTCTCGGATTATCTTGAGCAGCTCCAGAGCGATCTCCTTGATCTGGGGCTCCACGCTGGCTTGCGCTGCATCCGGCAAAACACACCTCACGCTCGAGCCACAGCATGAATACCTTTCTAGGTACGCCACCGAAGACAACCCGATTCGAAGATGGATGAAGGTAAAACGGTGGATTCACCTTTCTCCTGGCAGGTGAGGCAGGCCTGGAGCGCCACGGCAGCCTCAACCTTGACCGGGAGGTCCGCGTCGCGCAGCAGGCAGTGGGTGAGCAGCTCCACCGCCCGGAGCAGGTTCCCCTCCGTCCGGAACTGGATCTCGCAGAAGTAGTGCAGCACCCAGCAGGCCCGGGCCCGCAGGAAGCCGTGGGGGCTGCCGAATTCGGGGTATACGTGCGTCACCAGCATTGCCTCCATCTGGTCCTGCGTTGGGAGGGGGCCACAAATCAATTCATTAATGCGGAATTGAATGCTTACTGAAGCAAACTTTGATCCAGCTAAGAAAAAAGAGACCGAAACGGGCCAAGGTAGAGGAGAGTTCTAGTCGGCCGGCTGTCAAACGCCTGCGCCGCAAGCTCTGCTGGCCACAAGACGCGACGGTAAAGACGCCGTACAAAAGGAGCATGTGGCGATGCTGACACGGCATCGCGTGCCTGGAAGGCCAAGACTGAAGTTAGTGTTCATTGCGTTCCACATAAAATGCAATAGACCGATCTCGCCAAGCTTTCACGCAGGCACGTAGCCAGGGGGAGGGGCCCATGGGGCCCGGGCCTTCTCCCCGAAATCTTCTATTTTGCTGGGGCCTCCTCTCTTCCCTCCAAATCATAAAACATTTTGTCATGAACGCCCCCCCCCCCCCTCCCTCCCTCCCTCCCTCCCTCCCTCCCTCCCTCCCCTCCCCCCCCCCCCCTTCCCCCCCTTCCCTCAGAATCAAAATCCTGCTACGTGCCTGCTTTCACGCTTGTGTGACGCCGCCATAACTTTAGTTCGCAGGATGCAGGTGGCAGTGCACGGGATAGCTCGTTCCATCTGATGCTCTGCATGCGCAGGGCTTCAGCGAGGTCATTGCACGTGCAAAAAGACTGAAGTTCCCTGACTTGACGTCATCAGTGACGATGACGGTGACGTCATCAGTGACAATGACGATGACGTCACAAGGACCACCAGTGACGTCACGTGACGTCATCTGCGACGTCACTAGCGGAAAAAATTCCCCGCTAAACCTAGCGGAAAAATTCCCCGCTAAATCTAGCGGAAAAAATTCCCTGCTAAAGTTAGGGGAAAAAGTTGCCCCGCTAAATTCCCCTCAGTACCCTTCCCTCCTCCTCCTCAAGAGCTGCGCTCCAATTCAACATTACAGGGGATTGTAAACGTCGTTCTTTTTTTTTTTGTTGCTTGTTTAACTTTATTCATGGATCAAGTTTTTTGTTTGTTTTTTATACAACTCGGTTTTTATGTTTTTTTATTTTTTTAAACTATTTGCGTGTTTTGTTGTCGGCGCTGTGTGGACGTCGAGGCGAGGCGTAAACGATCGCAAACACCGTCGCATAAACGTGGCGGTGTTTGTGACCTTCACCAACTAAGCTCTACTGTATTTAGCGGATCTTAGAGGTTCTATTTGTTAAGGTCCGGTTTGTCGCGGCCTTCGGTATTAGCAGAGACGCGCGGTAATTTCAACTGGAGCTTAAATTAACATATTTTTGTATATCAAATTATCAATATAGCAAACTATTTTACGATCCCCTATGAATTCGATATATCCGGGTTAGACTGTATTATAGTTCGTTGTAACTCAAGAAGGTAGAGCGAGGGAAAGGAAGGCCGGGGAGGAGGTAGCAGGCAGAACGTTGGAGAGAGGAGGAGGTTTCCCCCTCTCTTCCTCAGCGTTCCGTCTGCTTCCTCCTCCTTGGACTTTCTTTCCCATGCCCTACCTTATTCAGTTGCAACAGACTATAGCGACTTTACAACACATTGAAATTCAGTGCTCAATGTGTGGCTACCAAGCAATAAAACATTTCAGTTAGAAATTTTACTACACCTATATTGAAAAATCTGCTTCCAACACTGCATGCTTTCCACATTTAGCTACATGTTGCTAAAAACGTTACATCTCTTTGTGCCCTAGATGCTGAAAAATCCCTCCTGAAAATTTTTAAGGAGCCCAACATTTGTGTTTTGAGACAGTATCGTTTTACCATCAGCTTTAGTGCAATTTCAGCCCACATAGATATTATGAAGTTATATAATGGCTCAAATATTAATTTTCAAAATAAGAAACTTGGCAGATCAAAAGAAAAATAGCTGTAGATTTCAACATCACCATTTTCCAAAAAACAGTTTTTTAGGGATTGTTTTGGGCTCCAAAGGCTCATGTTTCCCCTTAAGGGAGGAGGTGGGCAATAAATATTAACTTTCTTATTTCTAGAGATATCTGAACGAAATTTACAGGGTGTGTTTATAGTACAGACATAAGAGTAACTGCAAAGTTTCATGGAGCTGTGCATATTATTTCTGAAGTTACAAATATTTATCAAAATCGTCCATATGCATTCCTTATCCCAGGCCTGGAGAATTTGAAAAAGGTAGTAGCGGCGTAAAATTTGTTATGATGACCCCTGGATAGGTTCCCCAGGGCATAACAGAGCCCTTTTTTTAAATTTCTTTGTTGAAAAATTTTAACGCAACTTTGAATTTTGTGTAGTCAATGAAACCCACATTCATCAAATTTAATTTTTTTATTATAAATTTTTAGCACAGTTTTCTAGAAAAAGGGCTCTGTTATGCCCTCACAAAGTTATTTAGGAACAGAATAAAAAAGACGGCACAAAAATCTATTCATCAGTTCCTGAGATATCGCTGGGACGAGCAGCCACGGCAGTGAAAAAATCCATTATGAGAAAACAGCACTTGAAAGTTGCACACCGATTTTCAGCTTTAGAATGATCCTGCAGAATAGTCAGAAGTGTTCTTGCGCACTTTCTTCTTGTTCCGCCTTTCCAACTTCTCTTGATGTCGTTTGCTGGCCTTGTGCAGACGTAGGGCATCTTTCTCGGCAGCTCGTTGGAGGGCTAGATGGGCCGGCTGGAGTCCCACTGCGACCGATATTTCTGAAGTTGCCTTGTAGCAGCCGGCATTGAACCTCAACACTGCTTCATGCAGTGCAGTTTCGACAGCGATCAGTGATGCATGCTGTTCCTTAGGCATCAAAGACCACAGGACAGAGTGGAAAGACTCAGATGCATTCTGAGTCTTTGCTCCCAAGCAGCGTTGAAGCAGAGAAACCTGCGACAGGCGTTGGTAGACGGGCAGCATAGCTGCAGCGACGTAGGCTGGGAGTTTGTGCTTGTGCTGGGGCTGTGGCTCACCTTTTGCCTCGGCAACTCTATGACGGCACCACGATTGAGCTCCCTCCGGGCAGAGTTCATGGTGAGGCTCCTGGTCAGTCGACGTGACATGATGGTAGGTGGCCATAACAGCACGCTGCATCGCTGCCACGTCCTTGGAGTTGTTTCGGAGGGCCCAGCCATAGTAGTCGGTAAGCTTGTCGATGAGGGCCTTCGTCAACCTGCCCTTACCGCTCAACGGCTTGTCGCTCTTCTGGACAAGGTTGCGCAGTGCCGTCCCCATCCTCTTCTGAACATGGTTCAAACACTCTTCCTTCACGATGGGGACTAGCCCGTAAACATTCTCTTCTGTAAGGGCAGAGAACGTCCTGCTGTCCCCGTCGGAGACAAGTGCTGTATACCGCAGGTCGTGCTTGGAGATAGAGCGCTTGAAGAGGGTCAGGGCCGCCTCGACCTCCATCCTCCCAGATTTGGCGTCCGTGTTTTTCTGGCAGACATGATGCATGTGCCAGCTGTCATACCCTTGATCTCCAGGCTTGGGTCCTGTTTGGCAACCAAGGCACAGGTTGGATAAAACGACGGCGTCCAAGATGAGGCCTGTGTGGTATTCTATGACTGACCCGACTCCGATGTGAGATGTGTGCCCTCTCTTGTGCCATGTGCCGTCGTACACCACGGTGATATCCTTGCAGAACCCCGAGTCCATCTTCTTACAGGCTGTCTTCACCGCGACAGCTGACTCGGCATAAAACTTTTCCACACACAGGGCCTCTGGTTCTCTGAAGGTCTTCTTCAGGTGCTCCTGGAACGTTTTGTGGTGGAGACCTCTGTGGGAGACGTTCATAGCTGCCCAAAAGTCATTGAGAGCTGTCTGCCCCTTTCCTATCTGCTTGATCGCCATGATGGAGCGGATGTTGACTTCGAAGGCCCTCGAGTCTTGTTGGCGTGGCGAAGTCCAGGAACTTGCAATAATGCCGCAATGGGGGCATACGACCTCGAGTTTTGCTGCCAGTCCGAGTTTGGTGCCTTCTTGGACAGTCAATCCAGTTCCCGAGCAATGCTTGCACACTGTGCAGCAGAGCAGGTTGCTCAAAACGTCGATCTGAACAAGGCAGAACTTCTCACCTTGGCTTGTAGCAGAGGCAGGCGTGGGATTGGGCAGCATGGCTTCAAACTTCCTCTGGGTTGCTGGCATAGCTCCAAGTTCGGCTTGAACGGTATCGCAATGTCTAGCTTCTGCTTCGATCTCCTCACGTGTCAGGAAATGCGTCCGCAGATGGGTGCTGGAAGACGCGCTCCCACTTGTCGCGGCAGGCGGAAGACGGGCGCTGGGACCTGCGATCTCGGGAGGAACCACAAGGGTCGGCATGCTCGGTACTCCAGGCGTGAGCGGGGCGATGAGTTCTTCCTCGACGACAGCCGATGGCACAGAAAATCCATCACTAGAAGTGTTGACGCGATCATCATTGACGGCACGCCGCGCAGAAACTTCCAACTTCGCCATCCGCACTAACTTCATAGACCGCTTCCGCGCGCCAAACGCGCGCACCGTCTTGTACTTCGAACCCCGCATCGTGTGCGACCACGAAACAGACGGGCACGCTACACGAAACTACTCAAAGAAAGTTCGGAAAACGATCGTAAAGATGGCGAAAAACGAAGCGGAGCTGACAAAGCAAGAGCGCGTGCAAGCAGACCACTACCGAGAGCAGACGACGCGAGCGGCAGCAGCAGGAGAAACGGAGGAGGAGGAGAGCGCTCCGCGCGCGGAGAAATCGCGTCCCAGCCAATAGCAGTCGCGCGCTCCCCCGCACACTCCTCGAGCGCGCGCTCTGTCCAATCGCGTTCTTGCAATTGCGACACGGAAGAACGGCGACCACGCCGTAACCACGCGGCCGACGCCATTTTGGGAGCTGGCAAAAAAAAGAGAAAGAATTCACGTTCAAAACAAGACTAAGATGGCGGCCGTCGGCCAAACACGTCGAAAATGGCGAGCGCGCGAAGTTGGGGTTGATTTTGACGTTTGACCGTCACTTGGATGCTACCCAGGCCTCGTAAATAATTGTTTTTAAATATTTCCCCGTTGTATTTGGTGCTGATAATTACAGAGAAGGTAGTTTATGAGATATACAACCGAAAAATAAGGTTTTCTAAAAATCGACTTTTTCGCGATTTTTCGGTTTTCAAAGCCCGCGTCCCCCCTTAAGAAGATGGGGCACTTCTGCATTTGAGAAAAAATGCTTGAATTGCGTTCACTTGGCCTTTGGAATAACAGATATCACAATTATATTTCAATGTGACGTGCCGGAGAGACATACGAGCAATTTCAAAATAGGGCTGAAGCCCCGCCTCCCTAGCCTTGGGCAGCCAAAAGATCCGTCGATGACGTCACGTACAGCGACTGTCTTTCGCGTTTTTCTCGCGTTTAACAATACTTGCGCAGCAAATGGTTCGGGTATTCGGGTTCACGGGGTAAAAATACACTAGAATTCACTTCTAACTCATTCTTTTCAAAAAGCTCCATAGCTTCCCTTTAAGAAGAACCTGCAAGGATCTCACAAAGATCTCACGAGGGCCCGACAAGGGTCCCGCAAGATTCCCAGGAACAACCGCGAGGCTTCCTGGCGCACCAGCACTCAACGGTCTAAGCAACCAAAGATCCGCCGCACCTTGTACATCTTGCGCTTGAGCAGGAGGGTGGCCACGGTGCCCACCAGGTGTAGGGCCCCGTCCTTCTGCCGGGCCGAGCAGCTGGGGTTGGTGAGCAGGGAAACCACAAAGGCCATGGCCCTCTGCAGCACCCCCTTGCGCTTTTTGCACACCGTGTGCACCAGGCTCTGGGCCGCCGTCACAGGAGACAGGAAGTCCTCAAACACGTCTGCGATCAGGGCCAGGGGCGGAAAGACAATTGAAACCTACATCTGGTTTCTTAAAGGGGCACTAAATCGCTTCCTGCGATAGTCCAGTTATGGTCACGAGTCGATCTACGGGCTCTAGGCATCCTAAGAAGTCAAACATTACATTCAAGCATGGCAGATATCTCTATTAAAATTGATATCAACGATTGATTACCTCGAGACTATCGCAGACGAAAGAAATGTGCCGTCGAATGAAATGGGCAGGGCTCTGCCCTTTCTCCTCCGACAACGCCCTCCGATGTCTGTGACAGCTCCAATGTAATCGATCTTTGATACCTTGTTCCAAGCTTGGCTAAAGCTAGGTTTCCCTTTTAGCCGGATCCGGAAGATCTCTCAGGTCGGTGGCGATGCTAGCTCAGAGAGAGAACTTGAGACCGGGTGAGGTGGCGGCGCTCACCAAACTTGAGTCTGATGTACTCGTGGGGGTCTGTGTTCCACAGCTCGTCGTCCTGATCCGTGTGGCACAGCAGGGGAAACACCACTTCCAGGACAATGCCCTACAGGGAGACGAAGCGCCAAAGTCATGGGTCGCTCGGCAGAGAGTGCAGAAACGAAAACATGGAAGGAAAGACACGCGAGCCGCACGAAAAGGAACAGAGACGGGAGAAAAACGCAACATTTTGCGCGAGCTCTCTTTGTTGAGTGGGCGACTGGTGACCGAGTGCATTGGCGCACCGCGACAGAACCCGCAAATGCGGGCTCGCTCTCCACCCCGCTGTTCCAACCTGGACGACCATCGTACTTGTGTGAGGTCGTGTACCATTACCGCGCGGGGCACGCTAAAAGACCCTGGGTAAGCGGACGTGCCGCACCGGCTTAAATTTCTCGTCTTCGGCGGAAGCACCAGACATTCATTGGGGCTGACTAACTTCAAGCTGTCTAAACCCGCACAAAACACAATTACATTTTACTTTGTCAAGTAATTCTGTTAACGTGGGTAAGACGCGCGTGCAGAGAGGGCGAGGTCAGAAAAGACAATCATGATTGGATGAAAAACAAGGAAGGGGAGAGAAGGGGTGCATAGTGCAAGGGATTCGAGGTCAGCAGCATTCCGATTTTCAACAATGGACATTGCTCTTTACGATAGCAAAGAAATCTACTTCGAAAGGCATGCCTCACAAGGATTTCGACCACCACACAGTTACTAACTACCATTCATGAGTTTGCACAAGTACTGGAAAAGGCCGCCAGGTGGGGATGTCATCTTTCTAGACTTCAGTAAATCATTTGACAGGGTTCCCCATGAAAAATTAATCTCAAAACTGCATAATATAGGTCTTCCTTCAGCAATTATCAACGGGGTTCGTTTATATTTATTGCCTCGCAAACAGTTCGTCGAGGTAGGCGCTTGTTGTTCGGAGACATTGAACATCACATCAGGAGCACCACAGGGAAGCGTCTTGGGGCCGCTACTATTTTTAATTTATGTAAATGATATTGTTGATGCTCTAGATCCGTAGTGAGTATAAGGTTATTTGTGGACGATTGTGTGTCATTTAATAGTATACTTCATCATCTGATCAATGCTTGCTCAACTCCAATCTAGACGCTATACAGGACTAGTGCAATCTGTGGAATATAAAATTAAATTTGGGAAAAACATTTTTTCTACGGATTACAAACAAAAGAAACCGGCTAGTGCTTTCCTATTCAATTAATGACTGTCATTTCTGAAGTTTATCAATTTAAATACCTTGTTGTTACTAAAAATAGAGCCCTGGGTTGGTCCAACCATGTTAATAACGTTTTTTCGGCAGCCTTCTGAAAGCTCAGTCTTGTACGGTATAAACTTGGGAACGCCCCCAAACACTAACATGTTACCCTACACTTCCCTCATTCGACCTAAGCTCCAATACTGTTCCGTAGTTTGAGATCCATTAATAAAAAAACATTCTGACGTCCTAGAGAAAGTTCAAAAGCACACGGTTCGTTCCATTTACGGTGAATTAAAACGCACAGATACCCCATCACTGCTAACGCAGACAAATACCTACCCTCCAGCTCCGGCGTAACATTGCCCGTTTAAATTTCCTTCATCAGCTTATCAATTCTAAGGTTTCTCTTAATCCTTGTTTGTATGTTAACTTTCAACCAGATCGACAAGACACAACCACCGCTACTCCTTAACACCCGATTTTGCACATACTAATATTTCAGTTTTCACACTTTCCACGGACAATAACTGATTGAAATTCATGACCCCTGGAGCAGATTTTTTCCCCCGATTTCGCATCTTCATTGGAATCGTTTTTATCCGAGTGAGCCTCGCAGCTTTGTAGTTTGAGTGTAGCCCTCTTATATGTATAGTTTCCATATTATTCACAAAAAAAAAAAAAAAAAAAGAACAGGTGCTATTGTTTTTACTATGTGAATGGGATGCAGTATAATAGTTATTGATATATGTATATTTTGTATGTGTGTCTTTCTATGCAGCAGTTTTCTTTATTTTTTTTCATGTTCATTATTGTTTGTGTAGCACGATTTATTCTTCCGCCCACCCTGCTTGGACCTTGAGACCTGCAGTATGTACTAAAAAAATAAATAAATAAAAAATGAACTCTTATATCCGCCTGCCATTTCTAACCCTAGCTATGTCCCTTTTAATTGTTTGTTCAGCATAGGTTAGGAGCACTCCTTTGCAAACCTAGACAGCAGTTCTCCAAAACGTCCACCAATTTTACTAGCCCATAATGCTTAATTACTTCGATGCCAGAGCCCATCTAAGGACACCATACAATCTTCTATATTCAGGAACAACTTTCCGAAGCAGTTCGGCAAAAGGAAGCGATGTGTGTGAATAGCTTCGACATTTTTGCCTCAGAAAGTCGTCCACACGAGTATTTTTTTATATTTGTGGGCAAACTTGAATAGTCAGGGACACGAGCAAGGCATGTGCTGCAGTCTCCTCGCTCCAAACTGCCCTCAAATTGATCTGCCACCGCTTTCTTACGGCCAGGAGCAACGAACAGGCCCAAGGCCGCCTCTGGCGGTGGCTGGGTACTCGGGCTGAAAACTGCCATTTCTTTAATAAGGCAGCCAACACTGTCAAGGCCCATTCAAACAATTGTACTTGAGCATGACGGAGAAAGCATTTGTAACCGCCTATGACGAGAAAACACACTGGTGCCACCTATCTGGAACCCTTCCAATCTGCACATAATAGACTGAAGATTTCGCAATATTTGCAAGAATGGATTTACGCACCCTCTATAAAACATGGTCCCTTGTAACATTGTCAAAATTCGTTCAAGCACATGATGAGAGAATGATGAGTAAAATATACACAGATCTGAAGTATTCCAGGTCTTCCCGATAGATGGCACTTAGAAACGAACGCTAAGCAGTTATCAGACTCAAACGTAAACGTCTGAACCGGCCTTCAAATAACAAAGCTCCTGGCTTAACTTGTTAACAGTGCTGCCATGAACCTTGACACAATAGACTCCCTCCTTGCAGCCAAATCTGGGTTTAAAAACAAAGAAACTTACGACTATGTGTGGCTTGAGGAATTTCCAGGAAAAGGCATGGCTCACGCTGCAATGGGCACAGAGAAAGGTGAGCATGTTTAGTGAGCCAGGGACACCTCTGCTTTAAATGTAGCATGTGCCACTTATGATAACGATGACACTGATGATTGTGGTGAAATTACATTGTGTTGCAAATGCCTAAAGCATGCCCGAGTATTTCGGAGAACTGTTAGATGCGTGCAAGATGCATGCGGCAGGAGTTAGGTGAACTCAAGCTAATCCATGCTGGCTTCCTCAGACTTGATAGATTGCCTTCGTTCCCTGCACCAATTTGTCACAAAAAATCATACACACACGTGGCTATTGCTGGTCAAACTACTTTGCAGGAGTTGCATTGCAAGAGTCGACAATACCAGACATGCAACTTGTCAGAGTTTGACAAAATTTCTCCACAGTAGTCAAGAAATTTTATGTGTCAAATATTCACGTTTTCAGTAAAAAAAAAAGCCTCCTTTTTTAAATCTTACCGTTACAAAAAAAAAAAAAAGAAGAAGAAAAGAAAAACGTTTACAACTCCCTGTAACGCCGAATTAGAGCGCAGCTCTTGAGTAGGAGGAGGGAAGGGTACTGAGGGGAGGGTATACCCCCTCCCTCCTCACCTCCTCATCCTTCAAGCTCCTCCCCTCCTCTCCTCCTCCTCCTCCTCCTTCCAATGCGCTGCATCATGGGAAATGCCCCATAATGCACCGTGCGGTTACGCTGACGGCGACGGCGCTCAAGCCGGAAACTGGCGCCCAAGAGCTGCGCTCTAAAAGTAATCACCAGCACCGGCACTGTGAAGCAACAACCTCAACATACCAAAAGCACACTCAGAAATTGCTAATAACTTTAGCACACTATTACAACAGTAAAAAGTGATACACAGAACCTTGCTACCCAAAGCATGCAACCGTTTCGAGACTTTTCACTGACAAGAGACAGTGGGTCTTCAGCACTAGTTACACGATGACCTACTGGAATAATCCCATTCCTTCGGAGGTCACGAATTGCATGCACGCGTTTGTTACAGCTTGGAATACAATTTACAATTCCTCTGCTATACATCTACTAGACTACACTGCCTAGAGTACACCATCCTTTAAAACAGGGATTTCTGAGACTGCCTCAACACTGAGGCAATAAAGCAGTAGTGTAGGAGACTAAAGACCTCATAAACAACAATGAACACACTAGAAAGTGTTAGGTGTCAATGACTGGCTTGGATCTGCGAAGATAGCACTCAAACTAGAAGAGCACTTTACGTAGGGGACAGGGACAGTCGAGGAAATTCAAGAGCTCTGGGGAACACCACCAGAGTTCCAAGGAAGACTGTCCGAGAACCCATGCTTTATAAGTTCACTCATCGTGCATGTACATCCCTCAGCAATCTATAGTCCGTTGCAACCTAAGAACGAAGGGCGAGGGTAAGACGGGCCGGGGAGGAGGAAGCAGACGGAACGCTAAAGAGAGAAGGAGGTTTCCCCCTCTCTTCTCCAGCGTTCAGTCTGCTTCCTCCTCCCCGGCCCGTCTTACCCTCGCCCTTCGTTCTTAGGTTGCAACGGACTATAGACCATAAACTGGATCGGACTTCATAATGAACCAATGTTCCCACCCACGGCGACACCCGAAGTCGAGGGAGCAGAACGACACTCACGCGTGCCGTAGGTAGTTGAGGGCGTGCTGGAGCACCCTGGGGGAGATGTAGACCTTCTGGCGGTGCTGGTCCAGCACCTTGAGCACCACCTGGAGCATGCCCTCGCTGTACGCCTTCAGGAAGAAGTCAGCAAACTCCCCGTACTCCTTCGTCACCGAGCCCGGGCTCCCGTACCTGGAGCAGACGGATGCCACCCGGCCGATCGGAAAACGGGACCGTGAAACGTAAGCCATAGCCCGTTCGCCGATCCGATTACTTCGAAAATACCCCGATACTGGTAAGGGAATCAGTCGAAAAGGCTTGGTTTCCAAAGAAAGAAACAGCCTCGCAGACAATTCAGTGCAGGCTGTGTTCCAGAGCAACACAACATGAAGCCGCAGATGAGGATTTCTCGCCGTCAAGCTCAAGGTTTTCTCGTTCAAGGACAGGTCAAATTTTGGGTTTTTCGGCATTTCCTTTATTCTAGTAAAACTGGCTTGGGCGTCCACTTTCTGAGTTCACTGGTATAAACCAAAAACGTGGAACACAGTCGTAGCGTAGGAAAACGCCCTTTGCGAATTATTTTAAGCGGGTCCGATTCGTTTGGCTCGCAACGAGCGTTAACGTCTGAAGCAAGTGGCACGTGGAGGGCCACTGCACCCACCTTTCGAACATGCGGGTGATGATGTGGAAGGCCCACTTCTTGCACTTCCACCAGGGAAGGTCGGGCCGTTCGTCTTCATCCACCTGGTTAGCCACCTGGGAAGACGACGTCGAGCCAAAATTGGGTCAATCCAAGGATCCAACCCACCCTCCCTGTCGATTCCTCGGCGGTCGAACGATCAGCAAGTTGAGCGGCGCTGTAACATGTGTACGAATGACGAACGCCAGAACCAAGAACTACAGTATATGTGTTACACCGAGAAGTAGTGCATCTCCCTGCCGTGGGTACGGACCATATCCCCAGAAACCCAGTTGCAGTGAATGAAATGTTTTCCATGAGAAAGTTTTCCCGAGCCGAAAGCACCTTTCCACTGAGCCATTTCACCTTAGAGGAAAGCCGCTTAGCTACTTTGAGTGAGAGTCGAGAAACCCCGTGCTCCTCTCGGCTGCCTCGCAGTCGAGAAATTGCCTACAGACTCATAGCCATGCATGTATATATGGTTTGCCCATGCATAAACTGGGCTAAAACTGGAACAACAGTTTACTAGCATTAGGAATGGAGTTGCTTTAAGGGGAGACACCCCTGGGAGGGTCAACTTTTAAACCCTTGGCTTAAAAGTAATAAAATTTACAGGGTAGGCTGGTGGTCATGCTAGAGGGTGCATAACAAAATTTCAGGTCTGTCAGTTAAGTGGGAAGGAAATTAGGGCAGCTTCTATCAGCAACACGCCTACATTGTTTAGTTAATCTATCGTCGGAAAACTATCACAATATTCAAGATTTTTATTCGCTAGATATGTAGCAGAATGCCTAGGAGGTGCGCCTATGGAAAGTTTTTTGTAAAAAGTCATTGATTTCTATCAATTTTCTCTTCTGCAAAATTGGTCAACTTTTTGGTCCTCTGTGTCTCCGACAAAATGTTAACATTTTTTATAAAAGACATCCGTAAAGTGACAAACAAACTCCATAGGCCCATTCCTTATTAAATTTCAGTCAGAAAAAGTGAAGAATGAGCCTTCCCTGTATTGCCATTATCAAACAATAGATTGACTAAAATGGAATTTATACCAAAAAAAGGAACGGAGAAAAATGTGTTCAAAGTGCTTCAAACCCTACCTTTTCTTTAGCTTCGGTGGACAGAAAATAATTCATAAAAAATTAACTATGCAGTGTAAACTAGTGTAAATTTCTGGGAATACTCTCTGGATGTAGATAGATGTAAATATGCAATTTTTCAAAATCAATGTTTTTTGCAGAATTTTTTTTTCTCTGGGTAGTGTCCCCCCTTAAGTTTCTCTTTACCAGCATACAACTTAAAGTGAAGGCATTTTGATGGGGAGGGGAGGGGAAGGGTTTACAGTAAGCTAACAAATTTCTTGTAATTGTAAAAACTTACGAGGAATAGTAAATAGTAATAAATAATAACAGTAATAACTATAAGGAAGTCAGTGCTAGAAAGACAGCATGGCAACAACTGGTCGAGAAACAAAAAGTAAAGAACTCACAACTGGCGATGGAACTAAAAAAATGGGTAAATGCCAGAAATCACAGTTACGTTTCCTAGATGATCGATGTAGGTTCCAACTGCCTTTCTAACCCATACAGCCCATCCCATGGGCATGAAAGCTCTAAGAGCTGGCCCTATAAATGCTATGCACTCGGAGAGAGAGAGCAAGCCCGACTCACGTCCGGCACGGGTCGGTCCAGGACAAGCCGAAAGAGCTCCATCCACTGTGTGCAGGCGTCGCGGGAGATGAGCCCCAGGGGATAGTGGTACTGGACCAGGGCAAAGAAGATCTTGAGGATCTCCTTCTGGACGAGCACGGAGGCTTCGCTGGCGTCTGGCAGCAGCTGCACTAGCCGCTGCTGGAGCATCGGCAGCAGGAGCTGCATTGCCTCGTGCAGCGGCTCCCTCTCCTCGGGCTTCTTGTACCTGGACGGACAAAAAAGTGTGCAACGATTGAGCTTTCTGAACTGGGCAGCAGCTAGCTGCACCTAGCCGGCGTGGGACAAGTCGTTAAATGGATGAAGGGGAGACGTGGGTCTTTGGGGCCAAAAAATCTATAAAAAACAGTTTTTTTAGAAAATGGTAATTTAGAAATCTACAGCTATTTTTCTTTTGGTCTGCCAAGTTTCCTATTTTGAAGATTAATATTTGAGGCATAATATCACTTTATAATATCTGTATATAGGCTGAAATTGCACTGAAGCTGATGCTAAAACAACTTTCTCGAAACACAAATTTTGGACTCCTTACAAATTCTCAGAAGGGATATCTCAGCATCAAGGGCAGACAGAAATAACTTTTTGAGCACCATGTAGCTAAGTGTGCAAATCATGCAATCTTGGAAGCAAATTTTTCAATATAGGCGTAAAAATTTTTTTAACTGAAATGTTTTATTGCTTGTTAGTTACAGCAATGAGAAATGAACTTCAATGTGTTGTAAAGTCACTAATAATGCTACAATCTAAAAAGTGCTTCCAACATTGCATTCTTCATAATTTGTAGTATCTGACTATATCTTAAAGCATTCTTTTCTGAAAAATGATTTTTCTCTATTGTTCTTGGAAACAGAGTCTGGTTAATTCTAATTATCCTGAGAAGTCACCTACTAATTGAAAAAATAACAGATATTTCAAATCAGCCCAAATGCCTGAACAAGCTTGTGCTGTTTCGTTGAGCTTGGTAAAAAAAGAAAATAAGCAAAAAAAGACCCAAGGAAAGTGTTCCCCCTTAAAGGACACATGCAAAGAAAAAAAACATTTTTTTTGAACAACTTAGATGGAAAAAGGATATCATAAAACGATTTTACAACGAAGACAAAAAAATTTTAGAGCTATATTTACGGCGCTATACGAATTTGTAGTTGGCGCCCGCCGGAGCCGCCGCTGGTCACAAGGTAGGCCCGCGCGCCGCCGCCGCACGCTGAGCATTGTACGACGCCGCTTCAACGCGTTTCTCCACGCCGCCGTCGCCGCCGCCGCACAAGTTTGTGTGCTTCGGGGCGCGCACAGGTCTATCACGTCTGCTTGCGCTTTTTCAGGAGTTTCCTTTGGGCTCTAAAAGTTACTTATTAATCTTAGTTTTTTGTTATACTTCAAACAAAGATGAATAAGTTACTTTTAGAGGCCATAGGAAGCTTCCAAAAGAGCGCAAGCACCACGTGACAAAAATGGGCCCGTCACGTGATAAACAAGGGCCACTTTTCTGCGGCGCCCGCGGGCGCCAACTACAAATTCGTATAGCGCCATAAATATAGCTCTAAAATTTTTTTTCTTCGTTGTAAAATTGTTTTATGATATCCTTTTTCCGTCTAAGCTGTTTAAAAAAAAGTTTTTTTTTTTTTTTTTTTGCATGTGTCCTTTAACACGCAGAATCTGTGGAATGCATGAAGCCTACAGGTGATGCCGAAAGAATACTCAAACTGTTGAAGCTTGTACTATCGTATCTAAAAAGAGAAAGATAAAAAATACAAAAGAACCAGGCTTTAATAAAATTTATTTTCTTGTCAAGCCATGCCGTAGTGCAACTACCCTTTTTTTTTTTTTTCGGAAATAAAATAATCAAACGACCTCCCCGTATTGGACGGCAGCTAGCATCACCTACCCAGAGCACGGTGTGAATCACCATCCACCAAACAACATCCAGTAAGAAACATGGACATCCCTTATACCAAAGAAAACAAATGTGCACCAAGACTGGCAGAGGTACCCTGTTTGCACAATTTTAACAAACAGGCAGATTTAGCTTCCAAATATTCAAAAAGGAAATTACTGCCGATTCTACCACGTAGGTAAAATAATGAAGATCGAACACATACCCCATAGAACAGAT
This sequence comes from Ixodes persulcatus, assembly GCA_013358835.2. Taxonomy (NCBI): domain Eukaryota; kingdom Metazoa; phylum Arthropoda; class Arachnida; order Ixodida; family Ixodidae; genus Ixodes; species Ixodes persulcatus. The sequence goes on from JABSTQ010009033.1 coordinate 113,199, forward strand.
TTTATGAGATCCATGCCAACACAAAAATAAATACCGTGCACTAGTCGCCGTTGTCGGAGTCCGACGATGGTTCTTTGTTGTCCACAGAGGTAACCCTTGCCTTCGTCTAAAGCGTCTTAAATACCGCGCTTCTTGCGCTTGTACGAGTGAGCAATCATTGCCTCTAGAAGGGTCGTCTTCCAAACAACACTCTGCGAGCTCGTCGGATCACTGCCATTGCAAGGCCACACAGTGCTGCTCCGTTGTTATCTTTTCCTGCCAGCGTGATGGCTTTTCATTTAAATAAAATTAAATAATTCATTTTGTTTTTCTATCTTAAAACAGCAGACACAAGTCCGTAGACGTGAGAGAATGCACGTGATACGGATACCAAAATGGCGACTGTAAACGAACGGTCACGATGGCGATGGGGCTAGCCATATTATATCGAGTATTGCGTTTTTCTTTTGAGTTTCGGTTTTTGGTTTTAATTGTAACGTGAATGTAGTTTTGAGCCTCGAATCCGGCGGAAAAAAAGTGTGCGTTAGAATCGTGCAAACACGGTGTACACAATCTTTCTTTGAAGCACGCCTTCTCAAACTGCTTCTAGAAATCCGGGGGTTCCCCACAGTACACACATGGGCTCCCCCGCTCTAAATGAGGGTCGAAGTAAATGAGGGGGAGGGCCGGCTCACTCGTAGTTCTTGACCAGCTGGTAGAGGGCGAGGAGGGAGCCCATCCAGCCGGCGCTCTCTGGCGACTGGAGGTAGATGGACACCTTGTCCACAATGCCCGTCCAGCGGCCGGGGAAGTCGTGCTTCAGGATGTTCGTCAGGCACACGGCAAGCTGTACCCTGCGCACACACAGACGCACATCGCTCTCAATGTCTTGTCATACCCAGTCGTCGACTACTAGTGCTGCAAGAACGTCGGTGATCGGGCGCATTCCGTCATCTTCCTTTTTGTTGCTCGTCGCTTAGATCTCCACGAGCATTCCTCTAGTGTCTAAGATTTTTACCAAACACAACACTCCGATACAAGTGAAATCTTGCTGAATATTCCTCATTATAACTGGCCTCGTAATATACGCTGTTTTGTCTGGGAAAGCATTAGAAATGAAAAGGACTTTAGGCCAACATTCAGATTCTCCAGTCTTCCAAACTTATATTATGATAAGGCCATGTGCAATGATTAGTAGTGTGATGAGCGATCCCGCAGGAAGCCAAAGAGGACGAGGAAGAAGACGGGGTGGGGCATGCGAGGAGCGCGAGAGAGCATTCGGGCGGTTGACAAAAGACGGAGCAGACGCAACCAGGCTGGACCTCCGTCGGCGTGACCAGACGTCAAGAGGCCCGACCCACAACCCGCTTCTCATGCAGTCCGGGCGCCAACCTTCCGGAGGTGGACAAGACTGCATGCGGGGCGCAGTTGAACACCCGCTGCCGCTCCGTGCCACAGACGTACTGGGCCTGATGCAAGCCTTCGTCCCACGCCCAACTGCCTCGTCTCTACGTGGTCATAGGCTGCCCCCAACGTACGGGGCCTGATTCAAGCCTTCAGCCATCGATCAACTACCTCGTCACTAACCCCGGATCATCGGCTGCCACGGGTGCTACGCCGCAAGGACTGAAAAGTCGTGAGCGTGGGACACCTTAGGGGACACTCAAACCTTAACTATTTGTTGAAGTGATGTAAATAGTTTTGTAAATATTTTCTTTCCATATTTCTACAGTGCAATGTGAATTATCCCATAACGCATCCTCGTGTCTTGTCATTTCTTTCTAACATCACGAACCTCGCTACAGTAGGCTTAAAAAAAAACCTAGTACAATACTGGTGTCTCTGCTACCTTGAAGCATTGCACTGGGCTTCAGAGAAGCCAGACAAGACTCCAAATGCTGTATGAACCAGACTTAATAATAATAAAAAAAAATGAAAGCCGTTTACAACTCCCTGTAACGCCGAATTAGAGCGCAGCTCTTGAGGAGGAGGGGAAGGCGCAGGGGGGGGGGGTCACGTGACCCCCGTGCCTTCCCCTTCTCCTCAAGAGCTGCGCTCTAATTCGGCGTTACAGGGAGTTGTAAACGGCTTTCATTTTTTCATTTGACCTGGGGGGGGGGGGGGGTCAAGTGACCTTACGGTCCTCCTGAAGAAACCCGAGGTCCTCTTGAAGGAACCCGAGGTCCTTCCGAAGGAACCCGAGGTCCTTCCGAAGGAACCCGAGGTCCTCCCGAAGGAACCCAAGGTCCTCCCGAAAGGACCCGAGGTAATCCCGAAGGAACCCGAGGTCCTTCGGGAGGACCTCGGGTCCCTTCGGGAAAATTTACCCATAATGCACCGCGCGGTTACGCCGACGGCGACGCCGCTCAAGCCAGAAACGGGCGCCCAAGAGCTGCGCTCTAAAAAAACACTCATCACACTATACCAGACTGAGGGTTCAATGCATATGGCACTGAAGCAAAACACTAATACCATGAACTACAGTCACAAAAAGGCTGCCTTCAATAAAGAACAGTCAAACCTTGCACGACACAAAATGCCATCAGACATTAGGATTGGGACAGATATAAGACCTTCCTTGCTTTTTTTATGTTCGGCAGCGACTATAGCCAACATCGGTACATTCATACGCCGCCGTATGCACAACTCAACAAAACTACTGTTTTGCATCTGTCAACAGGTCCTGAAGCGGTATCCAAGCCCCTAGAGGGGGGAGGGTAGTGCAGAACAAGCGCGCACCTGATGAGGTCCGGCGCATGCACCATGGCATCCACGATGGCGTCCCGCACCATGGCCCGGTCCTGCTCGTGCACGTGGAAGTGGAGTGGCGCAGTGGCCGGCTGGGGCGCCTCCTTCTCCTGCCAGAACTGCGTCACCAGGTTCTTGAGGTAGATGGCTCCGGCCTGGCGCACGGGCATGTCCAGCCCGTTGGTCATCACCACTTGGAGCAGCGACGGCGCAAAGCCAATGATCTTGTGGATCTGCGGGGACGGGCAAACGACGCGGGGTAAGGGAACAACTTCACGCTTGTTGCAGATTAAGAATGCCAGGACAGGCTCTCTGCTCATTATGACTGGGGGTTGCCTCCTCTCCAGTGTTTTCTCCGAGCGGAGGGCTTTGTCGAAGGAGTTTGTCCCGCTATTCTGAACATAAACAAGATAATAGGGCAAAGCCGATGATCTGGTGTATGTGCGGGGATGGGAAGAAGACGAGGGTCAAGCATAAAGTTAATACACCCGGGGCCCTCTTCAACCAGGCCCGCCCGGAGCAAAAATAAGCGCGCGCAAAGAAACTGCGTCGCAAAACAGACCAACCACATAAACGAAGATACCAGAGAAAACTGCCTATCGAAAGGTGTGCCCTCTTGTCATAATAGGCTTGTTCGATTTACCTGCACCAGTCCAGAAAAGTGCAGGGCAGTGTACTTCCGGTATGTATATCGAGACACGGCCGGAAGTCCACCGCCCTAGACCTTACTGCACCGGTGCAGGAGGTGCAGGCAAATCGAACGAGCCTATTATTCATTGGACATTGTCATCACCAGCAACACCATATCTACACTTCGGTCGCTATGAAGCACGGAATAATAAACAATAATAATAATAATTAGTCCCATATTTCATGTGCGCTAAAATTCCTTTGCATTCCCATGTATACATTGTGCTTAGTGTCGTGTCATATCTATCGCTTATTGTCAGCATCAGTTCTATCATTCTCATTAGTATTCTACCCTGTCAGAACATGCCAGCTTCTATGCACTTCGATTTACGCCAGACGAGTTTTCTGGGTCCCGATATTGTGCAATGATTAGCTGAACATTGGATTTATAAATAAAGTAGATATATTCATCCACCTTATATTCATCTTTTTTTAATGTTTACTATAACTTTCAATTTTGTGTTTAAATGCTTATCTATAGGACTATTTACTTAGCTTTTCCTCATCTATATTTACTTGTTTATTTTCTTTCCCTCGAGACGGCGACAGATCCCCGATCCGGCCCTCTAGCCAAAATGTAACTAGAGACTTCTCGCTAGTTCTAGGCGCAGAATTCAGTCAAATATTGGAATTAAAAGGACAAGCAACCACATAGGATCCAGCTATGAAAGCAAGGAAAATCGGTTGTGACGAAGATCTTTTTCCAGCTTGCCTGTGTTGTCACACTTTTTTCACAAATCACTTCCTTACCAATTTTTACAGGAACAATAAAAAAAATTGCCTGGCTTGGGAATTTCGTTATACGCAATGAAGGTATGACAGCACTAGATGAAGTTTTTAGTGAGCTGCACTTTGTCGGAATTTAGTGGAGATATTTCGTCGCTAAATGTAACAGGTTGTAGTGGTTGCAGAAGGAACGATCATCAGTCCTCGATCTCGAGCGGAACTGGATTGTATTTATCGCCTCACGTGCTCGTCGTCTTCTTTAGTGCACGTGCCTATCGCCACAATGGAAATTGAGGTTTCACGTCGTGCGACAACATGGCGTCGTGCGACACCATGACGCAACGCGAGCAAGCAAGGTCAATGGAGGATTCCCATATAGAACTATCGCTTTAAGAAGCTGGGCCGACATAAGTTACAAATTAGTTTTCTCAGAATTCCACGAACGATATGGGGGGCGAGCACGTTTAGAAAGTGAGTGGTCAATAAATGAAGTTCAAATGTCTTCCCTTTTTATTTGCATGGGCATACAACGAAGCTGCAAACATTGTCTATTACTTCGTTCTATTTTTTTTATTAAATTAAATATTTTTGTTTAGTTAGTTTTTGGGGTTTATTTTTAATTTAAAATGATGCAGATTAACAGATTTCGGCAGCACTGGTCCACTCTGCATTACCCTGTCTCACCAAACAAATACATACAGGCACAAAAACAAAAAACAATTTTCCCATTTCAATAAGGAGAAGCTTGTAGAAGCTTTCCATCTATTCGAGACTGAAATTCCTGCTTGGATCTTAAAATAGAATTCCAAGGGAGTTGGAGGATTCTTTTGGAAATTTGCTCCTTCCCCATTCCAACCCGCAGACGCTGCGACGGAAGTTGGATCCGTTTGTTTGGACTCCCAAACGCTTCGAGATGCGAACCGGTGCCAAGAAAACACGTTAGGTGATTCAATGCGTGACGCAATGCTACGTCGAGGAAGTTGCTTGTTTCACAACCTTTTACAACACACCCGCGGACGCCCTCCCTTTTTGTAACTACAAAAAAAGAAGGAATGCAAGCCTTCCTAACAAAACACACACACAAAAAAAAAGGTTAGAAAGAAAAGTTGAATCGGAAAATGTCTTTCCTTTGACACAAGAGACGAATGTAGGAATTTCAAAGCACCAATATTTAAACTTGTCAGTTGGGACTGAATGCTACTCCTGCGAATGCAAGCTATGCACATGTACGCTTGCTGCAACCCGAATTTCTGCTCTTAGCAGCAGATCTAACAGAGACCCCTTAGTAAATTACTCCAGCCAATCCCGAATTTCCTCCTCCTAACAACACCAATACTTCAAGGTTTTTTTCCTTTTATTGTCATTGCTACGCATTCGCAAACCATGCAGTTACGGAATCCTCCAAACCTATGGGCAAAGTGGAAAGGCAACTGCAAGCCCCAATTAAATTTTTGTTCTTTTAATTCCTAATAGTAATTAAGTTGAAAAGTTATGGGTCAGATGCTCAGGCTCCAACACATGCGGGGTAACTTTCATCGTGCACTGGCTTCGTGAGCATGCTTGAGGCTCGTGAGATGCCAAAGTATTCGCACTGGACGCAAGACAAGTGAAGGACTTCTCTGCTGTTCTCCTTCGGTCAGCGACTATACTCTGCGTCAACTATTTTGTGCTACGTCAAGGCTGGCGTACCTTCCTCTGTGCAGCAGACCCACACTGCAACAGGAAGCGCAAGGCTTTGTCTTTTGCACCTCGCTTGCATGCACTTGTGCAACTAGCTTGATGAGATGGAGCACTGTGAGAGCTAAGCTAGCTTTGACAACGTGGCACAAAAGTCGACGCCAGGTATGGAGAGCGTGTACGACGACTGTAAGATGCTAAGCCTGCTGTTGACTCGTGGAAGCAAACAAGAGAGTTTAGTAATAGGATGAAGTTCACTAGTAAGCACACCAAAAACGTCACTCCAACATTCACCTCGAATGTGTTGCCATTGCCACTTTATAGGGAATGTTTCTTATTCCGTTAACTCTTTCAGGTCTTTGCATGCTCTTACCACGCTCATAAGCCGTTGATCACGTGTGACTGATGGTTTCAACGCACATCCAAGATTCGTATTTGGTGTGTTGGAACATGCACCATCTCGTGGACAGTTGAAAAATTATAGCTTTAGTTTCAATGTAGTTTTGCATTTTCTCACAAGGTGGAGCTATTGGAAACAATCTAAGGTGTGACGGATGCAGTCAGGAATTATGTCCTACTCGTATCAGGCACCATTACAAAAACGACTTCAATCGCGCAATTTGACTGTCTGCCGCTTCATATTTGGATTACATCAGGAGTGATGCCTGCTGATTATGGCTGTTCATCTGGTTTTATCTCCAACAGCTCTGTTCCATTTCACAGGTCTGAAACATCAACAGGTGCTTGTCGGTGACCATCATTCTAGCTTTCCAGGCTGTTCTGAGTTTTGCATGTGGTGCAGGTTGTAAGAAAAACAAAAAGTGAAAGAGGAGAAACTAAAAGCATAGCTATGAAAAAATCAAGGTCTAGCACAAAGCATGCATGTTCTTTAAAACACGCTATGCATAGTATCTGTGTTTTTCCACTGCATGCACCCGCTCCTCCTAATGGCACAAACGCCAAAACTAACTTGCCGACAAACAAAATAAGACCGGCATCAGCTGGAGTGCTCTAATTAAAAAGATTGATAACTGGGTATGAAGCACACTTTGCATATTCAGGATTTCTTATATTCCATAGCAGAGGTTCTCAACCATCGGTCTGTCGCGGACCCCTTGTGGATAGGCGGAGATGATGGAGGACCCCATTCGTGGTGAGGGGAAGGTATAAGTTAAATATAATAATGATTTAATAAATGGATATAACTAAGGGCTAGTGTGCAGTAGACTTCTCTTATTGACATATACACGAGCTCGCCCGAAAACTGAAACATTTCTTCTCGACCTGAAAAAAGACAACTTTTATTGCCGGGCTTGACTGTTGAGGCAGGGCTTTGCGGACCCCTAGAATGCCTTCGCGGACCCCTATTTCAGAACCACTGTTCCATAGTATGCTTTGATATTAGCTGCAGTCGCTTAAACTATCACTTTTGTACGCAAATGTTTAACAATTAAATTAACAAAACATTTTCAACACACAATTTTAACTTCCGTTTCTTTCAAGAAAAAAAAACAAAAAAACTCGTTGGCTACATTTTGATGTCTCATAGCAGTGCTTTGACATGACTGTCGTGCTCTTTGTCCGCATGTGTAGCCTACCTCCCAAGGCCTTCTGAGCGGCTGACAAACCTTGAGGTGGATCATGCTCTGCTCATCGACTCGAAAAATTCTTACAGGCAAATGGTGCAAAGGCTACTATTTGTAAAAATATTATTTACGTATTAAGACTGATGCTTGGGCTAGTTCGTTGATTGTGTCTAAAATGACAAGTAATGCGCACACAAAAGGCAAGAAATACGGAAGTAGAACACAGTGCTGCGTGTTCTACTTCCTTCTGTGTGTACTATACTAGCCGTTTTAGACATCTGTACGTAAAATACCATGAAACTTGGGGTGTTTCCATTCTAAGCCAATGAAGGGTCTCTGACACACACCAGAAAAGGATTGAGGATTAATTTAGATCACTTAAGGATTCTTAATGAGTAACCTCAATCTCAGCTACACTTGCACGCACTGTGCCATAAGCCTTCGCCAGGCTTTTCGCTTTTCAGGCGAGATTCAAACCCACTAGATGCGGTTGCAAGGGGTATACGCATCATCCATGCTGACTTGTGACAGAATAGAATGTATGCCTGGCCAATGCTCATTGTCTAGTCCCCTATTTTTGGACTGAAAAGTAGGCAATTAACCAGCAGAGCAGCACTGGATTTAAAGAGCTACCAAGTAAACCTTGAGCCTCAGGATTTTGAGTGTCTAAAAACAAAACATCTGTTGCTAAGAAACTGTTCATTGCACGATGGGGAAAGTTTAAATGTCCTGAGAAAACACTGTGTGCCAAAGTGAGCATGTTTGTAGTTTGGGAATAGAATAAGAGACTGCATAACTTCCTAATGTATGTCTGCCATTTGTTGCTAATAAAACTTTCAATGCAAGCTGGGAATTGCTACTGTCCTAAGAAAACACTGTGTGCCAAAGTGAGTGTACTCTGAAGCTAGATAAAATAACACCACAACTTCCTTATGCATGTCACCAACAGAGTGAGACATTTATCTGCGAATGACCATTCCGCCGAAATACGTTGTAGTCGCTCCATCCATCTAATCTTACCACTATCTTGAACTCGCCTTTTACGCAACATCCTACCCAACCAATCCGCCAGAAGCGACACAACAGTGGCAACGTCACAGAGCGTGTCCGATTTTAGTTTTTTTATTGTTTCTTATTGACTCTTTCACAATGACATTCGGCACTTTAAGCGGGATCCATTCATCCATTGTGACGCACTCAACAATCGAAATCGGCTTGAGGTTAAACCTCCCCAAACGACACGCCACAACCGCCAGTCGTAGGTCAGAAGTACGCGAGACAGCCTGCCAAAGGTAGCGGCATAAACCAAAAATGCCCGTGCAGAAACGAGCAAAGCAAAAACTTTCGCACGTCATAACCTGGCCCACTCAACTCGCAGCGTAGTTACCGAATGAATGCGCGGAAGTCCGTTATAGCGTTCGCCGCGCGGTTTCAATAGAGTTTCCCATGCTGTTTTAAAGCTGTTTTGAGTAGCGCATTGGACGCGGTCAAGAAACCACGATGTGGCAATGACATGGCCAACGCCGGGGCGGCAGAGGTCGATACCCGTGTCACGCAGACGCTGACAAATCGCACAGGCGGCAACGACACAAAACCCAAGCCGTCCCTCAAGAGACATTCAGGTCGACGGCACGCCGGGACTGACCTATCAACTTCACGCGGTCGACGGCAAAAAAGAAATCTAAGCCATGCCAGTAATGGCGCCATTCAGAGGTCCCATTGAGAGGGCCATTTCGGCCTCAGTCACCTGTTCCAGCTGCTTTTCGGCATTTTCCCGCTGGTTTGGGTCGATGGTCGCTCTGAGGATCTCGATGAGCTGACCAGCATCCATGATTATCTTGGTTTTGAAGCCCTATTCAGTGGTGAAGCGACAATGAAAACGTGCACCACGCGAACCATGCACCGGTGACGCACCCAACAGACATGCTCAGAGAGAAAAAGGAACCGTCGCGGCCCCAGGTGGCCGATGTCAGAGATAGTCACTAGCGAAAATTAGCGAAAATAAACGACTTACGTTATATTCATTTTATAATAGGCAAGATACATTTGTTTAAGAAATTTATTGTGGTTTTATTTAAATCTGTGCGTTTACAACCTTTATAGGCAATCAATATTATTAACATCTCGGAACTTGACGTGTTTGAACTTGAGGGCTTGAGCGCTGGTCCAATAGCTGGTCGCACTTGTCTTCCAACATCCTGAAAAAAAGAAAAAAAAAAAAAAAAGATGATTTATTAACCTCAAATCTCAGAAAACTACGGTGTTAAGATGCTTACCTCGTTGTCCCGTCAAAGGACGTTAGAATAAACGTCCAGCTATGTGGCTTTTTTCTTATTTTCTGTTTAGAAATGAATGACCATGAAAGAGAATAAAAGTAGGTCAAATGAATCGCCATGCTAATTACTTTGTTATCTTATACTTGAGAGCCTTGAGAGAAGGCTGAGTATGAAGATGACCACTGGACCGATGACCAATGCCATGAGTGCAATCATGCCAAGGATGGGAAACCATGACCGTCGCCGTGGGGGTTCCTGCGGAAACTTGTCCTTCACAAGCCTGTGAAAAAGATATGCTCTTAATTTGTTATCTAATTGCACCGAAATTAAATAAATAAAAACAAACATGTTAGTGACACCTTCCAGGACAAATAAAAACCGTGGCTCACGGTGGTGGCTGCTGAATAGCTTCGGGATCTGTAATAAAATTAGAGGATAAACAGGCGGCATATTGATTCTTCGAAAATTCCGTGTAACTGAGGCCAAAAAAAAAAAATAATTCTTCTACAAAAAAAACAAAAATGCATAAGCTATCCCCATATACCGACCGATTCAAAACCTAGATTACCTATAGACACATTAATTATATTACGTTTAAATTTCTCACCTTGTTCAACCGGTTCAACCCGTGGTTCGGCCATTGTTACTGAACTTTGTTGTCATCTTTTACTAGTAAGTATGAATCAACAGCTAATTTAGCGATTTAGCAACTGACGAAAATAATCCCCGGAGAAGAGGAACAAGAGGGATAAAGGAGAAACATAAATCTCCAAACACAGCCAGGTGACTAATGCGCGACCGAAAAAGTCCACCTGGTCCGGGTATCGAACCCGGGACCTCTCCATTTCCAGTGGAGCGCTCTACAAGGCTCTACCCACCCGGACCCGGAGGATTTTTTCGGTCGCGCACCAGTCACCTAGCTGTGTTTGGAGATTTATGTTTGTCCTTTGTCCCCTCTCGTTCCCCTTCACCAGGGATTATTTTCGTCATTCTTGTTCAGCTCGCTTGCACCTTTGCATTTAATGGACTTCTTCCAAAACCGACGCGCCCCATCGCGGCGAAATACCACGCAGTGCACTCTGGGAACTAGTTGGCCACTCAGTTTCGGTTTCGACTGAGCAGCTTCATCTCATGCTATCACGCCGCGACCGAACGCGCTGCTTGCGTTTTCGATTATCTGACTTTTCACGAACGTACAATACACTCATGCTCGAGCGATACAAAACGAAGACCGGGGCACTTTCCCTGGTTCCCGAAACACCGGATATTATGAGGGCGTATGCAAACCAACGCGCTCAAGCTCGTTGATGCAAACGTAGTAAGACGTGGCTTAGTCACCTCACCCCATGAGTGCATCTTTGAGTTAAATTTCGATAATCCCGTCTAGTACCAGTGAACTACAACTGAAATTTGGTCACCTGGAGCCTTACACGTATTTTGTTTGCCAAACGTCCGCTTCGTGTTACTTCATTGGGCGAAAAGCAAGCCGCATCCTCACAGGAGTGTCAAAGTTGAGCCCAGCGTTGACGCATGATCTTTTAAGGAAACGCAATAAATTCGACCTCACTACTGCACAAAAGTTACTGTATCTCCCACTCAAATTTTATGCTGATAGAAGATTTAAGTTTTCGCAAACGATGAGATCGGCTAGCTACGACGGAGGCCCTAACAAGCGTCCCCAACTCCTCGCTGAGCCTTTTTGGACGAGCTTTTACTGACGCCCAAGATTTGTGCCTGACCGGTGTGTTTGAAATTGTCTCGGCATACTCAGGCAGGAAGAAAGCAAACACAAAACAAATATTATGGCCATTAGCAAGCGTCAAACGCGCTTTGAATAATTTCGTTCGTTTGGGGCACCGCATAGGGGTTCATGCCCGTCCGGGCGCACTTCCGGCGAACGATGCGACATTCTTCACACAAGTGCTCGACTTTTGCTTTCTTAAAACGGTTTGTATGTGTGAATGTGCTTATTTGATTGCAGGATAACTTCATGCGCATACGCGATGTTGAATATTAGTGGAATGCAATCGGGTGGGGACTTCACTTAATTCGTGCAGTGCTGCGGGTCTGTAGAGATAAGAGATAAGAAGTGTGTTAAAATTGAGCTTTTCAATGGCGCCTCCGAGTTTTACCTCGCGTACTCAGGCGTAATAAGACAAACGGTAATCGCAAAAAGTAATATTGTGTCTATGGACGCACGAAACAAACAAACTTCCTTTCTGTTAGCGTTTCGATCGAGGTATGTGGACGAGCCAATGCTGGGAATCTCGACGCTGCGAAGCTCGGGGATCTTGCTTGTGTACGAATCAACAAGCTGTAGCAACCAATAAGTATGCATGCATCGAGCTCGCACCTTTACATTAGTGTTGTTTGCTTGTGTACGAATCAACAAGCTGTAGCAACCAATAAGTATGCATGCATCGAGCTCGCGCCTTTACATTAGTGTTGTTATCAACAACACTAATGTAAAGGCGCGAGCTCGATGCCTACATACTTATTGGTTGCAACAGCTTGTTGATTCGTACACAAGCAAGATCTCCGAGCTTCGCAGCGTCGAGATTCCCAGCACTGGCTCGTCCACATACCTCGATTGAAACGCTAACAGAAAGGCTCAAGTACAAAAATACAACAAGCATGTGTTAAGACAAGTATATACGTCTCGGGTTTGTGCTAAAGCTTTGAGGTCTGGCCATTTAGGTTAGTTTAGAGACCACAAATGACGCTCTCGGGACCAGAAAACATGAGATAACGGCCGTTAATAGTCCACGCTCTGTCGACGTGTCGATCGAAACCGAAACCATGCCACTCTCTTCCCTGGCCAACTAGTTCCCAGAGTGCAACGCGCGCCGTGTTGCATGCAGGGCTTTATGGAAGTAGTCTATTTAAACCGATAAAAACCGATAAAAGTACGCCGGATCCATTTTCGGAAATTCGGTTTTAACCGAAAAAGGTCAGTTTTTAGGTTCGGCATTTTCGATTTAAACCGATAAAAACCGATAAAAATTAAGGTACGTCGAATCCATTTTTTAAAATTCATTTTTAACCGGAAAAGGTCACTCTGACCTTCCAGTCGTACCGCAGAGCTATGGCGAAAAAGTGGAACGACATTGTCTATCGAAACGTGTCCGAATGTATGGGATACACGGGTGCCATCACGACATTTTGGTTTAATGTGCCCATCCTCGATCGGGACATACATGAAGTCCGAAATGCCCCATGACTTCGCCATGTACGAGCGTGTTTTCAAACTCGTTGTAAGGAAGACTGACTTGATGCAAGCTCTGCATGTTATGTTGAGCTTCAAAACGTCGCACCGTGTCTCTTTCGGCGGTCACAATTGGTTGATTGGCCGATTTTTGGCTCAGGCAGCGCTTCATCTCCTCAGCCTGCCAGTGTTCAGTGTTAGCGTTGAGAGGGCATTCTCGAAGCTCAGGATCATATTAACAGGAAAGAAAGAGTGCAGATCAACGAGGAGAACCTCGATGTACAGAAGGTGAAGTTCCATGTTTTTGGGCATAGGCTTCATATCGGACTTGTTTGTACTTCTGTGTTTTTTTTTTTGTTTCTTTCTTTTACAGCTGCACACATTTGCCAAATAAAGTGTCCATTTCTTTTTCAATGTATCTGTGCCGTTATTGATCACAAATATAAGAGCTGCAAGGATCATCTGATCCGGTGTCCGTTAGTGTTTATTTTATATTCACCGAAAAAAGCCGATGAACTTTTGTTTGCATAAATATACGCCGAAAAAAAAAATTGAATTTTAAAATAAACACCGAAAAAAGTACGCCGAATTTTGAAAAAGTTAGAAACCGAAAACGCGGAACCCTAATTATAACCTTTAGCAACGACGCACCTGCGTTTTAAGTCACTCTGAATCGCATATAGGCCGCACGTTTCTGCGTTTTTATAATCTTCTAAGCAACATTAAATATTGATAGATACTTCAAACATAATTTATTAAGCGTATATTTAATATATATATATATATATATATATATATATATATATATATATATATATATATATATATATATATATATATATATATAGTATTTATTTATCTTGTAAAATGTAGTTACGAAAAGTGCTCTAGACAGCCAGCGGCTTCTTTCATTTTCCTCCATCTTCAAATCAACATGGCCACATGGCTTTTCGGCGTCTGGTTTTAGCAAGGGTTTTAGAATGAGCTTTTAGGTTGTTTTTGCTAGTTTCCCTCTATACGAAGCTTCAAAAATGAGGGTCAAGGTGTTATGTCGGAACCCAGACGACTACCTGAGAGAAACCAAACACGATATTCACAAAGGTGGGCTCGTTTTCGCAACTATTTCTGGCGAAAAGTGGGGATGATTAGCCAGCTTCTGATTCCCTCCTTAATTTCTGCCTTTAGGATTGGGCCCCTGTGCGGATTGATTCCTACTTTAGCCAGGATAGTCCTGCCCGTTTTTGTGGCGCACAATCTCTCAATCTGAGATGTGCGCACCGCTTCCGCCAGTTCCACCCACGTGTTGTGCATCCCGAGCGCCAAAAGTCGCTCCGTGGATGTGCACGTGGGCAGGCCCAGCGCGCGCTTGACGCATCTACGTATTAATCCGTCAAAAAAAAAAAAAAAAAAGATGAAAATTGACGGATTAATACGTAGATGCGTCAAGCGCGCGCTGGGCCTGCCCACGTGCACATCCACGGAGCGACTTTTGGCGCTCGGGATGCACAACACGTGGGTGGAACTGGCGGAAGCGGTGCGCACATCTCAGATTGAGAGATTGTGCGCCACAAAAACGGGCAGGACTATCCTGGCTAAAGTAGGAATCAATCCGCACAGGGGCCCAATCCTAAAGGCAGAAATTAAGGAGGGAATCAGAAGCTGGCTAATCATCCCCCCTTTACCTAAGAATATGCATCCCGAGCACAATAAGATCAGAAGAGAGAAGAGAGCAGAGGCCATTAGTCTCCGGTATAGGGAGCTGCCCTCGGAGCAGGTAGCATATGTGGACGCCGCTTGTGGCCACGACGGACGAGCGGTAGCCGCGGTAGTCGATGGCCGCGGAAATGCCGTTACGGCAGTCTCCTTAAGGACGCGCTCCGCTGCAGTGGCGGAGGAAGTTGCGGTAGCATTGGCTTGCGTCGGCACGGAAGCAAATTTCATCATAAGCGACAGTAAAACTGCCATCCAAAATTTTAGTGCAGGCAGAATCTCGCCTGCGGCGGCGAAGATTCTCGATCAGCGACAAATTGCGAGGAAAATTACGTTGATCTGGACACCGGCACATGCCTCCGTCCCCGGCAACGAGGCGGCTCACGAGCTAGCTCGAGGTTTATACCACCGGGCTGGTGAGGACCCCCTCTGGCAAGGGAGCGGTGAACGCATGGTAAAATATGGGGAAATTACTCAACATTACAGATTGGAACGTAGGCTGGTAGCCCCACCAGACCCGTCATTAAATAATACGCAGGCAGTCGCGTGGAGACGACTCCAAACATACACGTACCCACACCCAATCCTGGTGAACCATATGTTCCCGGATATAAGATCAGACGAGTGTACACACTGCGGGTTGAGAGGGTCCCTCGACCATATAATCTGGGAATGCTCAAACTCTCCTGGGAGGGCGCTAAATATCGCTTCTAAAGAATCCTGGGAGACCCTGCTGCGCAGTTCGGACCCTGAGCTCCAGCTCCGCCTCGTCCGACTGGCTGAAGAGGCCGCCGGGACACAAGACCTCCTGGCCAGCATCTAAAGCGGTGCCTCCTGCCTCCCCGGCCTGGTGCCGAGGGGGGAGGGAGAATGCCAATTCTGTCGGACAATAAATGTTCTTTCCTCCTCCTCCTGGCGAAAAGTGATCTCCCTTCACCACTGCACATTCAAACGATTTAGAAATTGTAAGTTGTGTTGTGCGCACATTTATACTGTTAGAAGTGAGTCAGCCCAAATGAGCGTCTGGTGCCTCCGCTGTAGATGAGAAATTCAGCCAGCGTAGTACGGTATTATTGTTAGCCTGGGGTCTTTAACGTGCATCACACAGGAGTGGCACACGACCGCACTTAGGTGCGATGCTCATGCCAGATCGAAGCTGGCAGGCCCGGCGATTGAACTCGGGATCCCTGGATCCTGCAGCGACTTCCGAAATACATAAGTTTCGGTTCCTAAGGTTGTCTCGGCTGGCATCCTGTTTCGGACGTTTACGGAAATTATTTGGTCTGACTTTCCAGTGCAGCGAAACTACGATCCCAGCTTGCACCCTTTCGAAGTATGCCGCGAGTACACCCGTGCCATGAATGCCGTGAAGCTGGATAAGATCTTCGCCAAGCCCTTCTTGGGCAGCCTGGACGGTCACAGAGATGGAGTGCAAGTGCTGCAGAAACATCCCAAGTCCCTGTCTCACCTGATCTCGGGAGCGTGCGACGGAGAGGTGAGTTCTCCTGTTTTCTCTCTGTGATACTCGGCTTGTCTGATCGCTGTGAGATGTCCCTGGTTGTCTTTTAGGTTAGGTCGGGTTGGGAGGGCTCGGGTCGGTTTCAGTTGTCTTTGAGGTTAGTTTGGGTTGGACCGGGTCGGGTTCTGGTTGTCTTCCAGGTTAGGCCGGGTCGGGTTGGGTTCTGGTTGTCTTTGAAGTTAGGCCGTATCGGGTTGTCTCTGAGGTTAGGTCCAGTTGGGTTCTGGTTGTCTTGGGAGTTAGGTGGGGTCGGTTTTTGGTTGTCGTTAAAGTTAGTTTGGGATAGGTCCGGTTAGGCAAGGCTAGGTCGGGCCGGGTAGGGTCGGCTGTTGACGTTTGGTGTTTACCGAAAAACACCCAACAATTCCTAGAAACGAAAACTAGATTGTGAAACAAGAAACTGGGATATCTTGTCCATTTTGTGCGATTCTCCAGTCTCCGGTCTTCTACACGGCACTTATATGTTACCTGTTTTTGGGATGCACGTGCAGTGCATCATAGATGTTGCACCGCATATGGGAATAAACACAAGGTCTTCTAAGCTCCAGCTGTCACAAACACACTTTCGAATGCAGGTCAAAATATGGAACCTTGCCGAACGGAAATGCGTGCGGACCATCCAGGCCCATCGTGGCATGATAAGAGGCATCACTTTCCCCGCTGACGGTGACCGCTTTCTCACAGTGAGTCTTCTTACCAAGAAATCTATAAGAGTTTTTGGTTGTATTATGCTCTACAGTATAACGAGGAATGCACAGGTGGTATCATCATGGTCAATGTAGCTAGATTCCTGCTCACCATCTAAGCTGTGATAGTAATAACTAATTTGATGCCTGCTGTAGGTGAGAAATTTAGCCAGTGCAATACAACCATTAGCCTGGGGTATGTGCATCACGTAGTAGTGACGTACAAAAGTTCACCAGTGCGATGCTCATCCAGGTTGAAGCAGGCAACTGTTGCAACTCCTTTAGTGGGCGATGTATTGACATTTTAAATTGCGAACATCATTATTTTAAATTTAATGCTGTAAACATGCCATCATAGGTTAAATCAATAATACGTGGTATTCGGGCCCTTTTCTGGCCGCCATGACATGGAGCCGGAAACACTTCCGGTTCGGGTATTGTTTGCATGCTTTTAAAGGGCAACGTCACCGCTACGTTTCGTGTGTTCTGCAATTAAATCGGTCTTTTGTTACGTTTTGCGTATCCACTGGGTTCTTGAAGTGCTGTAATGATTTGCAATTGGCTGGGCAACTTTGCTGTGGCAGATTTCCGCGAAATAAAGAATGCCGCAATCCGCTGCCATTGAGCGTGGACAATTCATCACGCGTGCGTTGATTTCACGCTGAGCACTAGGTACGCATCATTGCTTAATTTTGAAATCAATTGATGCACACATCCGACTCTTCTGGACAGCGAAGAAACTTGGTCGAACGAATCACACGAGTTCTTATGCAAATTAAAATTGATTGAAAGATGAATTAATATTCGCCACTTTCGGACATTCGGACGTCGAAAAATATAACTATATTTTAGCCTAAACCCAGGTTTCCATATCACAAACCAACTTTGTACTGCACAAAATATTTAATAATTGAAATAAGTTTTTATCGTTTTTTTTTACCTTAGAGCAGAATCACTTGCTGACATTAATTTTTGGGTGCATTTGAGCTTGTGAACAGATGGTTTATGTGAGTCCTGAACAAACTCCAACAAAAACACAGACAAACTAAAAAAAAAGAAAAAAGTAAATCTTGAGAGTTTGTGTTAGCGGAGGACCTCATAATGGGAAGGGTTCCTTCACATGGAACCGAACCTGGGGTTCAATTCAACGTCAGTTTCAGACACGTCAGTTTCGAAGTTCAAGAGCCAGATTTTTCTTTTCAGCATGCAATAAAGCGTCTGTTCCTGACACAATTAAAGCAAGACATAAAACAGCATGAAACCACTGGTACCATCCTTTCGATTTTATTACTCGCCCATGTCGTCAAACGCAACAGCTCTTGCACGTGTCTGCCCAAACAGAACTTTTCAAACAAATGGGATATACCCCCAGGAGTGTCGAGTGATTGTAACATGTCGGACGCGAAACTAGTTTTCTTACCTTATCGCCTGGTTTCTAGAATCTAAAATAGCCTTTCGACGTTCGCTCCAGCAACCCCTGCAGCTGTATCCCCGTGAATATCATTCACGGGATCGCCGCGATAGGTCGACATTGTCACAATCACAATAAATTCACTCGTCGTCAAAGAAAACATGCTGCTCGCTTTTTCTCGAGCACGAGTGGCACAATCCTTCACATCTTCCTTCAACTGCGTCCAACAGGCATAGCGTAGTTTCGCTTTGGCCAGCTCAAGCACTCACAGCGGCGACGCGCAGTTGACGAAGCTATGTTGTGCTCGCATACGCTCTCCCAGGCACGAAAAACACGAAACAATTACATTCATCGGTTGATCTGTGAGCGTCTAGCTTCATCGGATGTCTCACATTGTTGTTGTTAGCGATGAGAGAAGAGAGGAAGGTGGAGGAGAGTACTTGCTCGGGGCGAATCGGTCACTGACTCTATGTCTCACGTGTACACAACTTACCACTGTGCCTCAGAAAGGGCCACGTAACTTTCGCCACGGAGGCCAAATAAAACGAGATGCTGTGCTTTTTCTTGGTGCCGTATGGTCCAGAAACACACATGATCTATCTAACGTCTGGTTTTCGACATACTTAAAAGACGCGCTGCTCATTCTTGCTCTTTGAAACATACACAAGAAGCTGGTTAACCGCAAGTATTCTAGGCAACCGGAAGTTTCGTTATTGCTTGTTTATGTTTACCTTGGAATATCATGTATAGGAACAGTACAAAAGCATGCCTTAACGGTTCTAACATGTAGCAGGTGCCTGGCATGTGAATGCTGTCCATTGCTTTCACACCGTGCAAATCGTCTGCTATACTGGGCTACAGGTAGGCGACGACAAGAACATCAAGACCTGGAGAACCGAACCTCCGGGATGGGGAGAGACAGACGAGCCGATCGACACAATCATCACTAAGGTATGTTGAAGTGTTTATGAAAGCCTTTCCTAGGTAGTTCTAGAACTGCCCACACGTAAAAAAAATGGAGGCACCTACACAAGTGCAAAAGGTGGCTAGTTCCTCAGATTTAATGCACACAACTTGCTGCATGGACAGTGGCATTGGAACTGGGGAGGCAATTTCCGTCCAGACATTCCAGACATAAATCTAGTAAACAATTCAAGGGAAGTGAAATAAAATTGCCTTGCCCCCCCCCCCCCCCCCCCCCCCCCCCGTTCCCCCCAACACGATTGCAATATGGTTCCAATTTTTATAAAGAAAGTATATATGGCATTTGTAAGTGCCACATTCTTGCATGGAAATTGAAACAGGTAAGAGGTAGTCATAGGGCATCAAGCACTACGGTGGTTTTTGCGGAAATGGCCATTATTTAGAAAGCTAATGCATAAACTTACCTGCACTATTTTTGGGAAAATTCTAATCATAAACTGTTTATATACGTAAAATCCCGAGAGATGGCCCATCCAAAATCATGAGAAAATTAGGTGAAAATAAGGAGTGGGCTAACTTTCAGTCTGTAATCAAGAAAAGTTGAAAAAAAATGCTAATTTTAGATTATGTGTCTCTGTCAAACTTGTTATCGCGTCGAGGGGCAAGGAAGCAAAGATGGTGACACTTCCCAGTCAGGAATGTTAACTTATATCCCGCCATTGCTAACTAGCCGCATTTACACTAAAGTCATCATTGATCCGAACACTACGATTACTAGGAGTTGGCTATCTTTCAAATCAAACCAAAAATAGGGGTGGGTTACCTTTCGGGGGTGGGACATCTCTCGGGATTTTACGATATATACATATATATATATATATAAAAAATATGCCAGAAAATAGCTGTTTACATTCCATGGATCTAATCTCCCCACACATCCCATTATTACCCTGTTGTTTCAACTGGAAGGCTTTCTGTGGCCGTGGCATGCCAAACCTTGTCGGAAAACTTCCTGGAGTGCATCTACTACTTATGCGATTATGAAGAGTAGAAGTGTTTGGAGCGCCCGATAAGGTTGATGCTGGCCCGGTGAACATCAGTGGTTCCCTTTGTGCAGGGAGTGCTGACGGGGATATCGCACCACCAAAAGGAGAACCTCTTTGCAACCTGCGGGGAGGACGTGCACCTTTGGGAGGAGACCCGGTCAGAGCCGCTGCGGACGCTCAACTGGGGCGTGGACACCATCTACTGCGTTCGCTTCAACCCCATTGAGGTGCACCTGGCCTT
Organism: Ixodes persulcatus; assembly: GCA_013358835.2. Classification (NCBI taxonomy): domain Eukaryota; kingdom Metazoa; phylum Arthropoda; class Arachnida; order Ixodida; family Ixodidae; genus Ixodes; species Ixodes persulcatus. The sequence continues at coordinate 133,623 of JABSTQ010009033.1, forward strand.
CCGCTTGCATTCTTCCGTTAGAAAAACTGGACTTTAGGGTGCTGTGGGGGGCGCGACAAGATGTAGTTCTATGCATAATCTGTGTGGGCGTAAAATTTTAGATTGAGGCACATCGTAGACGTGTCAGTTTTAGTGATGCAAAACTATCGATAAATTGACTATCGATAGTTTTTCCCAAACTATCGATAGTGTCTGAGAACTATCGATAGTCGACTATCGATAGTACTATCGATAGTTTTTCGTTTTTCGATAGTCGACTATCGATAGTACTATCGATAGCTTTTCGATAATCGACTATCAATAGTACTATCAATAGTTTTTCGATAGTCGACTGTCAATAGTTTTCCGATAGTCGACTATCGATAGTTTTTTTTATAGTTTTCCGGTAGTCGACTATCGATAGTTTTTTTTACTATCGATAGTCAGATTTCTGGCGACTATCGATACTATCTATAGTTTTGCACCACCAGTCAGTTTGCACGCAGTTCAAGTTACCTAAAATCAAAAGGTAGGTCAAATAATTTTATACAAAGCTGTTTATGGCTAGTGTTCCGTGGATTTTTCGTGTGCAGTGACTGAAAACTCTGCTCGCACAGCTGCAAATGCCTGCCTTCCCCGTATAAAAGATACGGAGTAAATAACCAAAATATAGCATTGACAAATGCACTTGCAAGATGCCATTTGTTTTAGGCTTTTGCTTTAGAACAGTTACTGCTGCAGACACCGGTATGTGCGGCGCGGGGAACACCATTTCCTGCATTCTCGTTGGTGCTTGGGTAATTAGCAATAGGTCTATTCAGTAGATTAGTTATCAGTGGGCACCATTTTCAAGGTCAATAGACTCTCGGGTAAATAATAAAGGTTTCGCAAAGATTTGTCACTGTGCGACCTGCGTCAGCCATGTCTATGCTCGCACCGCTCTCTCTTTGTCGTCATTCAAAGCGCTTGCATGCCTGGTTGCCTTCCGCTCTCCTGGGGTGGCGGTCCCGTCGCGCGTGTCTAGTTTACTCTGGCAAAGATTCCAGTCACCTCAACCTTGTGGTATAGTACAATTAAATTCTGCCAACTGACGTCTGAACTACAGCACTGCCCAGACCTGCCTCTTGAGGCCCTGACCCGGCTCGAGGTCGTTTTGATGGCCTACCTGATCCGACCCGGCTCGAGCCTGGCACGGCTCGGCCCGGCCCGGCCGGGTGCCATGCATTATTCTGGGCCAGGCCGGACCTTGGTTTTTCGCTTGACCTGGGCCCATGCAGACCTCTAATCTGAACATTTGACGAACCTGCAGACGCCGAATTTCAGCAGTACTGACGGAATTATCACTTATTGAAATAGTGTTAGGTCCACTGATGAAGTCCGTCGTGCGACTCGGCTGTTAGAACTTCTCAGATTGCATACTAGATGGCACAGAGTGGTTGGCCGAGAACGAGCGTCTTCTGTGAATGCAGGTCAACCTCATTGGCAGCGCGTCGAGCGACCGCAGCATTGTGTTGTACGACACGAGGGAGTCCCAGCCTCTGCGGAGGGTGATTCTCGAAATGCGTTCCAATGCCCTGTGCTGGAACCCCATGGAGGCGTTCGTCTTCACCTGCGCCAACGAAGACTACAAGTGAGTTGGCTACAGGTGCCAGACAAATCCCACTTTGATTAAGTTAGGGTCCAGAAAAAAGTTTGTTCCAGTGACGGTTTGTCTGCTACAACGCTCTACGGTTGTGCATTTCAGTCTCTACACTTTTGACATGCGGAGGTTGAAGTCCCCCCTCAATGTGCACATGGATCACGTCTCGGCAGGTGAGGCCTCGTCGTCTTACCAGGCAGCCTTTCTCTTTCGCTGACACGACTACTTCTACTTCATGCTTTCAGTAATGGACGTCGATTACTCTCCGACGGGGAAAGAGTTTGTGTCAGGCAGTTACGACAAGTCTGTCCGCATCTTCACCACGGACCACGGACACAGCAGGTAACTACCGCTTTGTTAGCAATTGCAGCAAAATGTTTTTGAAGTTGAGGGTGGTCTTTCCCGAGCTTTTTTAGACCATTACGTGCTGTATTAAATTTCTTCTACCAATATTGTAGCTTTGCTCGCTGCTTTTCGCTACCTGTTGCAAGGCATAGATGCCCGTCAAATTGATTCCACCGTTCCCATGATGCTTGTGGCGAGAGGTTAGTCAGTCTCGAATTGCGGCAACTCGACTCTTCGCCTTCAAGGGTAAAATTTTCCAGTGCAGTGCAGTAAGCTGGGCTTTGTAACATTCATTGAGCCATAGCAATATCGAAAGACAGAGATGTAAATTCGACAGACAGCGCTAAGTTCTATCTGTTGTTTTTTTTTTTTTTTTTTTTTGCATTGGCATCAAGGTTTATGTTACTCCTGTTACAGTTTCGAGAGACGCAAGCAGTATAAATAAATAAAAGCAGTTAGAAGTTTTAGAGCGCAGCTCTTAGGCGCCCGTTTCCGCCTTGAGCGGCGTCGCCGTCGGCGTAACCGCGCGGTGCATTATGGGACGCTTGACGTCACTGATGACGTCATCGGCATCCACATCGTCATCAGTGACGTCACGTGACCCCCTAGTCACGTGACCCCCCCTCCCCCCCAGTACCCTTCCCTCCTCCTCCTCAAGAGCTGCTCTCTAATTCGTCGTTACAGGGAGTTGTAAACGGCTTTCACTTTTTCCACCTGTCTATGCCCGACCACCTTGCCCGCATGTTGCTATTTTCAATCGTGCTTCGCAATTTCCGTCACATACCCCCCTTAATTGGCACATGTGCCTTTCAGGGAAGTGTACCACACCAAGCGCATGCAGCGCCTCACCTGCGTCCTCTGGTCCCTTGACAACAAGTACATCATGACCGGCTCGGACGAGATGAACATCAGGCTCTGGAAGGCCTGTGCCTCGGAAAAACTGGGCATGGTGGGTATGCATGGCATACGTCGGTGTTGTCCGCTTCGGACCGACGTAGTGGACGCTAATTAGGAATTGGTGTAGAGGTGTGCCAATATTCGAGACATCAAGATGTTTGTGAATAATGTTTGCCATTTGATTCGATTCACAGCACTCTTTTACCGTTCAAGGTATGTATTCGAGTTCGTTGAATTTTAGAGAATTATGAATACCGCAGGGTCTTCGGAATTCCGATTTCCCACGTCAAGCTTCACCGCTTAGCACCGGCGTGCATGGGTCAAGCTCCCCTGGTTTGCAACGACGTGCTAGGGGAAACAGCTGATGTGTTGGAGCATCTCAGTTGGCTCGGTGGTCTCGGAAATTTAGCTCGCTATTGTGGCTTTGGCCTTCTTTGATTATAGTTTTAAAGTGCAGTGCCAGACAAGAGAACCCCGAGCTATATTCAGACAAGTAAAGTAGTAGTCACTGCTTCGCTTGCCTTGTTGCATTTTGTTTTACCCAACTCATCTTATCAGGTGTTTTGTTTTTAAAGCGGTAGCTTTATGGGCCCAACCACGCTCAAGGTCATGTCCTCGTCCTCAAGGTCACTTAATGCCAATGGCTGAAGTGCAAGGTCGCTTACACAAGGTCACGTAAGCGCCAGTTGCGTTGGCTCTGTTCGCGTAAGCTGAGGCAGACTTGACATCGTCCTAGATGTCGTCCTAAACGCCGTCGTCTTCGATGTGTGCACGGCATTACAACCATTCCATCACCATACCACTTTTTTCCCCAATTGTTCTCACTAACGACATTCCATCTAGTTTAATTGAATGAAAGTGCGTGTAATATTTTTTTTAAATTAACATACATGAAGTGTTTCTCTCGTATGTGAAGTGAAGTGTTTCATAGGTATGCTTTCTAGAAAACCTTTGCAGCCACGATTTTTTAAAATAGCCACGCTCAATTTACATGAAATGTAACATATTCATGTTTGAAACTAAACTAACTTAATTTGCAGTCAATCTTTAATATTCATACTTGATTGGCAATAGAAAATGTGATGTTCACACACCCCTAGAATCAGGGGAACGGTGATAACGAGAATTCTCCAGCACCTGGAGCACTCTACTTCATTTTAAGGAAGACGACACTTCTCAAGTGCAATGAGAGACACATTGGAGTGATCCTAACGGCCAACACAATGTTGGTTCTAGCTGGGCCACAGGGAAAAGATGGCATTCCAGTACCAGGCCAAGTTGAAGGAGAAATTCGCCCAGCACCCTCAAGTGAAGAGGATAGCGCGGCACCGTCACGTGCCCAAGCACATCTACAATGCCCAGCAGGAGAAAAGGACCATGCTGGAATCACGCAAGCGCAAGTACGTCTCGCTTTCCAACTGCGTTTTTTTTTTAATTGTAGATTTTTAATTTATTGCAAATGTTAAAAGGAGACTATTCAAACTATAGTCCGTTGCAACCTAAGAACGAGGGCGAGGGTAAGACGGGCCGGGGAGGAGGAAGCACACGGAGCGCTAAAGAGAGAGGGAGGTTCCCCCTCTCTTCTCCAGCGTTCCGTCTGCTTCCTCCTCCCCGGCCCGTCTTACGCTCGCCCTTCGTTCTTAGGTTGCAACGGACTATAGTCACAAAGAAGAGCTTTGTAAAAGTGAGAGTACCGCAACATGTCTCAAAGCAGTGGCAAGTCGCAATCGCGTATATGCTGAATCGATACCGTCATTATAAATCTAAGAAACTCGGGCTCTCTGGGTTCCGACGTGGTCCTCGTGTCATAGCTTCTGTGCATACCCGGTTGTTGCGGCCTAGGTTTTGCGGCAGCCATTCCACACTTGCCTGGAAAAACGTTGGGGCAGAGACGCCATTCACTTCGGTAGCAGAAGTTGTTTTTTTAAAGTTCGCCATTATGTAAGCTATGCAAGCTATGCCGAGAGTATTGGCAGTCAACTCCCCAAACGTCCTAAGGGGGGGACACCACCTTAATGTTGCAATTTTTGAGAAAAAAAATTTTTCCATGGTAGTTTTTATTTATTGTTGTTTAAAAACTAATAGTGCACACACCTGGAAATGTTTATTGCAATATCTGAAATATTTACGGAGAAATAAAACTTTTTCGGTAAGCCGACGATGCAAAATTCTACGTTCTGGAATTGTGAAACTTTTTGACAGCTGTAGCTGCGCACCGGTACGCCCTAGAATGATCATACTCTCAATGGAAAGAGTATGTCTTTAAAGTTTCGGTACATTTAACATATTTGTTTGAGAGTATGCACTATTCGGGCAAAAACACCATAGAAGTCCAGCTTTCCCGTAGAAGAGGCCATGCACATGGCCGAGAATCGAAAAGCCCGCCCAGATTGAGCAGAAAACTAACTAAAACCAACATTTGTTAATAGAAAGTCATGTGGGTTTGTCTGCTTTGTATTTCGACGATGCTTGCACTGCCCATAAGTGCCGACACTAATTTGTGTACTGCAAGCATATCCAATTCCTCATTCGTTTCATAATCAATGTCCACATGTCTACAACAAAATGAAAATAGAAAGCGTTTTATGCTCGAACTCACTAAGCAAGGCCACGCAGGCGATCGGGTGTAAGCAGAAGGCACCCTATGTATGCTCTTGGTGCCTTTTAGTAGTTGCCACCACCACCAGTAAAATCATATGGCGTGGAAATAGGTTTTCCTCAGTTTCACTTTTTGCAACAACTTTCATATTAGGAAATTTATCATTTCAATGAATTACGGAATTTATTTTTTGCTGTGGATGTTTCTGAACTGAAATTTAACGAGGAATGCGGCTAGATATTAATTTTCTATTTAAATGAAGTTCTTATTGCGATGAGGAGGAAATGCCCCATTCTGTGGAACACTTTTCAATTGTCATTTTGCATAAAAAAAAAGCGCAGATTTCAGAATAAGAAATGGATAGCCGCACCCCCCATATGTTCCGGTTACGGCTGAAGCTTAGAAATGCTCAAGATTTTGCATGCAATTTCATATGATAGGATTTCCTTGCCAAGTGAGGAAACTTACATCAATAACTGTGTACCTCCCCCTGTAGCTTGTCGGAAAATTGTCCTACGGAGATGAAACGTCACACAGTGCACTTAGGCAGCGAGATGCATAGGCCCTTTATATTTCATCAATATTGAGCGACTGATTTAAAAGTCGGCAGTGGTGGCAACACCCCTTATGCCCGTGTCCCACTAGAGCGACAAACAGAAACAAACGACAGCGACAAGCCTCAAACCAGATTCTTTCGCGATTTGAGAGGTTTTGTAGAATAAAAGAGGCTGTGCTCAAACACGAGCATCATGCACGCGAGAGTATCTTTGGCAGGCTTGCAATCGCTCGTGCTTACTTCACGAGCACCGAACGACTAAGCGCCTGCCAAAGGTACTATTGCGAGCATGCTGCATGGGTTTGAGGCTTGTCGCTGTCATTTGTTTCTGTCTGTCGCTCTAGTGGGACACGGGCATTAAGGACACCGCCATTTTGGTCTTTAGTGAATGCATTTGGCGATAGTCACAATTAAAAAATGCTTCCCGAGCTTTCGACCCGGTACCGGGAATCTAAGACGGCGTTGTTTCGCTCTGTCGCAGACCGTTCTAACCGTTCTGGAGGACGTAAAACCGCTTCTTGCGACTTAAGATAAATCTTCAGATAACCTGTCAACCATCTGGCGGAACAGTCGTTGCTCTGAAGCGTAACTCATGTAGACAAGAAGCGTGTTCACCGAGCGTCTGGTCCCGACACTTCCCACTCCGTCCTTTGCAGGGAGGCGAACCGCAGGGCCCACAGCCGCCCGGGCACGGTCCCCTTCAAGTCAGAACGTGCAAAGCACGTGGTCCGAGAGGAACAATGAAGACTCTCCGTCCACTCCCACAGATTCCTTTATTTCCTGGATTAGGAGCACAGCCGCCGTGGAGAAGTCCCACGGAGCGGAGCTACGTGACCGGGATAAGAAACAGAAAAATAAACTCTTTTGTCAACCAGATCTAAGTCTTGTATGTACAAGGAGCCGTGGGAATAGACTTTTTTTTTTTTTTTTCTACAACCTCATTGCACTGGTTTCCATCGTCTTGAAAGACAAAGAGTTGTTTTAGTTGTGTTTTCTGCAGAGGCACTGTGCTACCTGCGTTTTAAGTTAAGCCTAGCCTCGGCAAAAGGAGGTGCGGCGTGGCTCTAGTAGACGCGGACTGCGGGGGGCACCATCTTGCACTCCTTCTGGTCCAAGGTTTCGTCGATGACCGGCCGGTAGTCTAGGGACACCTGCAGTTGGAACAGAGTTTTGCACGTGCTGGTCACCCATTCCATTTTCAACGGATGATAATCCTACACGGATAGCAGACGAGATGAGGCCCATTATGGGGGAGGAGAGCCGACTGTTGTGCCCCTAGCGGCTAAGTTGAGAACTAAACCCATGGGGAAAACAACTCGAATTATTTTTTGTGTGTTTCCGACGCAATGCTCGGCTGACGTGGCCGAACAACGAGCTAGCGTGTTCAATCGGTGAAGCACCAAGTCCCAGCCAAATGCAGACACGGTTCTCTTGTCCAACATGTTCCTTGCGCTCAATCGAGGAAAATGACGTAAAGAATCCTGTCCACAGACCTTGTGTTGGATAAACAGCAAGCTCTTAGGAAAACAAGCTGGATAAAGTGCCCCTATAGTCATCTCCTCGCCAATAGGTCCCGGGTGGGCAGTGTCAGCCGATGGACATGAGCTAGTGGCTGTACCTTTTGCATCTGACAGTAGCTTCTGCCAGCTACTCTACGATTATGGCAAGATGCACGAGGCTCCAGGCATGTTTACATTAACGTTATGTTGCTTGGGTACATATCTGAAAGCTTTTATTTATCCACTTCTTCGTTTATTACACAGCAAGGCCCATAGAGCTTGTACAGCACTTGCGACATGCTGCAAGTCGGATTTTCCGGTTCGAGCAAGCGAGAGTCTGCAGGCTAAGATCAATATACAGGCATTTTAGATTATGAACAGGGTGCGGTGTTTTCGGTATACGTAGTATATACCGATAAGTCTCTAAAAATAGACTTCGAGCCGGTTTCATAGAAATCGAAGAAAACCGAAGAAAAACTCAAATCTGATCTGTCCTTGAACGAAAGGAATCCAAGCTACATGGGAAGAATCTTTATCTACATATTTACTTTGTGCTGACCGAGAACACAGCCCCGACCAAACGGTTTGCGAGGCTGCTGCTCTTTTCATGAACCACACCCCTCATGTTTCCCGCACTTGTTGATACTATAACAATTTCCAAGTACATTCGAGTCGGGCGCACGTTCCCTGGAGGAAGGAGAATGTCTGTGCCTTGTTTTCTTCAAGCTCTCCCCTCATAAACCCCAATATTTTTTAACAACACCGAAAAACCCCTAATCTGTTGACGAAAATGGCCCCTTAGAAAACGCACCCAAATTCGAGGAAAAACCAAACGTCCCCAAAACACTGAACTCGCTTTCGCCTCGAGATTCTTAGCAAAAAAAACAGTCCGGCTCCTCGCGGAACATTTTATAATTTCCCCCTTTATGTAGAGAATTAAGATATATGTAGGTGCATTTCAGATTAGATATATGTTATCTTATTGAGACATACATGCTTCAAACATCAAAAGCATTGCTCCTTCCTCCACATTGCAGCGTATAAACAATGTGCAAAGCTTCCCTTTTTCTTTAGGTGAAAACGAGTATAATTACAATGTATACTTAAAGGGATGCTGAACCAAAATTTGGAGATCACAAAAGAAGGCTGGAGAGATAGGCGGGACACTGCAAAACCCCAAAACATCACTGATACACCAGATCTCCAACGGATGGCCATATTTTTGGAAAAGAAGTGCGCGAATGAACATGGCCGACGTGGCTGACGAGACGTGTGACCGTCGCAATTCTCATTCCCTCTCCTCTTCCCTTCGTCCCGCCGAGCAGGTGAACCGAAGCAAGGCGGAGAGAAGCGAGGCCGCTTCACCTCAATCGCAGCTGATCGAGGAGAACCGTAGCGTCCCGTTAACGCTTCTGCGGCCTTATTTTGCGAAATCCAAATTTCGGTTCAGCATCCCCTTAAAGGCGCTTGTGGTGCAGTACAGCCAGATGGGGTCGGGAAGGGGTCAAGGGGGTGGGGTCCCGACCTTTCCGGTTGCGGTGTCCATGTTGGAGAGAGTGTGCTTCCTCCAGTGCTGCTCCACGGGCACCTTCTGCTGGCCCTCCAGCGGCTTGGCGTAGTTGTACTCGTCCACGCGGTCCTGGTCGGCCAATAGATTCAGAGTCCGTCAGTTCCGTCGAAACGGGCGCACACCCATACCGCAGCAGAAAGAATCGTCGTCTTGCGGCGATGAAGGTTTTGCTAAGGCAACATCCGACGACGAACGAAGTCGGAATAAACCAGAAAAGTCGGCGCGAAGTAAGGTGACATAAGGCAATGGAAGAAGTTACACAGGTTGATTTACTTGCTGCAACTGCAAATTCAGTTCTTTTAATCCGCATCTTCTCGGTGTTCTGGGGGTCAGATACATTTTACTTCATGGGCTGCGGTAGGCTTTTCTCGTTAATAGCCAAGGAACCCCCCATGACTTCGGCACTGATGAAATAAAGTGGCACAGAAGCCTTGTAAACAATAACACGCATACCATGTACTGTTTGGCTTATAGTTGTGCAGCAATGGGTGGCTCAGGCTTATTAAAATAGTTCTGTAATAATGCATTGCCTAGGGGAGAGACGTTCGACAAAATTTGAGTTTGGGGAACCCCACAGTTTTCGAGAGCCGAGTCAATTCGCGGACTCGAGGATTCGAGTCGGCCTACGGCCGCTCCGAATCCTCAAGTCCGGAAACGAAGGGAGACGGAATTGAGCTGACCTTGAAGTCCTCGCGGGCGTGCGCGCCCCGGCTCTCCTTGCGTGCTTCGGCGGCGTAGATGGCTTGCCGGGCGCAGGACAGCAGGTTCTGGAGCTCCAGCCCCTCCACCAGGTCCGTGTTCCAGATCATGCCGCGGTCGCTCACCTGCAGGTTTAACGGTGGCATGTCGTTGCAAAGTAAGTGGGGACAGAATGCCCCCAGGCTAGAGACGAGGGTCTCCAAGGTTACTACGAAGGGCACCGGGACAAAAAATAAACGAAGAGCTATAATAGAGACGAGATCGCAAAGGGGCAGTCTTTGGAAGTTGCCAGTGGGACAACGCAACTGGTGGAATGTGAAGCAAATGAGTGCTGTGGGTACCTAACGGAGACACAATCGCCGCAGAAGGGTCACTGACATGGGCTACCGTGCTGAAAAATCGATTGAAAGGCCGCAGCTGAGGCTGGCCAAAAGAACAGTCGACGAGGCTCGTTATTGGGCTAGTTGGTGAGTGTTGCTGAGGAAACTTGTAAGCACAAACAGAGACAGACACGAACAAGGGGAAGAAGCACTTGTCTCTGTCCCCTTCTGTCTGGTGTCCATCCCTGTTTGTGCTTACAAGTTCCCTGAACAGTCAACAGCAGGGCAGAAAGAATGGCTACCAAAGGAACAGGACTGCCATACGATAGCCACCAAGACGACAGAGGTGTCTCTTTAGTGGAACCACATTTTTTTTTTCCTTTGAAAAAACAAACGAACTTGCTGCACACATACCTTGACGTCTTTGAGTTCGTTGTAGACGCCATCCATCTTCTTGCAACCCTCCTGAAGACTCTCTCCGGTCCTGAACACTGCCGCGTGCTGCTGCATCGTCTGAACAAGAGCCAAAAACGAGACTGAGTGAGTACCGCTGCGGCGGATAGTTCCTCGGAAATGCTTCGTGACTGGGAAGCCAAGCTCCCTGAAATTGTGTTGTTTTTGTTTTAGACGAAGGAGCGAAGGGTACCTTCTGCATGTTCAGTCTAATCTTGGCGACTGGAAGGGACCCGTTCGCATTACGCAGCTTGTCCAGGTTGGCAACGGACTCCTCGCCGGCGTTCTGAAAAAGTGTGGAGCACAACGCGTAAGGTAGAGTGACCAGACGTCCCGTTTTAGCCGGGACAGTCTCGTTTTTGAGGTCCACTTCTGCCGTCCCGTCTTTTTATCCCAGTATAAAATCATGTCCCGTTTTCGCAGGAGTACATAGTTTCGAAATTAACACCAAGCGAGTAGAAGCAAACCGAAACTATGCCTATTCGATACAAGTATATTTTACAAAAATAACCGTAGGTACTTTAAAATATTTACCCAGAGGGTAAAATTTACAACTGTTCTTGCTCATAAACACCTTTTCTCTCGCGAAGACGCGTGTGTAGAAATATATAGTTTTTAATTACGGGATATAGCACGGATGTAGAATCATGTAGATGTAACACGCATGTAGAATTTCATTAAATTTTTTCTTCATCTCAAACTTTAATACCCCCCCCCCCCCCCCCCCTCCCTCCTTTTCCGCTGGGCTGTCTTGTTTTCTACCTTGAAGAATATGGTCACCCTAGCGTAAGGTTTCGTGGGAAGAGCAGTTCAGAAACAACCAGCAATAGTTCAAAGAACAGGCTTACGGTGGCCATTGAAAAGGTTGCGATCGATTTTGTGTGGAACAATCGAATAGTAGCTCACACGGGACAAACTCACCACGTTTTATATATGACACGTGCAATCTTTCTGATGTGATATCCCCCTTAAGGGGCACTCCAACTACATTTGAGCTTCTGCACTTTTTATGTTATTACCTCATTAGTGGGTCAGTCTGCTCGGGGAACAAGTAGTAGCCATGAAATATTAGTGCATCATATTATAATTCAATCGGGCAAAAACAGCGCATCTGGTGGCACCCCAGTGCGTTCAAGACGCGCAGTTGGTGATGTTTTATGGTCAACTTTGTGATTGAATGTGCTGGCAAGAGCCGTCCAAACTTTTTTTTATGCGGGCTAAATAGAAGTATCATTATTTTTTCAAAAAGTTGTTTTTATTTAGCAAGAAAGTTTTAAAAAGAGCATAAAAAAAAAGTGCAGAAAAAAAAAATTACATATTGAGACACTTGTTTCCCAGCGGCGGTGGTGGCGGGACCAGTGAATCGGTTTTTCGGCCCTAGCGCGAGCACCCAATCAGCCCCATTTAGGAATCGCCGTTCAGGATGTCGGAACGACGGAACCTGTGGGACGCTTTTTCTGTGATTTGAATCTGCTGCTCTTGCCGTGTGCTCGCTGTTCTCACCGGTCAGTGTGGTGCCCTCACGTTTTTTGTGTTGGTCTCCACATCAGTGCTCTCAATTGGACGAGTCTGTGTGTGCTACTGGAATTACCCTGAGAAGCTTCGTAGGCCTAACGAGCCGGACGCGCTTGCTCGGAATGCCGGCAAAATCCTGAAGCTGGACGTCGTGCCAAAAGTAGAGTTAATTAGAATTCAGGATGACCTGATGTATAAGCTATGTATGATCATGTGCTAGTCGTACACGCCAAAAGCCGTTCCCGCTCAAAACAATGAATGCCAAGCGTTGACTCGTCCAAACAAAAGCCGGCCGGCTGATTCGTGACAGGCACAGTATTGTGATCTTTTTCCGCTGACATTTCTGTGACATTTGGGAGATTCATTCGATTAAACGCAATGAAATACAGTAGCTTTACAGGAACGTCGTTCGTGAAAACAATTGGGAAAGGAAATGGTTGTAATATGCCGTGCACACATAGAAGACAACGTTGAGGACAGCGTTGAGGACCACCTCTAGGACGGTTTCAAGGACAACGTCTAGGACGACATTGGGGACAATGTCAAAAAATGGCATCAAGGACGACCTCTAAGACGACTTCAAGGAAGACGTCGAGGATGACGCCCTAGAGGACGACGTCAAAATGATGTCTCGGACGACCTCTAGAACTACGTCAAGGACATCAGGTCACGTCAGCTTCAGTACCGGCGCTTACATGACCTTGATTATGCGACCTTGAGGACATGACTTCGGGCGTCGTTGGTTGGGCCTATAAAGTTACCGCTTTAATAAATGCTTCTTAGAACTTGTTATCACCATTATTTTCTTTTTTGAACCTATCACAGTGCAGATAACCCCTGACCTGAATCGCTGCTTCGATTATACCGATTGCATTGGTACTGATCAGCAGAAACGGAAAAAATGTAAAGCAAAGCGCAATAGCATAGTGGACGACGTCGGCACGATCGTGTTCGGAGCCTGAATCTAGGACAATGCAAGGGGCTATGGCGACGATGCGTACCGGTCCTTGGTGCGGCAGACATGAACCTAACTTGCAGCCAATTGGCCAGCCACTTCGCTCCAACCCTCCAATCAATGATTTGTCCACAATACGACACGGAGCTAAAACATAGTGCTTGTCTTGGTAATCTTAATTAGCTCATACCCCTCAAAATAAATTGCATTTTTATAAAAAAAGTATTTCCTCAGTGTTGCTACGTTCGATAAGCTCAGTCTCAGCACAAATTCCAAACCAGTCCAAAAACGTTAGAAAGGCCCCTTTAAATATGCATAATCATTCCATGTGCCAATGGTATGTGTGCACGAACAGATGGATAATGGTGGCTATACTCTTTGTAGCAGGTGGTGGCTAGCACAACCTAACTTACCATTTTTTAAACGCCCTTTAATTGCACCCAAAATGTTTCCCGTTATAAATCCCATGCGTTGTGAAAGGTCAGATTGTGAAGCAAGAAGTTATAATAAAAATTGTCGCAGCCATTTCCACCACTCAGAAGGCCGTAAGTGAGCGACGTCCTCGAAAGCTCCAACCAATCCTAGCCTCGAGTTGCAAAGTGCAGACACAACCCTACAGCAACCCTGAAAGCTAGAACGCGGCTCGAGCTGCAATTCGCTATACAATTCCGGCATTTTCGTGCGCATGAGCAAACTCGCAAAGATCGAGCAGGACGAGAAGCAAGGAAACGCACGCTTGGTAGGTCCGGCACTTTGTCCCCCGGCCGGCAGAGGTTGGCGATGGTGTGGGCGCAGGCCCGGCCGAACACCACGATGTCCAGCAGCGAGTTGGCCCCCAACCGGTTGGCCCCGTGCACCGACGCGCTGGCCGCCTCCCCGGCGGCGTACAGGCCGGGGACCACTTTCTCGCCGTGGGTCAAGACCTGCGAGCGACGTGCTCACACTTTAGAACGAGGTCTCTCACACGCGAGCCTCTTAAAGCTGTCGTACATACAGCCGTCTTTTGTCTGGACGACCGTCCAAACGAAAGGCGGCTGCATGTACCGGGGCAATAAATGCTTATGCATTAAAAAATAACCACTTACACTAGCCTTTTTTAAGACATGTTTAGTTTTGGCTGAAACGGCAATTAATAGGTAAAAAAAAAAAAAAATTTGCAATTCTTCACCCGTCACGTCACACCTGTCCTTGAGGTAACATCTCCTCACAACAATACAATCCGCCCTCGACTTCACATCTGCCCGTGATGTCGAGTCTCTCCGCAGACGTCACGTCTGCCCGTAACGTCGGATTCCCCACAAACCCGTCCTCGGCCAGACGGACGCGAAAATCGAGCTGCTTCGTCCCACCTGTCCCTTGTAGTTGGTGGGGATGCCGCCCATGTTGTAGTGGACGGTGGGCAGGACCGGGATGGGCTCGCGGGTGACGTCCACGCCGGCAAAGATCATGGCCGTCTCCGAGATGCCCGGCAGGCGCATAGCCAGCTGCTCCGGAGGCAGGTGGTGCAGCTGCAGGTACACATAGTCCTTGTCTGGACCGCAGCCCCTGCGAGAGACCAGAGCGGCACGTCGTTTCGGGGAGGCTCGCGCGCGCCGCAGCCAGTGAAATTGCTACGCCGCAGAGCGACAAAACTTCGGCCATCTCGGCGCTCGAAACTGTAGTTGCCGTCCGTCCGAAGCGTTATTGGAAATTTCCGGAAACAATGTTTCGTCCTTGAGAAATGTTAAAACCATCCGTAACGAAGCTAGAGCGACGTCGCCCAAGCTTCCGGACACTGTATCTCAAGATCAAGAAGTCAGATTTTTCTAACCGTGGCGACTGCCGATTGCGTTCGCTCTGCACTGGGGAACGAAATGGCGGCACCTACATGGGAATCGGGGAATGGTGTCGACACTTAATAGCTTTGTGAGTGGCTCTAGTGAATGCCATGTTTCTCCTGTCGATCGGAGAGGACACGTCATATATCCGTTCCGTCCCACCTGGCGAGGTCAGCGTATGCTAAAGATGACATCAAACAACCTTAAAGGGGCATGCCTTCTGTAGAAGCTTGTTTTTGATGGCATATTGTTTGTTGGGTTTTAGTATAAAAGAAAATGACCACTTCTAGAGGGCAAGACGTGCTAGTGAACTCGCAGCAAAAGAAATACAAGGGAACCATTTTCGCTTGGGGGGTGACATTTTTGGGTCTTCACCACCTCCATAAAATTCGACCAATGAAAATAGTTATGGTAATTGTGTGGAGATTCCAAATGTTACTATTATTGCCCATTTTAGGCAGGTTATGCATTATGTTTTGACAAAAACATCAAATCTTTGGGTGTAGAGGACCTGGTTTCTGCCCCCTGGTTTCTGCTCCAAAGTGCAGAAAGAAGGGCGCGTTAGATTATATTTGACAAGACTTTTAATAGGAAAATTGGCCGCCCATGAGTGTAAGTTCGGGTTTATTAGGATGCTTAGAGCCCGTAGATTGAGTTACCACCGTAAATAGAAATCTCCAAATCCACTTGAATGCCCCTTTAAGGGGACATGTGCCAAGAGAAAATTTTTGTATTATTATTTACGATATCAAAAATGAAGTTTTTACAGTTTATGGTGCATAATCTTCTCTTTATAAAGCTATTTTTAGATTTGATAGCTTGTTTTTCAGGTTCTCGATGCAATGTACATGCAGGAAAAAGCATGGTATCGTGCATACGTAAGGCATGACAACACACTTAACAAACGTATAGTAAAATAAACTAAGTTGCTCCTTTGAAACCACTAAGTGCAATGAACAATAAAAATAATGTGCGTGACACTTCTCTTCATTTTAAAATAATTAAAAAGAGCACAAACTGTGAAGGTGCCCCAAAATTACACAAAAAGAAAAATGCGTTCGAATGTTACCATGGATCTGTAGCTACTTTCGTGATGGGAAAAATAAGGTTTTGTTAGTAAATTTCTGTGAGAAATTGAAGCTGCAGAAGACTGCAATGAAGAGAAGGCTAGGCCGACTCGTCACTGTAGATGTGATGGCGGGCGGGGACGCACAGAGAAATGGCTCAAATTCATGCCGTTCTGGGTTTCCTCGAAGTCTTCAAATGCGCATTTGACTAATTTTGACTAATATAAAGAGTGAAAAATAATAAAACCCCATAAAACCCAAAATCACATTTTTTGCAAAATATTGTCCTTTCCGACCCACATCTTCCGGTGGACCATGGAACGATTTTTCAATTTCTTCACTTTTAGCTCTCCTCCTCAACACAAAAGCGAAATGAGAAACCACATGGTCGCAACATATTATTTCACCGGATATGATGACTCCAAGCTTCAAAGTGCATTTAAGCATGCATTGGAGCTTGTCATTTGCAAGTGACGATAAGTGCCGTTGCGGCACTCGTTGGCCACGAGTGCAAATCCAAATATTCGTCGACGCATCAATTGTCGACAAGTGCATGCGTTTGAGCGACGTAGTTCTCGTGTCTAAGGCACGAGCTGGGTTCGTCTGACGTGTTCGGGCACGGCGGAAGCATCGCAGTGAAAAGGCTGAGAGCTTTCGATGGAAAGGAGCTAAGAAACAGTCTGCTTTATTTTCAAAATTTCGTGCCGAAGAGCAGGCTTTTGGCTTTCTACCCTCGTGTACTAGTTATTCTTTTTCCCACTAAACGATATGCGATTAGTAAAATCATTCTAAGTAAGAAAAAAAACACACACTTGTTTGACTGCACACCCCTGCTGCAGAGTCTGTTCTGACCATCGTGTCAGGTCAATATATTTGCCAACGTTCGAAAAATGCAATGTCGTTTCGTCTTTCCGACAGCAGGCTGCATTCTCTAGATGCAGACATAACCACTTTTTGCCACACACTCGATCGAAGAGTTTCACTCTAACAAACTCTAATCGACCGACTCTAACCGAACGAGCCTTGCAAGAAAAGTTGCCGACATCGTTCGCCGAAAGGTTCAGAAGTACGGCCTGCGTCGATCAGTGGTCTCACCTTGAGAACTGGAGAGCACCAACAGGTTACTCTTACCGGCTCAACAACAGTTATCGAAAATACAGTCAACAACAACACACTGCGGTCAGCCTGACGCAACTCCCCTTTCCTTTTTACAGCGGAGCTGTTAAGGGCTAGGTTCCCCAGGATCGTGTCTGTGTATGTTGACACAAACCTGCCTGGACAGCTACCGCCATCTATAAGCGACGGCGGCAAGCACACAGTCAGTATGGTTTCCGCTGTCGCTCGTAGATGGCGCCAACCTTTCCAGCTATAATAGAAGAATGGATAGTCGGGCACGTTGGTGGGAATTCATCGTAGGAAACAGAGCGAAAAACAAACGACGACGAAGAAGAAGCACACAGTGTATTGAGTACAGCTCCGCTGGTCTTCCTTCTTCACGAGAGTGGAAAGGTTTAACGATTTTTTTTGCATTATGACTTGAACGGAAACTCACCTTCCCTCCCGGATCTCGATGGTCATGGCTCTCGAGACGACGTCGCGCGAGGCCAAGTCTTTGGCGACGGGAGCGTAGCGCTCCATGAATCGCTCTCCTTCGCTGTTGATCAGGAAACCGCCTTCGCCACGACATCCTGCACAGTCGGCGGCAGCCAGTGGCTTTTCAGAACGCTCCACAATGATTGGCAATGATACGTGTAATCTGTCGAGCTAAATTTAATATGGAGGGCAGTTTGAAAAGAAATTAACTAGATTGTTGCACAGGTAGAACAAGAAACACAAACTTTTGAGGCGCTACGAGTGCTGGGCCTTGTTCACCGATACAACCCTCCCCCCCCCCCTAATAAGCGACTTGTTTCTGCAATCGCGCAAATATGGTGCATTGTTTGTGACCGAGATGCACAGAAAATGCCAAAGGTTGTATCGCCCACGTTCTGGTTGCATAGCTTTGAAGCCTCCGCATGTGCTCATGTTGAAACCCGAAGGAGAACTCGCGCAATGTGACATGCCTCCTCCTTTGAAACGCCGCAAGGCAGGTGCTGACCCGTGGCACGACCGGTAATGGTTGATGATTATGTATGTCTCTTTTCATTCTATAGGGCAGTCCACCAGTGCTAGGCACCTAGCCTGTGGGGTTTTCTTATTGCCTTTGCTGCACCAGCAATTAACAATTTTCTAGTCGTCTCTTGGTAGTTTTTAAATTTGTCGCATAGAGCAGGCTCAAAGCCGAGTGCCTGTTCCAGCGCGTCCTCAGGGGCTCCTCGGCCTAAAGGTGCCAGGCACGCCCCATCATGTCTCGGCCGACGGACGAAGCTCGAATTTTCTGCCGAGCACAATGCTGATGCCGTGAATGCAGTCGAGAAGCCCCCGTAATAGCTATCGCCACAAAATATTGTAAGTTCGTTGAAATCATACATATTAGCATGGCCCAACAAGAGAGACCCTCCCTTACAATATAGCAACTGAGATAGAAGAAGACAGTCCTTCACCATTAGAAGGGACGGCTAAGTTACAAACTTCTTTGTATGACGCAGCGACGACACACACATGGCACCGGCCGAATCACCCACCCTCGGTGATGAGACAGCCGGCGCCGTAGATGCCCGTAGGATGGAACTGGATGAACTCCATGTCCTGGAGCGGGAGTCCTGCCCTGGTCACCATGGCGTTGCCGTCACCCGTGCACGTGTGTGCGGAAGTGCATGAGAAGAATGTGCGGCCATAGCCCCTGCAGACGACATAAAGCCCGCACTCAGAAACGCCTCGACAATGTACACGAAACAACAGAGCGACGTTAGGTGCAACGAACAGAGTCGGAGCTAAGGACGTGACAACAAACCACCAGAGTGCAGTTCTGTGAAACACTGTTGCGAGCATGCTCCCAGTGACTTTTGATGTTTGTCAAACCATGCTAAAACAATAAATGTTGAACGCGTGCTTAAAAAGAAAAAAAAAAAAAAAAGAGAAGACAAAATAGCGGGGATAAAGCTAGGGTTTACAACCGCGAGACGTGAACTTTGCAGTTCATCCCTGGCGAAGCGCATACTGGAGTTTTCTTTCAGAGATGCTACGCACGACAATGCTCATGCCACCGAGGAACAAAATATGCACCAATTTCGTCTGCGCGACATCTCCGGAAAGCAGCATGCTATGCACGTTCTATGCTGTCCATGACAGTGTGGATAAGAGAAAAATTTTCTAGCAGGTTCCTCGTTCAATTTGATCGTTTCTCCCTAGCACTGAGAGTGCCTCCAGTAGGTATGTTTGTCACTGGGAAAAGCTCTCCCGTAGCGCGACAGAAGAGCTTCCAGGCTTTCGGGTACAGGTTAACAGTTTGGAAGAAGCTCCTCTCGCCTCTTTTCGCAGAGTGAATGCCGGAGAGAAGGTCGCCTCCTCTCCGGCACTCGTTCTGTCTGCTCAACAGGAAAGAGGTGGGAGGAGACTCCCCTGAACTCCTGACTTGTCACCGAGTATAGAGACGTCTAAGCACAATGCTTTAATGTCTGTGCGTTCAACCAACAAGCACCTCATAAATAGCAAGACCTTAGTGTTGAATTTTCGTCATCACCTACCAGTGGCTAATGGGGGGTACGGATCGGAAACAAGTGCTGAATCGGCGTTCGGCTGGGACTCGAGTTCCATCCCCGAGGACATGAGTCGCAGTCAAACGCTGACGCAGTGCTCAAGTTTAATCTGTGTCTCGTGCCGGCCTCCTTTGGGTGACACCGAGAATTCAGCAATATAACCTCACTGTCTACCATATTTACTCGCATAGGTAATGAACACACCCCCCCACTGGCATCAATATTTGGACTTTTTTCTTTTTCTCCGAAATGAACGCACTTTTAAGTTTCGGCTCCGTGAGTCTTGAAGCCCATTTTCTTTTGCCGCCAAGCTGCCAGGCCAAGTCAAGCTGTTCTCGTAATGGCTGCAATTGCGTGGTTGCGGAAGTAATCAACCGTGGAATTGAGCGACACGCACGCCTAGTGAAGCTGGGGTTGAGTGGACAGTGGAAAGTGATATTGTGAAAGTGGTTAGGCCCGAGAACGGTCGCGTCGCTCTCCGTGCTTAATGAGCTTCGTAGGGCACTTTTGCTTCGGCAAAAGGCACACCAAAAGCGCCCTAAAAAAGGTTTGCAATTTTAGAGCATGGTTACTGTGGCGCACTCACGACCAGCCATGGGTGCGCCCCTGTCAGTGTAGACGTGCCACAGTACCCTGCCACGTCATATTGGCACCTAAAATGACATTCGCGCAAAGTGTGTAAATGCAAAAAGTTTACCCCGCATATTGAACGTGCCCCCAAATATGTGTCAATTTTTCGGAAAAAAAGTGTGTTCATTATGCGAGTAATTACGGTATGAGCCTTTGGTTGAACTGACCAGCCAAGCAACACGACATGTGGCATACTGACCCTGTGGCGAGGACGGTGTTCTTGGCGCGGAAGCGGTGCAGGGTGCCGTCCTCCATGGCGAGTGCCAGGACGCCCCGGCACTCACCGTTCTCCATCAGCAGGTCCATGGCAAAGTACTCCACGAAGAAGTTGCAGTTGAAGCTCAGCGACTGGTGGGCAGAACGTCGAGGAAACCGTTGAACGCATTGACTCCCCCGTCTGCTTCGAAGTTTTGCGTCTTTTGGTAATCACTTCACGTGACCAATTACATAACTGATCATAGGCATTGGTCTGTTGTCTCTACGGTGCTGGCTAAGTGAATTGGGATGCTATTGTTATGCCAGAGATCACACTATCTCTTATTACCAAGGAAAGTTTAGCGTTTGTGTAACGATACGTTTGCTGAAATTTGGTGTCCTTTTGCCGACTATTGGATGGAATGCTTCACTTTCCCCGTGCCTACCTGGTACAATTAAATCTCCCACTGCCGACCTCTTCTGGTAAGTACAGGAATACACTAGTATAGTTAACAACATCAAAAGGTGGAGCTGCCAGGTCAGTCCAGGGGGAGAGGAGAGGGAGACACAGTGAGGGAAAGAGCGAGAGGCAAAGAAAGAAAGTAGGAACAAAGGAAGCGAGACAGAAAGAAAGATAAAGAGAGAGTAAGACAAGCAAAGAGCAAAGAAGGATGAGAGTAGGAGATAAAGACAGAAAGTCAGATGGACAGATAGACATAAAAAGAGAGGAAGAGACAGAGAAAGTCAGATGGAGAGAGGCAACCCACCTGCCCATAGAGCGTGTGGAGCAACGAGTGGCCTGTCCGATCTGCCACGGCGCAGCAGCGGTGTGCCTGGCCACCCTTGCCGAAGTTGTAAGACTGGCCACCAAAGGCACGCTGGTAGATCTTGCCATCCTGGGTGCGGCTGAACGGCATGCCGTAGTTCTCCAGCTGAGGCGGGCGACCACGGAACGGAGTCAGACACTCGTGGGCGCCTGCTAGATTATGCGCCAAAAGAGAAATGGAAAAGGCAGCCCCACCTCCCGAACCGTGTTGGGTGCCTCCTTGGTCATGTAGTGGATGGCGTCCTGGTCTCCCAACCAGTCCGATCCCTTTACGGTGTCGTACCTGTTTCACGGAAACGGTTTCGATGCCGGTCGGCGTTTTTGTGGAAGCAGACGTCTCAGGTACTTAGGGTGACTACCTCGTTAGTGAGTCTAAATGCTAACTCATTGTTGTTAGAGAGGTTGCGAGACATAAAAGATGAGATAGCATCAGATGACGTTGGGTCGCATTTGGCGATTGAAAACAGTGTTTTAGAAGTGCGGGCTAGCCTTTGACATTAGCCCATTATGAACCATTTGCCTTTCTTTGTTCGTTAATGAGCTCGCTCATGCTTGTTGCAAGAGGTAAACGATAAGATGGCATTAGATAGTGTTGGGTCGCACTTGGTGATTGAAAGCAGTGTTTTAGAAGTGTGGGCTAGCCTTTCACATTAGCTAATTATAAACTGTTCGCCTTTCTTTCTTCGTTAATGAGCTTGCTCATGCTCTTCGTTGGCTATTTAGGGTATGCTTCAGGCCTGATAAATTTCCAAATTTCAATGTACCTTGCAAGCACCATAGGCACGAGATTTCTCAGGCTATATTGGCTTTTTGAGAAAAAGAAAAAAGCTAGGAGATTTAATCTCGCAATCGCTGCAAAACTGGTGACTTAGTAGAAAATTGGAAGTATTTCTTAGGAACATTTCTTTGCGGTAGGCGTCGCCATGTTTTCACTCGCGCAAAAGAAAAGCTATTAAACTTAATAGTTACGATGAAAAGTGTCACACTTCCAATAAGATCATAACTTTCAACTGAAAACAAACATCAGCTAGCAATAAATTTGGGTGATCTAAATCTCTCCTGGAAGCACAGCAATTCGCCATCAACCCAGCAGTTTTAAAAAGTCACCCGACCGTACGAATCGGAGATATCAAATGAGCTTGTGAAATATGCACAGTATTTCCTTGCCAGTGCAGAAAAAGTAGCGGTGATGAAGTCAGTCTAATCAGCCGCCCCTAAATAAATCGGTACAATCACTTAGTGTTGTGCAAATATCCTAATTTTCAAATAGTACTAGTTCCAAAAAATACTGCTATTCGATATCCCCATAGAGACGAACTGCGATATTCCTATTTTTCAAAGTATTGATTACGGTGGGTTGTCCCCGTTGAGTGCGCTTCTTACCAAGCACGGGAGCACTGCAAAGAAGCCACACCCGCAGAAGCGAGTTCCGCGGGTGTTGCTTCTCCGCAGTGCACTGGTGCTCCTAAAGAAGTGTGCTCCTCGGGGCTAACCCGCCGCATCAACATTTAGAAAAAGTACAAACATTGCAGTCGTGTGCATAGGAAAAAAAAAATTGTGGTGGCTTAGCTCGGCTATGTCAGGATATACATAGCGTGAGCTTATGCGCACAAAATGAGAGGCGCTATCAAGCGGCTCCAGTGCAGCGTCAGACCTGGCTACTGCGCAACGGAGGCGCACTGCTGGGCATCCGGCGGCGCCAGTGCGTCTGCCACGGCTATGACGTCACTCCTCTGAAATGCGCAGACTGGCGAGGCGCGCGCGGCGGCGGCGGCGGCTCTGGCACGCCAGCTGTGTGCCGTGTGACGTCACTGCTCCTCGCGCATGCGCAGCACGACTCTTTGGGAGCCACGCGAAACTGCTCAACTCGGCCAGTGTAGCTCACACTACAAAAGGACACTTTCAAAGCAAAATAGTGCACGCGCACGTCTGGTGTATTTAGAAAGTAACGGAAACTTTGTGAATGTTGACACTTGCTTTGCAGTAAAATTTTCAAAATTAAACTGGCTATTATGCAAGAGTATATGTTAGGCAGAGATGCCCTGACATCCCGAGTTTATTATTTGAGATTTTTTTTTTTTCGTTTCAAATTTGATAATGAAGAAAGGTTATTTTCATATAGCAAGATTAACAAATCACCTCGATTAGGTACAGCTGGGAATCTCTATAGGTTTAAATTTATGACAAATCTGTCGTTCCCTTGCCATCCCAATGTAAACATTGCCCTTTCTGAGGCCACGGTCGATAAATATATTTAGATTAAAATTAAGTTAGCTTAGAAATGAACCAGTGGAAGCTTGGAAACAACCTTCTCGAGTTCAGTCGGGTTTTCGTTCAAAGGGGCCGTGCCACGATGTTGAGTAGGAACGTTTCTCACTTTATTTACTGGCACTAGTGGCACCCAAGAACACACAAACACATCCCCACTGACCAAGAAGTGTCTTTGTCGTGGTAGGATTCCAAGGATAAAAGCGGAACTTTTCTGCTAGAGGCCGCCGCTGATGCCACTGACGTCACGAGCTATGCCGTCATCAGACAGGCTACAAAAAGTGAAACCGGCGACGCGCGCAGCCAGACAAGCAACCCAGCTGCTTTCCAATACAGTACTTTGCAGCATTCACCAGTTCTTGCCTGTACCTGCACACGGACACCACATTTCTTTTAGTCTCTCCTTTGCAAAACTTGATGACGAAGCTGTGGGGAGAATGCCAATAATTCTATCTTTGGGAGAGCATCATCAAGCTTTCCGATCCCCGCTGTGACAATATTTAAATGCTGCCTCATACACTGGACACGAAGAGTGTGTAGGCATTTGATTTTGACTCGTGACAATCAATGCCTCGACATGCATTCGGGTAGTGGCTTGTGCTCAATCGCTGGGATGACGGGAGTAGCCGAACATTAACAATGCGTGGAACTCTGCGCACGCCCTGTGCTCTGCCAAATCCAATGCATGGCCATGTTAAAACATTCGCGGCACATAATCGGACTCCAGATCGTGCAGCCGCTTTTTCTGGCTGCAAGTTGAGGGGTTAAACGGTTTTCGTTTAACCCCTCGACAAGCGTAGAGAGAGATACAGCAAAGCCTGTTTCATAGGTTTTAAATATCAAGGAACAATTCTAAGCTGTATTTATTAAAAGTATAAAAATAGTTGCATCACCCCTTTAAGCATGGTGCAACAGTAGTGAAAGGCTTGGAGAAACTATTCGATTTCAAAATATTTCATCAAAACCTTTTGCTTTTGCTTCGAATTCGCTTCAAACTCGAAATTTTCTATTTGCAAGTGCCTACAATCAATCAATAATTAGTAGAACTCACATATGCCACCTCCAGTCATCAGGCTCCATGTTCCCCAAAGCGGCATTGATTCCTCCCTAATAGAAGTCAAGACAAGAATACCCAAGTCCCTCAGGATGAAAGAGAAAAGACTATGACCCATCTCCTCAGACCTTGCTTTCAAGGCCCCGAAATATTTACTTTGTCGAGCCAGAGCTCACGGTAAGTTAATCGCGATCATAATATGCTAAACAGGCGACACTCTTCAATTGCAAGTTCTAAATTTTGTAAAATAACACAAACTTACTTCGTTCTTTTTTTAATTTAGATAATTGACAATCACATGTATACAGTGTATCGAGAATGGCCTAGAGTTGTATGGCCTAAAGTTGAGAAGACCTGCTACAATTGGGTCAAAAGACTTCATAAGCAGCAAGATAAGAAATGCCCCTCCAACCAATAGCTACTTGCTTTATTAGACGTCTCACTAAAACATTGCAGCAACATTACATTGCCATTTTCTCGTGAGGGGGAGTAGGATCGTCCGGTTCATTGCCACCAGCTACGGCTTCATGGTCCTTAAAGCTCACTTCAGAAATATCTGATCCAACCAACTAGCTCTCTTTCAGCAAATGCAATCAGCCCGTAACGAGCAAGCTACTTACTTTCTGAGCTATCATTTTTTGCATCCCGTATAGACCACCGCTGTGAAGTGGCTGTTTTTAAACATCCCACTAACCTGTATTTTTTGTATTCATTTATTTCAAGGAATATTATTAAACTAAATAACCTGCCTGCCTCAATTGCTAAATACCTGACACATCTGATTTCAAAACATTTCGCAATACTTGTTTTCTCAGTCACATTTGTTGTATTTTTCCTGCATGTTTTATTTTTTGTACCAACTCTGAATATTTTTGTATATTCGGTGCGTTTCCACTCCCTTCTGTAATGCCCACTGCTTTTTGAGGTATCAGAATAAATAAATAAACAAGTATGAAACGGTACAGTATGATGCATGTTGAAAACACCAAAGTACAAAATTATATACAGCACGCATGATAAACAGTACCTGTGCTCATTTAAATTTTTCTGGGGCACTAACCAATATGCTACATAACCAACATTCATGTAAATTGTATGCAGTTTAAACTGCCGGTTTTGCATTGTCATAGAGTTATTAGCTTTACCTTCCACTCAAAAGTATTGCAGTGAGAGCCCGCCTCGATAACTGGAAAAAAACAACTTGTTCATTTAGATTTTTTTTTTGTTTAGCCCAGAGAGGTTGATATGTAACTAATTAAGTAAGTAACATGATCATGCAATCATTTTATTGACATATTTGCAAGGCGCAAAATACCAATAATCTCATAAGACAGAAAGGCAATACAATGAAACAAACACAATTAGCCATTACAGTGCATCAGCTTGCATCGGTGTAATAGCTTGCAACGCCCACATACCCCACCGAAATTGCGCGAGAGAGCTTTGCTCACCACAACCAAAAACCCGATGTGAAATAAAGTGAATGAAAAATGACGATGGGAAAAAATTGCGCACCTGAGCGGCTACGGTATGAGAACGGGTGGGGAAGAGCTTGGTGATGCAAGCCGTCTTGAACCCGGCTTCGACGAGTCCAGAAGCCGCCCTCAATCCGGCTCCTCCGGCACCCACAACGACAGCGTCGAACGTGTGGTCCACCACCTCATAGCTGCCAGTGAACTGCAAGTGATCAGAAAAAGACGTCCGATCCAGGGCAGAATTGGATGTAGCAAAATAACCTGTCGGCCTAGTTGGTTAAACATCACGAAAATAAAAAGTGATAAAGACAAGGACAAATGGAAGACTATACAGGACAAGCGCTTACTCTCAACTCAACGTCACTTGGGAGTGTCCTGTGTAGTCTTCCACTTGTCCTTGTCTTTCACGCTTTCTATTTTTGTGACAGAATTGGACGAACCAGAGAGAACCATTCTGAGCCAATTGCCCTCCGTATCTTTCAAGCTGCGAGTTTTAGTCGCGTGCATCTGTGCTCCCCGACGCCATTTTGCACAATCATTTTGGTAATTAGAGCAGAGCGGGTGCAACTAGCGGTCGTCACAATTTGGAAGTGCGGCTTCCTGAGCTTCAGACACAGTAACAAGAAGCTCGAGTGACACCATTTTGCTCCGTCGTGAACCGTTTTAACATTTCTGGAGGACGGAAATGTGTTTTCTGCGATTTCAGATAAAGGTTCAGATGACTGGCAACATCGACTTAAAGCACCGGGATGGCTGAAGTGTTGCTACACTAAAGCGTAGCTTGTTCAGTGACTCTACTCCGAACATGACCAGTAATCATACTGAAGCCAATCAGCTTGTTTTGCTGTGATCCAGTAGGCCAATCAGCTTATTTCGCTGTGATTGAGTAGCCAATCAGCTTCTTTTGCTGCGCGAGTAGACGATCTGACTCCCTGGCAGTCACAGGATGTTCTAGCCAGTTAGGCCCTCTCTGTTATTCCGCAGCCGCTTTGGAAGCCGGAGGGCCTTAACGCAAAGCACATAATTCAGAATTTATATCACAAAAAAATAAGACATTTTCAAATCGCTGTAACGCGAAATTAGAAAGCAGCTCTTGAGGAGGAAGAGGCAAGGGTTTGGAGGGGAGGGTAATCCCCTCCCCTCCTTTCCTCCTCCTCCTCTGTACCCTCCCCTCCTCTCAGTTTCCCCGCTAAATTTAGCTGGAAACTTAACGCCACGTGACCTCAACACCAATTCAGTTTCCCCGCTATATTTAGCGGGGAAAATGATGTCGCATAACCTCAACACCAATTCAGTTTCCCCGCTAAATTTAGCAGGGAAAATGACGTCACATGACTGCGTCACGTCACCCATTAACAAATTCAGTTTTTCCACTAGATTAGCGGGAAAATTGATGTCACGTGACATCAACACCAATCTAATTTCCTGCTAAACTTAGCAGGGCGGTGACGGCGACGCCGCTACAGCTGGAAATGGGTGCCTAAGAGCTGCGCTCTAAAAGACCGATGGGGGCTACAAGCTACAGTATGCCTGATAAATAGAAAAGAGAATTATTTAGATCATTAACCCCTGCCTATTTACTCTTTTTTTTCTTAATACAGCAAATTTTTATTTTAAACAGGCAATTTGCATTGAAGTAAGACAAAACATTTCCCCGATTTCCAGGTGTGATATCCTGCTCTAAATCGGGACTCCTGGTCTGAGTCCCACTGACGTGCGGACGCCGAAGTTGATTGAATGCTAGCAGGATTCACACAGTTTTCATCACTCCTGTCACTGTCCATCAAAGCTTAATCTGACTCTGAAAAAATTGGAGAGGCTGAGGGATTTGTCGTCACATATGCCCGAGCATTAATCACTTTCAAAAAGAAGGTTTTGTGTCTCTTCCTCGGCTAAAGCAGACTTGCGCGCCAAAGCCATGTCGTTTTAGCGAGAATGCTCACAAGCGACCGATTTTTGTTTCTTGGTTAAGTGGAGCGTTCTCTCTCTTTCAGACAGCAGAACAAACGAGCAAACAAACCAAGGTAAATGGAGCAACAGAGGTGGTTTTGCCATCTGCAGGAGAGTGCGTTAAAACAAGTGCCAAAACCGAAACACGAGTGACACTCCTGGTCGTTCTACGCTCCCATAAGAGGTGGCAAGAGTGACACTTGTTATTAGTAAGAAAGGGGCTTCAGGGCAGCTCTGGCCAAAAACGAAACCAAAATAAGTGACTGGTATTGCTTTAGTGGCTGAAATCTTTTGTCAAAGTGAAGCAGCATACCCCACTAAGACTGATTTTAAAAATGCAACCAGCTGCTCTGCAGCGGGCGGCAAGCGGGTTAGCTTTTAGTCAAGGAACAATGGCACAGCACCCTTGCGACATCACGTTGCGGTGAAGCTGTGGTTGATTGGTTGTACCTTATACTGCAGCACCCTTGTGCCATCATGTCGCCGCCGTATGGCTGATGATCAGTGTTGCCGTCCCTCTAGCAGATAGTTTCAGTTTAGCCGTAGACGCCCGAAACCAAAATTTGAGCAGTCATACTTGTAAAACTACACACAATATTGAAGAAAAAAATTATACCTTGTAATTCAGGGACACCGCTTTAGCTGAAAACAGTCGTAATCCCAAATTAAAAAATATTGACCAGAATTGACCTTTAGGGTTTTTTTTACTCTCATCCCCCACATAATCTAGTATAGGCGATGAAAAAAAAAGCACAAGACATTTTGTCCTGTGAAAAAAATATTGATGTAAAGTGAGAACGGGTGACAGTTATGCTTAAAGCAGTATTTCCTTCTGAAGGCGTGGCGAGAGCAAAACAATGTTTTCGCCCATACTGAAAGTTCGGCCATCCAAGATGACAATGGCCGCATAAGAAAGGTGTATTCCTTACTTCAGAATTCAAACTGGACGTCTGGGAGAGAGGAGAATCGCATTTTACCAACTTCAAAAATAAAATATGGGTTGAGCGATACAGTTCTTTCTCTTGTTTCTCGTGTTCGCGACGACTTCCGAAGAAAGAGACGGCGGATCATAAGATCGATGTGACGATATGCCATCACATCGATCTGTAAATATATTTTATGAGAAGACATCAAATATATTTACAAGTAGAAAGGTACAGTTCAGAGTTACATCACACTCTCAAGACCAAAACCCCTGCCTATTTACTCTTTTTTTTCTTAATACAGCAAATTTTTATTTTAAACAGGCAATTTGCATTGAAGTAAGACAAAACATTTCCCCGATTTCCAGGTGTGATATCCTGCTCTAAATCGGGACTCCTGGTCTGAGTCCCACTGACGTGCGGACGCCGAAGTGATTGAATGCTAGCAGGATTCACACAGTTTTCATCACTCCTGTCACTGTCCATCAAAGCTTAATCTGACTGAAAAAATTGGAGAGGCTGAGGGATTTGTCGTCACATATGCCCGAGCATTAATCACTTTCAAAAAGAAGGTTTTGTGTCTCTTCCTCGGCTAAAGCAGACTTGCGCGCCAAAGCCATGTCGTTTTAGCGAGAATGCTCACAAGCGACCGATTTTTGTTTCTTGGTTAAGTGGAGCGTTCTCTCTCTTTCAGACAGCAGAACAAACGAGCAAACAAACCAAGGTAAATGGAGCGACAGAGGTGGTTTTGCCATCTGCAGGAGAGTGCGTCAAAACAAGCGCCAAAACCGAAACACGAGTGACACTCCTGGTCGTTCTACGCTTCCATAAGAGGTGGCAAGAGTGACACTTGTTATTAGTAGGCAAGGGGTTTCAGGGCAGCTCTGGCCAAAAACGAAACCAAAATAAGTGACTGGTATTGCTTTAGTGGCTGAAATCTTTTGTCAAAGTGAAGCAGCATACCCCACTAAGACTGATTTTAAAAATGCAACCAGCTGCTCTGCAGCGGGCGGCAAGCGGGTTAGCTTTTAGTCAAGGAACAATGGCACAGCACCCTTGCGACGTCGCGGTGGAGCTGTGGTTGATTGGTTGTACCTTATACTGCAGCACCCTTGTGCCATCATGTCGCGGCTGTATGGCTGATGATCACTGTTGCCGTCCCTCTAGCAGATAGTTTCGGTTTAGCCGTAGACGCCCGAAACCAAAATTTGAGCAGTCATGCTTGTAAAACTACACACAATATTGAAGAAAAAAATTATACCTTGTAATTCAGGGACACCGCTTTAGCTGAAAACAGTCGTAATCCCAAATTAAAAAATATTGACCAGAATTGACCTTTAGGGTTTTTTTTACTCTCATCCCCCACATAATCTAGTACGGGCGATGAAAAAAAAACACAAGACATTTTGTCCTGTGAAAAAAATATTGATGATGTAAAGTGAGAACGGGTGACAGTTATGCTTAAAGCAGTATTTCCTTCCGAAGGCGTGGAGAGAGCAAAACAATGTTTTCGCCCATACTGGAAGTTCGGCCATCCAAGATGACAATGGCCGCATAAGAAAGGTGTATTCCTTACTTCAGAATTCAAACTGGACGTCTGGGAGAGAGGAGAACCGCATTTTACCAACTTCAAAAATAAAATATGGGTTGAGCGATACAGTTCTTTCTCTTGTTTCTCGTGTTCGCGACGACTTCCGAAGAAAGAGACGGCGGATCATAAGATCGATGTGACGATATGCCATCACATCGATCTGTAAATATATTTTATGAGAAGACATCAAATATATTTACAAGTAGAAAGGTACAGTTCAGAGTTACATCACACTCTCAAGACCAAAACAGCCTTTGCGCCCCACGCTCTTCTTTAGATCAGTTTTTCTCCGCATTCTTCTGCTAACTTGACAAGTTATCCCCCGAGCCATTCTTGCAGCCAATTCGGGAGCACTCCCCAAAAGTAAAAACCAGTGTCTTTAAAGAAAAGCCAACTACCCCCCCACCCCCATCCCCCATCTCAAATGTATTTGTGAAGAGTCCTTAAAACAGCTCTAGGGTCCCGACCCACCTATCATTCATCTGTCAAGGATCAACAAATAATCCAGAAAAAGAAACGACGCAAATCCCCTACGTGGAGGCGCGGGGAGAGAAAGAGTACCCATTGAAACGATGCGGAAAAACTATCCCAAGACCTGCGTTGCCAGACCAGCCGATTAGGTATCCTCACAGATTGCCAAACACTCAGCCTCTGTCCAAATGTTGCGCTAGCAGCTGAAACCAGACACTAAAGTCTCAGAACGTACAGACAACCAATTCAAAAGTTATCAGCGACTTTCATAAAAAGTTTTTAATAAGAATATAGTGATTAACAAAGTCCTTGAATGCATGGAGGTAAATGGCATCTGCAACCAAAAACAGATCTGATTTTCTCACTAAATTGTGTTTTGAAAATTGCCTATAACTAGTGTTGTGCGTTTTCGGTAAACACCAATAAACCCTGAACATTAGTCCCCGAGCCAGTCTCATAAAAATTGAGGGAAAACCGAAAAAGTCGGAAGACACCTAAGCACTTCTTATGAGTTGTGAATGTGAAAGCATGCATGTCCAATTGACCCCGTAAGTGATGACGTCACAACAAGGCGTCTGGGTCCAAACAAACCGTTGCTAGGGACGTTGCTATGGACTAATGCATGGAGACTCCACATGAGGCTAGATTTTTGTTTACAAGTAAGTAAATAATTTTTTGTAAGCAACCTAACTTCTTGATATTGAATTATGAAGATGTTCTTGTCACAACGATGAAAGCCATTTCTGAAGACTTGCACTCCGCTTTGCTTTGGTA
Organism: Ixodes persulcatus; assembly: GCA_013358835.2. Lineage (NCBI taxonomy): Eukaryota > Metazoa > Arthropoda > Arachnida > Ixodida > Ixodidae > Ixodes > Ixodes persulcatus. The sequence continues at coordinate 165,328 of JABSTQ010009033.1, forward strand.
GCAGACGATACGATAGATTTGCTGGCCACTGTTGCAGCGGGCGTCTTCATTGAATTGCGTCGGTAATTGAGCGACAAAAACAAGTGCATCACCATGGCCGTAGAGGTCTCTGCATTGTGCGTTTTTTTTTTTTTTTTTCTGGGAAGAACTTTAGCTTAGTTACGAGGGTGAAAATGCAGTAAAATCAAACCACGTCATGCAGATCAGTTACGACGACGACCTGAAGTGCATTACCGGCGTAGTGCAGGCATGCATGAGAAACAAATCGTACGCCGTCGAGGTAAGTCGTTTGTTATTATTATTATTGTGGTTGTCAGGTTATTAAAGAATTGCATGCCTATCGCAATTTCGCAGTATGTTGCTTTTTTTCCCCTTGGTATACATCACATTCCGTGGATGTGCTCTTTTGGTGAAGATCTCCATCGAACCCGCGATGCGAGTACAATCTGTTATGAACTCACCTTATGTTTTTTATCCAGTTCTTTCGCACTTTGGGGTCTTGCGGAAATCTGAAGAAACTGCAAGGGTCTTTCACCACGCGATGGTTACAACCAGGTATACGAAGCACCCTCGCATAGCGCGAGTCCGCAAACAAAATTTGGGATCTCTACCGATCGCCTGAAGTGCTTTTCTCACGGGTGCATTGCGATCTTCTAGCAGACGATCATCTCGATCGACGTCCGGACTTTCGATAAACCATATTTTGCATCGCACCCCACTATGAATTCTTATAAGTGTCTGAAACTCATTATATTTCAAACAAACGCGATGTCAGAATATCGTCTTTATTCACACGATTCAAACGACGGCCCCGGTTTGGCCGGCCGGCGTGCGGCAGACGGTATGTACTTCTTGCATTCGTCGTCTGCTGCAGGCATCTTGAGGACCGGAAGTTGCAGTCGTAAATATTTCAAAAACGAGCGATTACCGGCACACTTCTGTCGAAACATATATGACATTCAAGCTTTCTACATCTGTGATTTTTAGAAGTTTAAATCCTACTCCTGATTTTTGAACGGTCCGGCTTTCGTAGCGAAACCGAGCCACATGTATTCGTCCATAACAACGACCCTAGCAACGGTTTGTTTGGACCCATGACGTCACACTTAAGGAGTCAATGGAACGCTGCAGAGTGATCCGCAGTGTTTTGTGGCGCGAGTAATGTTTTTGAGTTGTGGCAGAGCTACCGGCAACCATGTGTATGCTAGAGGCGGTGCCATGTTCGTCGGCGGCAAGATGAGCAGAAGCACCGCCGACGATGTGGATGATGGAGGCAACGGCATGTTGGTCGGCGGCAAGACGAGCAGAAGCCTCCGAGCACGCGTCAACGTGTCCGTTTTAACCGGCGCGGGACCAGTAGTGGCATGGGGTTGCGGCGGTTTGTTTTATCGGCGCGCTGTCGGAACGGACACGCAGCGCCATCTGGCAGCGGTCGTTGAAACTGACGCTCGCAGCGGCCAATGGGAGCCTCATCACCGCGCGCCAGCCAATGGGGGGGACCTTTGGCATCAGGGAAACAAGGTGCCATTTTGGCGCTTCAAATTGATGACGTCGGCTCGCTCCATGGGACAGTTAATGCTTTCGCATTAAAAACCCGAAATGGAGCTTTCCGTCACCAAGAAAAACCCAACCTTCCAGGGGAAAATGAGCAAGTACAATTTTATTTTGTGCTTACCTCAAACACAGTCGCACTGAACTGTCCGCGAGGCTACTCTTTGCTTCGAAAATCTGACTCCTGACCTCGTTTCCCTCTTTTATTTGTACCGGGACGTTTTCCAAGTTTTCTGGGCACGAGCGTGTCCGCTGGAGGTTGGGGAACTCTATGCCCTTGTCCTGTTTCTTAGACAAAAAACCCGAGAAACAACTATTTCTTCTCCAACACCAAAAACATTGACACCAAAAAACGCCAATCTGTCAAAAAAAAAACAAAAAAAAAAACACTTGAATTTGAAGAAAAATAAACCCCGGAAACACGGAACAGTACTCATAACCCTTGAATCTGATATCATCAAGTTCTGAAACTTTGCCGTCTGGTCCCAAGTGCTAGCGCTACGTTTGGGCAGACTGAGCCAGGGTGTCTAGCAAATTATTATTTTGAAATTCCCCGACTTTTCCAGGTTTTCCCTGACAATTTCAGGTGAAATTCCCTGGCCACTGTAGAGGCAGTTAAATATAAAAGCCCATTACAACACAAGGCATTGAGTATTGAGCACTGTGAGGATCGTTTTGCACGGGCCTAATCCAACTTGCGTATTCCGAAATATTCGGGTTCGTCCAGTCCGGATTAAACGAGTCCTTTCTTGCCGCCGACATCGTCGGTGAAGAGGCCGCTTCCGGAAACACAATGAAAACACGAAGCTCAACCATACACGTCAATAACCAAATGGCAGTATAGGCGCCAGATGCACACTTTCGAATACTTTCGGCTTGGATTGGATTAAGGTCTGCGGCTTTTCCATTTGTTACTAAATCTAGTAGGTAGCTCTAATAGGATATAGCCTAATGTCGCGCCCTCAATCCAGTGCAATCCAAGGTTAGTACTGGATTTGTCGGCTGTTTCATTTGCATCGGGTAACATACTCGACAGCGGATGAGCAGAGCCCGCGCTCCACTCTAAGCAGAATTTATTGCCTATTTTTCTGCCCCTAAGTCATGAAGTCTTTGCTCAGGGCACTCCATGGTTTTTCCGGCTCATTTTCCCTGACTGGGCTCACTTTTTTACAATGTCCCTGACAATTCCCTGATTTTTCCCAGTAAATAAAATTTCCCTGACAATTCCCGGTTTTCCCGGTCGCTAGACACCCTGTGAACGTTTTAGTGGTGCACAGTTTATTTTTGCAGCGAGAAGAACATGGTTCTCTTTTCTCTTAATTAAATAATGGGTAGTGTGCAGCACTGTGCTAACTTGAGGAAGGAGAGCCCTCGATAAAGCCCGAATGGCAACAAAATCGGCAGCAGGGCACTAAATGGAAAGAGTTTGTGAAAGAGGGGGATTACCCCCTTCCCTCCACTCGAACTGCAGGTGTTATCCACTTGCACATGTGCCTTCGGTAGCACTGCACAGAACTGCTGCTCTACTAAAAAAAAGAAAAGAAAATGTATATACAGGGTGTTCCAAAAAAAAATTACACCAAACGCTCAATCTCCGCCAATAAGTAACGCTAGAGGTCCCAACCAGATGCCAAAGTTTCAGCACAAACCGCTATGCTATTCAAAAGTTACAAGTGATTTTCTGCAAATTTCAATGGAAAAATGGGGTTGGCGCCATGAAGCTCCATCCATTCGAGAGTTCCGTCGGCCACCATTTTCCCATTGACATTTTTAGACAATCACTTCTAACTTTTGAATAAAATATTGGTTCGCGCTGAAACTTTCGCGTCTGGTTCGGACCTCTAACGCTAACCTTCGGGCGGAGAATGAGCGTTCAGCGATGCATACCTCATTTTTGCGGTGAAAAAAACCTTGTAAATTTTTTTTCGGGACACCCTGTATATATTAAGCTTTTAGCAGCACATCTGAACGATGTAGGGTTACCAACTCATCAATGAAGGAACTCGGGACGGGGGAACAGCGCGAGGGAGGAGAAGGGAGACAGAAAGGGGTTTATACAAACGATGATGATAACAGGCCTGACCGGCACCAGTGTGACCCTGATTTCTGGCTTGCATACTAAAGTGGCTAAAGCTGCTAGCGGCCAACGCTAGACACTGCAGCATTGCTTCATGCTTTTTGTGCTTCGCAACATGACACACATTGTTGGGCGTGCATTGAATCGCATAAAATTTTTAACTCGACGGTCCGGACCAAATTTGGGACATATGGCTGTCCCGACAGGGAAGATGCAGTCCTGCAAAATCCGGGACGGTTGGTAACCCTAGAAGGATGGCACTCAATAAAATGTAAATATATACATATAAAAAAAGGAGAAATTTGCATCTACCTTTTGGTTGTTATTGTGGCTTTTGTGAAGTTTCCTGTGGCTACTGGCTGTTCTACCGACGTGGTTCAGCTAAAAAAAATCAAGAAAAGAAAAAAATGAAAGCTGTTTAAAACTCCCTGTAACGCCGAATTAGAGCGCAGCTTAGGGGGGGGGGGAGGGGGGGTCACGTGGCCTGGGGGGCACGTGACCTCGAGGGGTGGGGGGTGGAGAAAATTTTCCGCCAAATTTAGCGGGGAAAATTTTCCGCTAGATAAAGCGGGGAAAATTTTCCGCTAGATTTAGCGGGGAAAATTTTCCGCTAAATTTAGCGGAGAAAAATTTTCGCTAGATTTAGCGGGGAAAATTTTCCGCTAGATTTAGCGGGCAAAATTTTCCGCTAAATTTAGCGGGGAAAGTTTTCCGCAGATTTAGCGGGCAAAATTTTCCGCTATATTTAGCGGGCAAAATTTTCCGCTAGATTTAGCGGGCAAAATTTTCCGCTAGATTTAGCGGGCAAAATTTTCCGCTAAATTTAGCGGGGAAATTTACCCATCATGCACCGCGCGGTTACGCCGACGGCGACGCCGCTCAAGCCGGAAACGGGCGCCTGCGCTCTAAAAAAAACGTTACTTCGCCGGAGTCGGCGGTAGAAATCGTCGCGAGCGGGATGAAATGTTTCAGCAAAGTGCCAGATTCACTCAAAATTCACTGAGCGAAGATTAAAGTATGTAAAAATAAATGAATAGATGATCTAATTAAATTTGCCGCTCTCCTCGCTATGCAGAGATGGTTGCACAAAAAAGTATCCTCGAATTTAACAAGCATTTGCAACTAGCAAGAACTCGACATGTGTTGACCTCGAATCATAACCTTGCCTTGCGGCGCGAACTAGCGCTAACCTGTGGTCATATTCCCTATCAATAAGCCCAGTTAAAATAACATAGCGACTTTAATTTGAAACGAGGTCGAAAGGCGGCCTCTTGCGCACTATTGGGGCATTGAGGTCTGTTACTATTTAGGTTAGTTAACTAACATACAAAACAGAACTGCACATGAGCAACTCAGCGAAGTGCATCGGCCAAAAAAATTAATTGTACGTCTTTTTTTTTTTTTTCTAGACACTTATAATTTTTTTTTGTGCGCATTGCGCGACCCTATCGAGCTTCATTTTCTCGTCACCTTAAATGAGCTGAATTCGAATTACGTCGTTAAAGTTGGCTTCCGTTGGATACTCGGGCGTGTGACCAAGTTCCATACAACCACCACTTTCATTCACAAAGTCGAGCCTCCACTACTACTGGAAAAACAATCTATTTCTATGAATTGTACTCGATAGTGCTCTACGACTTAAATGTGCCAAGAAGCATAAGCAAATTGAGATTTCAAAATAAACTCACGCAGGAATTTCGCAAAGCCGGGAGCATAAACCACTGCGATGCCCTACACAAGGTCGCCATCTTCCAAAGAAATCCTTTTCGTCCAATCAGAGCTGGTCTACATTGTAACTTTTCTTTGACGCGGCGGCGCTAGTGATAAGATACTTTTTTTCTTGCCCTTTTTCCCCTGAAGTCGAGGACGGCGATACGAACAGTACGCAAGGTTGGGAAATGCCATTTATCATTCCCAATTTTTCCCTCGCACTCTGCTCAATCCCGTGGAACCTTATTCATGAAGATCATGGAGCTAGGAAGCTTCTGGAGGCGCATGACGCCACCAGAGGTCGTTGCGTCGAGAACTGAAAGAGAGTCACCGGCATATCTGTGCTTCGTATAAAGCGTAGAATCCAATTCAAGCAGCAGGGATGTCTTGGTTTCTCGCAGCCGCAACGCAGTCAAACGCAAATGTCTGAACCAGGCTTCAGAAGCGTGGAGGGATGACCAGGTTTTGGTCATCGTTGGGGGCGTGTCCCTCCACACTTCTGGCTTCACCTCTGGTGGCATCATGTCGCCTTCGGAAGCTTCCTACCTCCATGATGCAGATTCGGAATCAACTCTTCTGGTATCCAGTCTGACGGCACTAACATCAGCCAAGCACACCACAACCAGATTATCTTTTAATTCCATTTTTATTTACAACCCACATTTACAGATGTATCGTTATACAAAGGTATTCATAGAAAGATTTTTTGACTCCGCTGTAAATTATATTTACTTTTTATAGGCTGTAAAGTCATGCATTTGCGTGAGGTACACAACAGGTGGACTAGTCCTCAAGGACGTCGTCGTCGGACTCTTCGGATTCTTCCTTGTTGTCCTTGCTTGAAGCAGTCTCGTTTCCAATCCGGGACTTTTTGTCCATAGACTTTTGGAACAGGGTGTCAAAAAGGTCCACCTTTTGTTCCTGTTCATTGCCCAAGAGCTGTTCGTCTCTCTCGTAGTTTTGTATCTGGCAGAAGAAATTATTGCATCCCATTAGTCACTTGTAGGACAAAAGACGAAAGTTTAATGGAGAATACATGGTGGTACTGGAGCTTACTTGGGACAGCAGTTCGGCTCCCTCACCAGGCAGGTTGAGTCCACAAACCTCCGTGAACAGGTCCTTTGGAGACAGCACATTGGGCAAACCTTGCTTCTGGAAGAACTGCAGAGCCAGAGAAGTAAATTTAACCAGATATATCGGTGCTCAAATGTTATAAGGCCAGGGCCAAAGCCATGATAGTAAAACCGGTGTTGGGTAAAGTGCACCAAAAAAATACTTGAAGTAAAGTACAAAGTAAATGAGAGGCTGTGTACTTCAAGTAAAGTAGTAAGTACACCAGGCACAACGTGCCTGAAGTACTATAAATACAATGTACTTTCAAAGTGAAGTACAAGTACTTTTTAGCACAATCTTTCATGATGTCATCTCACATTGGTATGCATTACCCCAGGGGTAATCGGAGGTGTATCAGTTGTTTTCAGAAATGGCGGCGAATATTGAATAAAGTCAACCGGCCAAAGAGTAGTTATTCTTGGAAATGGCACCAAGTTCAGAAGTTCCTCCGACTTCTGAATTTAGCGCCACTTGCGCTGGCTCGCCTTGTAGCTTCCACAAGCAATCCTCTCATGCAGGAGTGGCCTCTCCTAATATTTTTAACCTCCTCACTTGCGCTGACTGAGCGAGAAATAGCAGGAATTTTAAATGCCCAGTACAAACGGAGCGATGCGTCGTCTGCTCGCATTTCTGGTGAGAATAGAATATCCCTCCCAGTATTTCTTTGGGGTTGACAAGGCATCATTTTGTGATACAAATTTAACAAGACCAAATTTGGGGAATGCACTTTCAAGTCAGGAGTAGTACTTTCCTCCGAAAGTACCAGAAAAATATACTTTAAGTAAAGTACAAGTAAGCATACTCAGAGAATGTACTGCAAGGGAAGCACACGTTTTCTAAACCTACATGTCTTCAAGGTTTCAAGGCACTCGGTTCTAAGAGTCGCAAGTCTGTGAACGGGCCTTTAACCTGTCACCGACTATAAACCGACACGCTGTTTACAAACAAGCCCGCGTTTGCCCACACCAGGTGTGGGCACTGCGCGTGCGCAGAAGCCGAATTCGCGTGAAGCGTAAACCTGCACATGCGCAGTGCCGTCGACAGCGCCACCGCAGCTGCGTGACGTCAGGGCCGCGTGTTGGTCTGTAGTGATGGGCCAGACTTTTGCCAAATCGAAAATTCGGCACTAAATCTCAGGATTCGGCAAAGCCGAATTTTAGCCTAACTTTTCTTAAGATTCGGCAAAAATACATTGTTGTCAGACCTAAAACTTGATATTTCGTTGTTTTTTTTTCAGGCAAAAAAAGTTGTTAGGTTTTTGTTTCTTTTAGTGCATATAGACACAGTTATTACTAAATAAGGTGATATTCTACAAGATAACTGTATCTGTGTCATTTTTATGTGTTTATTGGCAATTTTACAGTGACTTTTTGCAGAAGTGGTGTGACGAGGTTGGGTAGTAGCGGGCGCAGTCGATATACGCCAGTTTCGGTTTTGAGGCCTCATCAGTGCAAGCCTGCAAGTGTGTACATTGTTGAAATAAAGGCGGTAACACAGTGTTCTTACTTTCTCTGTGAGTCACCGTTTCGTGCACGGAAACGAATGCAACGGCTCTTGAGCCTTCACCAGAAGAGGTAACAATATTATCGTAAATATGCATATTTTTTTTATTTGAATTACTTCAGATTTACATGAAAGTGTGCGTCCCATTTTCAATGTCTCGTTTTTAACTTTTAAAATGCCGGTTTCTGATGTTAGAACACATGTGGCCTTTTGGGGGAGATGGGAAGAGTTAGGAACGTCGGATGTGCAACGTCGAGCACAATAGTTCTATTTAGTTTTATGCGGATAAATGAAAACCACGAAATAACGCTAATTAAAAATCAAAAGTACTTTGTTTTAGCACAAACTACTTGTGAGCCGAAAACAGGATTGCTATACTGGTGAGGAGTGCTTTAAGGTACTTGTCAGTCAATGTTGGAAATACCTAGTTGCATCACTGGAAAGATTAAACGAAAATCACGTTATCCAGAATGTACCGCATCATTTGTCACTTGCACAGTGGACTGCGTCAATTCCTGGTCGACATTCTGTTCTTGAGGCAGAAAATTTGGAAGAGAACCGCACTCACAAAGGCTGACAAACACACAGTTACCATGTTGCCTACTCCGCACCTCGCCGTAACCACTAGTACTACAGTACACTGTATCACGGTAACCGCACGCCATTTGCAATCTATGGTTCAATCGCGTTCTCGTGCGTGCGCAGACATTTGCCGAACTTTGCCGAATCTGAAGTTCGGCAGATTCGGTCCATCACAAGCACCAACCCAGGTTCGAGCCCTCGCCAGGACTCGAACCTTGACCGGTGCCAATGATAACGTTTGTGTATAAAGTTTAGGTGTAAAGTTCGAGCCCCACCGGGACTCAAACTTTACATCTCAACTTTATACAGAGACACAACGTCCCCCAGCATGTCGCTCGTTTGTGACGCTCATTTGTGACCATTCTCTCACGGAAAACGACCCATAAAACACATTCTGGGTTAAAAGAAGCAGTCGATTGACCCGGCGAGTGTGTAGCTCCTGCCGCACTGTCAGCTTAGGGGAGGGGCGGCGTACAAGAACCGCAGAAATCTAGTTAAAAGCCGGGGCGCGGATCGGACAATCTCGGCAGCCCCAGCTAGAGCTGGCACACCTCCCAAATCTCGACACACGCCTGCACAATGCGCAACTCTGAGCTGCAAAGTGAGAGCGCCCCCCCCACTCCTCACCCGTGAGATGTTGGTGCAGTCCCGGAGGAGGAACTCGAGAGCGTGCGGGTGCATCCGGTCTACGGCTTGGCTCACATCAATGACCAGCACCTGTCCCTGGTGCCAGAGCAGGTTGTACTCGCTCAGGTCGGCGTGCACCAGCTGGCAGCGCTGGTACAGGGCCCGGGCCAGCGCCACAGCCTGTGCGTAGGCGCTGGCCAGCTGCTCCCCGCTCAGGGCCGCCTCCTTCAGCTGGGGCGCCGGCACCCCGTTCAGCCCGACAAAGGACATGACCAGCAGGTGCTTCTTGAGGACCACCACCTCCGGGCACGGGATGCCCGCACGACGCATTCTGGGTGGGTCAAAACCAAATTTGCCATATACTGTAAACGACTAAATTTTTGCGAGGACCTAATTTTTGCGAATTTCGTGAATCGCCTACAATTTGCGAAAAATACGTCCCGCGAACAATTCCGGCATCATGTGAACGCTACGGAAGCTACACTCGATTCGCGCAAATTAGAACCCGCGAATAATTTCAAATTTTCAGCTTTGGCCCAATTTGCGAAAATTTGAGCCCACGAAAATTAAGTTGTTTACAGTATTTAGTTTCACCGTAACTTGGCACAGAGCGAATGCCGCGGCCCCTGCGAGCCGTTCGGCATGTCGAAATCACGGCCGGGAGATGAGAGAAAAGCCGCTTTTACACAAATTTTGAGTGACGGGCTTATCTTCTTAGAGGAGAATAGCAACGTCCCGGACACGCAAAAGGGGTTTCGGGTTAGGGGAACAGTTCCTCTTTCCCCTCTTCTCCAACTGCTTGGGTTATGCTCTGGCCCCTGTACCTTTGGTAAGGGCTGTCACGCGCTTCGCCTCTGTCACTCTGATTGGCTCGAACAGACCGTAGCATTCGCCCATTGCCAAATTACGGTGAAACGAAGTAGAGAAACGTGGTTCAAGTATGGTCTCCACCGCCCCCCCGAATTCCGACATACAGTAGGAGCTCAGCACGTTTACTTTACAAAAGAGGTTTTCAGACGTGCAGTTTCGGTGAACCTTCTACCGCCTAGAAAAACGGTCAAAGAGAACATCTCTCTTCACGTCTTGGCATTCTTGCGGCAAAATATCTTACGAGCTCGCATTGGGTTCCCTAATGTTTGAGGACCCATCCCTATGAAATGGCACCTTCCTCTCAAAACAATACCTTCTAAAAACTTTTCTGCAGATTGTTTCTAAAAAAAGACACCATGCACTATGACAACAGCCTTTGGATGAGTCAGCTCCTCCAGCAATCTTACTGACACCAAGTTCCACTTTACAAAACAGTGTTTCAACTTGCCAACCGATGACCGAGAGGCCATGATTTAGGTTCTACAGTTACGTGTCATGCAATCCCTCGCCATGGCTCACCTCCTGAGGTTGTGCATCTCCTTCTCGGCCCAGAGGTGGATGACCTTGCGGGGGTTCAGCTTGCTGAAGCGGTCCTTGAAGCGAAAATCCTCCCGGATGTACTGTTCACGGTTCTTGAACTCGTTCAGCGTCGTCTTGAACACCTTCACCGCACACTCCCGGGGCACCGAGAACTCCTCAGTCCTGCAACGAGCCACACACCTCTTTCTTCGTGTCAAAGTATTCAAGGCGTAGCATTCATAGCGTCAGTTCTTAGTGCTTGGCATCACAGTGTTCACTTGACGTCACCAACGCGACGATCGGTGCACATCATAATGTCACAGCTACGTCTAGAGTACCATTGGGATATACCAAAGAAATAGGCAGTTTTATCATTATTATTTTTTTAGCCATACTTATTTTACATGATCAAAAAATATTCCAGGCCCTTACTTTCCGCCCGCTGCATGAAAAACACACGACTCCTTGCCGGTGCTGATGCATCCGTTGACCTCATTCAGGATCTCGCGGTTGACCAACTTGTAGAGCAAGAGACGCGTGTTGGGGTCCAGCGTTTGCTCCTGCAGTTCAGAAACAAAGGTTCAACAGTGAGAGCTCTTCGCATCAGCATGAGGCTGAGAAAAAAAGCAAGTTAAGTCTGCTTCTGAAAATTTTTTGAGCCTGGTTTGGTCGTCAGGCCACGTGAATGACAATGATTATTGTGAGAATAAGATGCGCCTAGCAACGTAAACAAGTATATACGTGTGGGACTGCTATTAGTGTAAACTTCAGTTATAAGCAATGACAGTTGCAGTCCTACACCTAAACAAGACCATAACTTGTTGATGGTGCAACACAGAGGTAAACAGATGAAGAATGAAACAGTGACAACAATCGGTGGGAACATAGGCAGGGTTTGTGCAGCAAGAGCAACATTACGGCATACGTCTATTTCTTCTAGGACATCGTAGATGGGGATGGAGACATAATCCACCGCGTGAAACTGGCACCTAGCGTAGGCACAGTTAGTGCGAATGCAATATTGGCGCTTTTTTTCATTTTGATGACAAGGTATTTATTGACTAACGCCAAGTTTCACCGACCAAGTTGGTGCCCAGAATGGGACCATTACTAGTGGTTTTTGCAACAGCCTTTCAGCTGTGACAGAAAAACAGGAACACCTGCACTTGCTACGATTCTCATTTGAGAGCTGCAGTGTCGCTCCACTAAAACCAAGACCGCTCGTTCATGCTAACTGTGTCGCACTCTGTACATCGAGAAAGAGATGAATGCTTAACAGCCACCCTGTGTACCCTATTTTAATGCATATTTTTTCTCAGAAAAATATACTTAAAAACTGCCTGCATGTCAGAATAGATATAGAACCAAAATGGAGGGCATGTTAGAATAATTATTCTTGGGAATGAAAACTAAGTGTGCATTAGAATCGGGGGGCGCTTAGGATCTTGTAAATATTGTGGGCCCATTCGATTTACCTCCACCATGCAGCCTACACCGGTGCAGAAAAGTGCAGGGCAGTGTACTTCCGACACATGCTTTTAACCGTTTCAAACGCCGCTCGCCATTTATCACAGGAAAGAAGTTTCCTCACAATTATTGTTTGTGAAAAAAACTTTTCACTAAAAGTTTTTTCACAAACTTTGGTTGCCAGTATAGTATTCCGCTAAAATTGTTAAAATGGCTGAATATGCATGCAATATATTCCCGAAAGAAAGCTAGGGTCTTAGACATACTTATTTGTGTATATGGCATTCGAAAGGGTTAAGACAGGGTGCACTCGTAAATTGAATATAACACTTGTACCCGGTAAAGCCGGTGTGGATAACGCGAGGGTCTAGGTACCATGAGGGCATGGCAGACAGAGGGACGGGGAGCACTTTAGGGACAATGGAACTAGGGAAACTGGGGAATCGGGGAAGATTCAGGAAGAAAGGGGCGAGACAGCGTGTGAACGGGAGGGTCATGCACAGAAAAGATGGTTGGGACCAAGACAACAAAGAGTGGAGTTAAGCGTACAACTTGTTCGGAGCGTAATCGAGAAACAACGGTAAATCGAAAGTAGCGGGCAGGCTACAGCCCACAACCGTCGACTGCCTTAAACTCACGGCAGTGGCCTTCTCCCTCTTGTCGTGAAGACGCGCGGCCCGCCGACCTTCCTGGGCCGAGTGCACCTTGAGCGAGTTGTACACGTGGTTGGACAGCCTCATGTCGAAGCCCCCGCCGTCGCCCGTCGAGATGCCCGGAGGCAGCTCCATGACGCGGCAGGCGTTGCGGCGCCCGCACACGGTGGCGTCGTGCTTCGTGGTGAAGCCGCCCCCGGCCTGGCGCGCCACGCCCGAGCGCCCGATGGCAGGGGAGCTGCGCTCAGCCCGTTCGAACGAATCCCAGTGACGGGCTACGTCGGGCCCGCCGTCCAGGGCATCTTCCTCGTCGTCCGAGTCGGAAGCGAGGTGCTCCGGGAGGCGCTTGTAGTTGCCGAAAGAGATGCTCACTGCGAGAAGGAAATCGAATAGCGCGATGGCGCGTGCTCGGTGAAGTTTGCTCGTAGGTTGCGTGCACCGTACAGCTTGGTCCCCTACGGGCCCATTCGCATATTTGCACTCGGTTAGGACAGAGTTCCCGCGATTTCTTACGACATGAAAACGCTCCGGCACGTCACCGCCATCTACGATGTGACCCTGGAACCACATTTCACTAGAGTAAAGGTTTTGTGGTATTTGCGAGATCAAATGCATGTACCATCTATGAGATGCGATCGTACATGACATTGTCAAAATTTTTTCAAAATAAAAAGAAAAAAAGAAATGATGCGCAATAAAAAAAGTATTCCACGGCTCACAAAGAGGTTTTAAGGCACTCGGTCGTAAAGCAGTCACAAGTGTAAATGATTGTGAATGTTTTCTGTTTTTTCTTAGAATCGAAGGGCTCTCATCAAAACTGCTAACGTGGTGGAAAGCAGTCGTTCGAGGCACTAACTTGGGTAGTAAAATTTGACGCCTGCCAGTACCCTTTCGAAGTAAAATACAAAACAACCCTAACGTCGTGCTTGCTCCAACGGTGTCGCGCACTGTGGAGTGTGGTCCCCCATACCCTGTTCACGCCTAAACTGAAAGTGCAGCAGATGCCATGTGCTCGATGGTTCAGCCATCCGTCTATATTTCGTCGCACAATCATGCTCCTGCCCACACTCACGCGCAGATGACGGAGCCAGGTGACGAAAGGGAGGCGTTTGATTGGTCCGGCAAGCACGTGGCTCCTCCCACACTGTCGGCTTAGGGGTGAATGGAGTATAATGGCATATCAATGGAAAGCATGCACGAGTGAAAAACGATAGAACACTGAAACGTTAGAAAACAAGAGCCGTCAGTTGTTCGTCTTGAGAACGGAGCAGAACGCTGGAACTTGAGACCCATGTGCAAGCACATTCTTGCAAGGTCAAACCTGCCTGTGTTTTCCTTAGTTTCAGGCCTTCCCAAAATGAAGGAGCAAGTATGTCTCGACACAATTCTGGCTGACTTTCGCCACTGAAGCAGCAATGGCAGTATTTGGGACATCGCTGTCTTGCACGATGAAAACAGGTAGATGTGCCCTTACGTTAATTCACTCTCTGCCAAGCTTAACTTTCCCATTGCTAAGACAGGCCATCTTCCAGTTAAATCTCCGTTACTTTGGAGAATTATTCATATACCTTTGCTTTCGCCGTTGAACTTCCTCTCCTCTCTGCACAGCATTGTGTCGTGTTCCTTGTCATACTCGGACTGTAGGAGCAATGCGAGAGTGTGGTCATCACTGCAGTCAGTTTCAGGGAGACTCTGGTCTGCCGCAGCTTCCGATAGAGGCAACAAAGTCCTGAAATGAATGTACCATTGAAGAGACATGCTAAAAACAAACCAAAGCAAAGGAAGTGAAAAATAGGGGGGAATAGAAAAACAGAAAAAGAGAATAAATGTTGTATTTAGAGGGGGAAAAAAAAAAAAGAAACGAATGAGCCTGGCGGGAGAAGAAAAAAGACAACTAAACAGAAGCGCAATGCTCCTCGATATCTCGATTGAGTGGATGTCACTTTGCCACACTTCCTTTTTTTAGCTTGATGTCCGTTATTGACATGATAATCCATGCATGCAGACGAGTAGCAGTTTCAACAGTGACATGTCGAAGCGGCATACGAGACTCATGCATTATTCTAGAATAGGCCTTTTGATAAATTAGCCAAGCACCAATGAGTGTGCGCAAGTGTATCTACACTTGCTGCGCGAGCTGGCGTCTGCAGTGCTGTAACTGTTCCAAAGCCAAAATATAGGGCACTTCGCATTTGGGTTCTTCAATGACTCATTTTGGTTATTTACTTGGGAATTTATTATACAGGCAAGGCCAGCACGTGTAGTGCACATACCTACGTTCCCAGCATTCTCCTTGATGCTTGGGTAAAGGCCCGTTCACACACTTGTAACCCTTTAGGACCATGCGCCTTAAAATCTCTTAGGACTCTCTCGTCCTAAGACACACTGGCACGCTGGCACCATTCTATGTAGCGACCCTGGAACTGAATTTCATTAAAGAAAAGGTGTTGCGGTATTTGTAGGGTCAACTGTGTGCGCATCCTTAATTTGGTAGAACGTCTACTGATACTGTCTGCTCAAAGTTACAGCATCGATGGGCAAAGTTATAAGTGGCATTCCACCTGGTGCCATACATGTGTGCATTTCTCACCAAGAACGTGTTCCCTGACCCTGATCGTCTGCCAAGAAATACGATCTCGATCGGACCACAACTATGGCCGACGGAGTGGCGCCCTCACCTCCGAGCAGCAGAGACGAGTTCGGTTTCTTCCAAGGCACGTGCGAGCTCTTCGCTCATAACGTCGGCAAATGACACGGCAGCTTCGGGAGTTGTTGCGACCTTACCCCAGGGACAGGTCGGTTTTGGCGTGATAGTGACTTCATTCTGAGAGTTCGTCAAGATGTCAGTGGGCATGATGACTTTAGTGGACTCCATTTTTTGTTTTGTTTTGTTTTCTCTTTCTAGATCGGTGCCACGAATTGTTAAAAAATATTGCAGATCGAGTATTTCTTTCTTTCTTGACTGCTGTTCAGGTCTGCAAATACATAGAAAAGTGCAGTTTTAAAAGCTTTAATCAGCTGACCAAATAGCTGACAAAACAACGAGGTGCGGTAAGGAGCAGCAACGCACGAGTTGGACGTTTCAGCTTCTAACCTCTGCGATCAGCCTGTATATAATGGCAAGCTAAATATTAATTCCCCGTATGTGATCTCTGTATCTGTCTTACGAATGTTACGGCACAAATTAAAGGGATTGAACGCTCGTTATTGCGTCACGATGTGTAAAGTCAAAATGGGGAAACGACATCAGTCCAATACACTCAATCTAACGTTGCTGCGTCAAATATACCGCTGCGATTAAAACAGAATGGTACGATGATACTCACAGTGTGTGTTTGAAAACTTGAGAGGCAATTAAAAGCTCTCGATTAGAGCAAATATGATTAAATTTTCAGGTAAATTACAGGCCTCCGACCTCCCTTACGAAGGAGGCCCCCTCACTGGAAAAGCAAGCAAACAGGTGATTCCGCAAATTATATGTGTGTATATATATAACATTATTTTTTCCCCCTTTTAAAATAAATAAAAACTACTATAATAGGCCATTTTTTTTAAATTTAAAGCAATAAAAATAATTTAATTACATAGCTGATGCAGCTAATGTATTAACATCGGTGTTGACGGACTGGCAGCGCAACGCTTGTAGTGGCAAAAATTTATTAATATGAGTAAAAATTTTATAAAATATGAATAATAGTAATTAATTTTAGTATTTTAAGATTAACAACTTTGTTTTATACTAGCGTTACCGCGTAGATAAACGCAAACAGGAACCAACTTTTGAAATGGGCGGTAAGTGCGCCTTTAAAACAAATTAATGTATTTGTAAAAAGTAAAAAAAAATATTTTTACATTTATAAATTATACAGCATTATTATATTTAATAATTATAAAAAAATATTGTAGTAAAACTTTAATAAAATTGTTTTATGAGTTGTTTTACCGACAGTCTTACAGCGCAAAGTCTTGCCACACTTGAAGTGGCAGGAATCTATTAAACTATGAATTGCTGAGGCCCTTCCTGTCCCAGAGAACTCGGTGTCGCTCGAGTGTGTCTGGTTTGAGCAGTAGTTTCACAGAACTGCCGCGATCGCAGATTTGAAGATGTTTCGATAACAAGACCGGTGTCGGAGCTTCAAATGGCCGAGAGGGTGACAGACACGATGGCCCCTCCCGCCGACCCCTTGAACATAGGCAACATTCTGGTTCATGTGAGTTCACCGCACGAACAAGCATTTCATACCGCTCCGATACTGTAATCACGTTAACTCAAATTCGATCTTTCTAGAATATCAGCCCGTTTGGACACTAATCTATGGGTGCCACCTTATCTTAATTATATTGTTTACTTTTTTTGCGTTCACGACTTAGTGCATTGGATGAGATTGGATAGTTTTCTCTGATGCTGCTGTCACCGTTTCTCCAATGAACGTTCTACGGGGGAACATGAAATCGTGATGAGCCAATGTAAAAACAAAGAGTAAAAGCAGGAGGATGATGTACTGCGGTTCGTTTTTCCTCGATCTCCCTTAGCGCGCACTAGATCGGTGTACTTTCACTTGTGGCTGGCCTTGAAGCGAAGGCTGCAAACCATGTCAAACTGAAAATCCGTTTTTTTTTTTTTGTTTTTTTTTTCCGCGTTTCCACCTGTGCTTTGAAAGCCACACCACATGCTGCTTCTCTGTTCGTCCGCCCACCGCCTGTGAAGCCAAATCAAGCTTGCTGTCGCACACCGAAACACTCAGCTGTTGTTATATTTTCCCAAACATCCGCAGAACATTTTTTTTTTTCGTTTTGCTTTTTTCCCGTAATCTCAAATGGAACGAACAGAAGCCCGGTCAAGGCAAAAAGCCATAGTAATCATTAAAAAGAAACAAACATAAAAAAAGATTGCAAGGAAAAGTGGAAGCCGTGTCTGAGATCAGAAGTCATTATCCGACTGAAGGCGACTTGTTCTCCTTGAACAACAAGGCATGCGTGGGTCTTCTCAGGAAGGAAAACTTTCAGAACGCGTGCAGCTTTCGATGTAGGGATATAAATATACAGGGATAAGAATGAGATAGGGGACGCTTCTGCTGAGACATGAGGAATGATGCTTGGCCAACATCTCGGCACACTCCTGCTTCCGATTACGCAAAGGGGCTCTTTTGGACCCCGTGTTATCTTGACACTGGACCTGAGGGTCAGCTGTGTCTAGTCAGAGCGTGTGCAAGCAGACTGATATTCGGGTCGCTTACCTCTAGCTTCCTCCTCCAGTTCGTTGGACATATTTAGTCGCAGGGGAAACATTATCGTAGTAGAATGAATGGTTTTAGCATAGCATATAGCACAAGAGAAGATAGGGAATCAAGCTATGGTCATGTCTCATTAATGCGGACCCCATTAAAATGGATAGCTCGCTATATAGACAATGTTTTTGGGGATGAACTGGGTAAATACGTGAATTTTGTCTCATTATTACGAACAACTTGAATCACGGACAATTTTCGGGGGGAATGGAACTGTCCATATTAACGAGACATCATTGTATAATCTACTACATGCTTGTTAATTTGCTAGATAGTCATAACATTGAGGCACAGCAAATTGAATGTGCTTGGTGATTCGTCACATTTTAAGACAGTTGTGAACACAACTGTTATTGAACTTGCTATTTTCGGGCGAAATTAGAAGGAAGTTCTCACATCGCGTTACGAAGATCAGAGTAGTCGAACTAAAGACTGAAATTTTGGGAAAGGCGCTCCGCAGATAATAAACATAATCTCAAATGCATGCACTTTTTTTTTTTTTAAGTTTTGCATTTGGTTTGGTTTTAAGTAATCACAGCGGTTGAAATCAGAAAGGGAATAACTTAAGTTTTACCGAGAGATGCAGTTAATACAAAACTTACTTTGAACAGTACAAAAGACTTGACAAATTGAGTGATAAAAGTGTACAAAACCTGTGAGAAGTAACTATAAAGGCCCACCTTAATGTCATTTATTTATTTAGAAAATACTACAGGACTGTAGGTATGGGTTACAAAACTGAATGAAAATAACAAGAGATAGCAAACAATGTTTCACATGTAGCAAAAGAAAAGTGCTATAAACACATAAAAAATATCCAAAGAAACAGTCGCACACACAAAAAAATCGTTCAGCCTTTCCACTGTCGTGAAGAAGGAAGACCAGCGGAGCTGTACTCGATACACTACGTGCTTCTTCTTCGTCGTTGTCTGTTTTTCGCGCTGTTTCCTACGATGAATTCCCACCAACGTGCCCAACTATCCATTCTATTATAGCTGGAAAGGTTGCCGCCATCTACGAGCGGCGGCGGAAACCATACTGGCTGTGTGCTTGCCGCCGTCGCTTATAGATGGCGGTAGCTGTCCAGGCAGGTTTGTGTCGACATACACGGACACGATCCTGGGGAACCTAGCCCTTAACAGCTCCGCTGTAAAAAGAACAGTTTGTTGTTACAATACAAGCTAGACTACCACTCTGACAATAAACAATACCTGTAGTTTCCTACGATGTCAAGGCCTCTCGGAGAAGAAAATAAACATGACACACACGCGACTGTGTTCATATATGTACCCCATTTAGGGTAACGTGTAAAGATGATTCGAATTGCAGGTGGACTGGACTGAGCCCTGGCTGATGGGGCTTATCACGTTTCACATTGCCATTCTGAGCCTGACGCTACTGACAAGAGACCGGGTCAATGTTCAAGCTGGACTCTTTGTGACTGCGCGTGAGTGGCTCCTGTCGTTGTCACGTTTCAAGTGACACCGGACTCTCTCCCCACGTCAATCATTGTGTCTTCATTGACTGGGTCACAAGAGCTGGGCGGAAAACGGGACGTTGAAACTGAAAAGCTGTAGCAGTGATGCGATTGCTGCGCCATTTGTGCCACACTGCAGCAAAGGGCTTACCCTGTTACATCCTGCTACTTTTGACCATAATGTGAGGAATTTGCGCCAATGTTGCACCAAAGCTTCATTTCACTTTAATAATACAGAAAGTAAATACCCTCCGGGCAGTCAAGTTTGGTGTGACAAGTTGCGCCATCTAGCTCAAAATATTTGCAACACTGAGAAGGCCCTCTCTCGAGCCCGCTTGCTCGTGGGGCTGTTCACGCATCAATTTGAAGGTGTTGATTCGTGCGTTTTTTGGTCTTTTATTCTTAACATTTCTATCGGGGATGGGTGGGCACAATGCAGAAGAGCAAACGCCGAAGCTGTAGGCACTGTTGCGTATTGGACTGTCGCAACCCTGGAAGCTTAGCAGGCGTGAAGCTCCGCAGGTTTCCGTCGATGCCGTGGAAAATACAACGCGTCGGAGGTAAATAAATAACTAAAACTTGTAAAATCAGCATTCCTGACTTGAGATGAATTTCTAAATGCGCTATTTGACTCGATTTTTGGAATTAATGCGCTCGAAGCCCGGCGTTGTCTTTGGATTCGATGCAATGACTTTAGAGTCAGAGCAGTCCTTTGACATTGTCACTGCTCTGTGCTCCGCGGACACATCTTGATCGAACGACGTTTTGTGGACGTTCGAGCGTAGGTCCCGAAAACCGAAGTGAGCGTTTTCTACTCTTCGCCGATTGCAGAACGGACTGTCGTTTGCGCCTTTAGCATGATCCCATAGTTGCCAAAGATGGTTGCTCTCTTTCGACCCGTGTCTATGCGGTTCTAACTTCGTCCCCGCTGCGAGAAAACAATCGACTCAAGAAATAATTTAAAAATAAATGTACTTACCCTAGGAGAAAAGGTTATCCATGCGGCGTTTATTTCTGTTCTATGTAAAAGTGAACAGCATATTCAATCGACGAGAACGAGCATCAGCTTGCGACGTACGACACCGGCCAAACTACAGCCACATTGCACGAAAAACACACTTCTTCAACACGGCGATGAGGGGACTGGAAACAAGCTAATCACCCAAATTAGGTCAGCTATTCATGCGGGAAGAGTTCACTTGGAAAAAAAGGGTGGGTTAGGGTAAGAGGGAAGGGGAGGGGGACGCTTCTTCTAGTTCCGCTTTCGCAGAGGAGGGGAGCTCGATGAAGTCTTTGCTTTTGTTATCTTGAGGCGCGTGCAGACAACGTAAAAAAGAAAGAAGGAAACTGCCCTGTCTACTTGCTTTCACTTATATTTGGCCGTGATATCAAAACGTTCAATTTTGTCCTGCTAGCTCCCATTTTGGTTTGTCTCTACCTTTCGAGGAAGGCACCTACTAAAACCCCCTAGTGATAGATCAACACAACCACACACGCAGGCACACTTATATATTTAACGTTTGATAGATTCTTAAAACAGTAGGTAGTGTAGCGCGCGACAACACAGCGCTTGGAGTTGGTAATAACGTTATCTCGCAAGGGTAGGCCGGCGGCGCTGCCGATTTTAGCCGTCCCAGTGTTGCCTCATGTGGCCACGGTGGCGCTGATGATCAACCGACGGTGGCGCTCTCTGGAACACTGCCCAGAGCCTATAGCTTGGGCCTCACTACCCAGAAGAATAGTGGCAATATGCTTGTGCAGGTTTTCAGAACTTTCAATGATTGTCTCAAATAACATACTTATTTGCTTTGATTTTGCGTGAAGCACTGACGGTACTCGGAAGTTTTGCAATAATTCTCATGTTCCTGGTCTGTTCTGGCGGGTTAGTTAGTTTCGTTGAGTGCGCTTCTCACCGCATAGTGGTGTACTGCTGTGAAGCGACACTTCTCACCGCACACCGATGTACTGCTGTGAAGCGACAAAGTCATTACGATTTTGCATGTCTTGCTTCTCTGCAGTGCAGCCGCGTGCTAGGGAAAAAGCGCTCCTACAGATCCAGACGTGGCACAATTTCTGAATAAAACTTTGGCTTTTAGTATATACGATAGACTGCGGCATCTTGGCAACATCTTTTTTTCAATTCGAGATTTAGCAAGGATACTTTTGTACTGCAAAAAGGTTTATTTTTTATGCTTTGTTTTTCACCTGAATTAAGAATCAGTTTTCTTACAACCTCTACAACTTGAAGAAAACATAAATTTAGGTGTTTAAAATTATAGTATTCTAACTAGTGATGGACCGAATCGGCCAAACTTCAGATTCGGCGAAGTTTGGCAAATGCCGAAATTTTGAAGGAAAGCTCGGCAAAGATTCAGCGAATATTCGGCAAATGTCTGGGCATGCGCGAGAACGCGACGGGCTCATGGATTGCAAATGGACGCCGTGCAGACGTGCGGTTACCATCGTGCAGTATAGTACAACCAGCGGCTGCAGCACGTTGTGGAGTAGGCAACACAGTAACTGTGTGTTTGTGAGCGAGTGTGGTTCTCTTCAATATATAATGCCTCAATAATAGAAGATAGACCAGTAATTTACGCAGTCCACTGCGCAAGTGACAAATGATGCGGTACATTCTGGATAACGTGATTTTCATTTGACCTTTCCAGTGATGCAACGAGGTAGTTGAAACATTGGCTGATAATTACTTTATAGCACTCCTTGCAAGTATAACAATCCTGTTTTCGTCTTGGAAGTAGTGTGTGCAAAAACAAAATAATATTGCTTTTTCAATTAGCGTTATTTTGCAATTTTCATGCATCGGCATGAAACTAAACACAGAACTATAATGCTCGACGTTGCACATCGGACATGCCTAGCTCTCCCTATCTTCCTAAACGTTTGTGTGTGTCCTAACACCAGAAACCGGTATTTTAAAGGTTAGAAATGAGACGTTGTGAATATGGGTCGCACACTTTCATGCAAAGCTGACGTCAGGTGACTCAAATCGAAAAACATGCATATTTACAATAATATTGTTACCTCTTCTGGTGAAGACTCAGTAACCGTTGCATTCGTTTTCGTGCACAAAACGGTGACTCCTAAAGAAAGCAAGAACGCGGTGTTATTGCCTTCATTTGAACAATGTACACACACTTGCAGGCTTGCGCTAATGATGCCTCAAAACCAAAACTCTCATAGCGTGATTCGTGACTGCGCCACGCTCGCTACTACCCAACCTCGTTTTCACGCCACTTCTGGAAGCAGTCACTAAAATTGCCAGTTAACACACAAAAACGACACCGATACAATTATCTTGCAGAATATATTTATTTTGTAATAACTGTGTCAATATGCATTACATGTTGCATTTAAGATAAGAAAAAAAAAAACGTAAAACCCTTTTTCACCAGAAAAGACTAAATATAAACTTTAAGTCTGGTAGCAATGTATCTTTGCCGAATCTTTAGAAAAGTTCGGCAAAAGTTTGACTTTGCCGAATCCCAAGATTCCGCGCCGAACTTTCGATTCGGCAAAAGTTGGGCCCATCACTATTTCTAACATTATTTCAGTGGAATTTTCTACCTAAAATAACCATTCACGGCAGTTTGTGCTGTCCCACATCAGTCATCTTGTTACCGTGCCCGGTGCTTCTACAAGCAACCAGACAGCTAGTTCTTGTTTGAGAAAATTGCTCCTGCTGTGCCATTGATGCTGACAGAAGGTTACTCATAAGTGAGAAGGCAAAGTTGCCTTTTAGTAGGACAGGCCGACACATGAACATAATATTTGCAGTGATGTGATTGAAAAAGAAGTGTGCGCTTACACTCCGTAAGCTCTTTTTTGCTGCTCCAAAATTGGATTTTGACTGCTCCAAGAACTGCTCTAAGATAATTCGGACCAATCGCATGACTGCAGTAGCAATGAGTAGCATTTGGGTATCTGTTGAACAGAAATCCTTGATCTTCGTTGGGCTCATGTATTGTTCATACAGAGGTGAGGGAAAGACCAAAGGTGTCTAAGAGTTATCTGGATAAAATTAATGCTGGGGGCAGTTTGAGATATTTTAGAATGACTCCATTTCACAAGACCTGTACACGAAAGTGTATCATGAGCATGAGGATGCGAGATGCTTTGTCTGCAGGAGCACTCATGCAAAATATGCATTTTCTGAAGCCCTTGCACCTTTAACTTTTGCAGCACTATAGAGAACTCTTGATATGAAGTACAATTTAGTACATTCATATTTCCAAACTCAGTCTTTTGGATATTTTCTTGAAGGTGTGTAAAATAAATAATCCCACTCACAAAGGATTTTCTTTTTCTCATCTCTTGTATTTACATTGGAATTTTAGGTTCTTCGACATTTGAAATTCAACGAATACACAAAGTAGATAAAATTTGCCTTAGCAACATATACTGCAACCCAGTGCTAGAAGCTACTGCAAAAGCATTTTCCGTGCTGGCAATTTTGGATGATTAAATTAATAATTGGCATTACTGTTGCAACACAAATTAGCCACTAGACCAAAACAAGACTCGCTCTAAATGTTGGATACCACCAGGAGACCACCACTGAAACAGTTTTTTGCTCGCATTGTTTGGAGGCATGCAGATGGCAGCAGGGTGTTTCCACGTCAGATCGTACAATGATGGCCCGTGTTATCTTTTCCTAAATTTGCCCTTTGGCAGGTACCAAAACTACAACCTTTTTCCTGTCCGATGCATACTTTTCACTGCAACAATTTGGCCCACGTTTAATGAGACACCCTGTATAAGCATAGTGGGTATATAGCTGAGTGCCTCTACCAAGGGGAAGTATATAAAACATGACCTGGACTATTATTGTATGAATTGTCATAGAAACACCCAACAATAAAACACTTCCAACAACAAAACCCTTGTATAGTTATCAACTTCTGTCTCTATTCCATTGTACAGTGTGCAATCAATACTTGGAAATGGCAAGCTGGTTTGTTGCCCGTTGCACTATGTTGAATGCCAAGATAGTGCATTTCCAGATACTACTTCCCTAGCCTTGTTTTTCCGGCGACAGACCTTTCTTGTGTGCGAGCTTTGTTTCACAATGGGCTGTACATAAAGTTCTCAACTGTCGGCAGCAGTGGCGTCCACAGAGAGTCCTTTGTAAGCGAAAGGCCCAAGGATGGGGGAGTTCTTAGGCGGCAACGCTATGGAACAAAAATTAAAAGCTAAGCTAGGGACAGCATGACTTTCTACACCCTATGAGAGAGCAGCACTGCTGTAGAGCGTTTTTATCGGTTTTAGAAAATGTCTTCGGAGGCGACGTCGTGCGTCAAAGCCCCTTTGGAGATCAAAAGTTAGTCAATGTTTTGCCATTACAAGTTAGTTCAAGACACTGCAAATGATTAGGGAGAGTTAAAAAGCAATAAAAGATGTTTTTTTGTTTTTTTTTCTAATAGTGACATGCAATTTTGCCAGCAATCTGCATTTTTCTGTTTTAATAACAGCCACAATAATAGCTAAGCATATCTTTTCTATATATTCATAAAATGTATTTAAAGATGCTTATTTTGATACATTTTGTGCCATTCTAATATGAAATTGTTCGTTGGTAAATATCACCAACTAACAATTATCAAACACCTTTTGTACCTTTTTTTTTTTTGCACAGAAATCTTTTTTTGTAATTTTCAGTATTCTGCATATGTGTTGAAAACCTTTCATAAAATAAGTAGGAAACATTATTATTATGCACACGCTACGGTATGAAATTAACGGCTGTGCAAAATGCCGTAGTGAAACTTTGGCAATCTCCATGCCTCAAGCTTCAAAGTTCCGTACCTCCAGAAGAAAAAAAGGGGGATATGGCATTTATATGTAGCCGAATGCTCCTCCCATGAACTTGGCTTTCGCATATAGATTTTACATTTAAAAAAAAAAAAGATACTGACTTGGACCATTGTTGTACGACCCAGTGTGGAAACACCCAGCGTGTAAAGGTGCTCACCACAGAGATGCTACTAATTTCTGCGCTCGTTCCGTGCCAGTTGTTTCTGGCATCCCAGAGATGTTGGTATGTTTGGTACAGCAACTAAAAGGTGTCTGCTCCTCGTTTCTGCAGTGCTGCTCGTCTACTTTTCGGAGGCGCTGAACGAGTTGGCAGCGCAGCATTGGCGCTCGTTCTCGAGTCACCAGTACTTCGACAGCCAGGGCATGTTCATCTCGCTGGTCTTCTCTGCCCCTCTACTGCTCAATTGCATCATCATGGTGGTAAGATCTTATTTAATGTCGATGCAACCGTTTTATTCCTAGCCCACCAGGGGGTGCACGCTGCAAGGACATCAAGTGCCCGACATCTTTTTCTGACGAGAGCCCACTATTTGAGTTGTAAAAGGTTGAATGTTTTCTTGCTTTTGTGGGCACTGCAAGCATTAATTTTCGTTTGACACTCGCGGCCTATAAGCACTACTGGAACCCATGAATGTTTCCAGAGTACCGTAATTCTAAACTTAAACTGACAAGCACCTTTCCTCTTCCAAAAAAAAAAAAAATAGAAAAAGAGGAATAGCGTGGTGTTAAAACCCCGAAAATGTCTTTGTTAGCTTCTGGGGAGGAAAAAGAAAAAAGGCGCAGATACTGTGCGTGGGACAAGGGATGAAACCAAGTTTGCACCACTCGCAATACGTCTACCCGCAGGGCCAATGGATGTGGACGTCGGGAACGCTCATGATCCGACTGAAGCAGGCCCAGCTCCGGCAGGAGATTCGGCGGCAGCGGTCGGCCAACTCCAACAGCCACAGGTCGACGGACTCCTCCAGCAAGGAAGACTGAAGCGAGCCACCGGCCAACGCAAAACCGCGGGAAGCTCGACCGCTGCGACTCCCAACCCTTCAAGTCTTCCTCTAGTCACCGCCGGAACGAGAACAGCGGGGCCTTTCTTTCGAGCGCCCAACCTCCGGCGCGTGCTCCGTGCCTTCTGCCATTCTTTGAAGCTTTGCGGAAGGTAGGAACTTCATGCTGGAGGCGGGACAACCGAAACTTTTCCCTGCCGTTAACACCCCGTCGGTGACTTCAGTGACCATTTTTCGGTTCCGTGTCGATGGCACCGGTCGGAGGGAATGAAGCAGACGGCGCTTTAGTACCGTTTGGTCGCGTCGAACGGGATCTTGATTCTGTCCGAACGGGGCGCCGTTCGAGGATCCAGAGTCGATGCAAGTCTCGTTGTTGTACAGGAGCTGGAATCGAGGACTTATGCGGCTCCCTCTCCTTTTACTTCTTCACGCAGGGTGTGCGAGAAGGAAACGACACATTTAAAAGGGCACGCCCATTTTGGGCGGCGTTTGTGGGATGTGTGAAAACCTTGCATATTTGGGTGTTCGATCGTCCAGATTCGGTTTCTGCTGGGTTGGCGAAGTTGGTCGGTCCACCTCGAAAGTTGCTAAAAACTCGAGGAACCGTTCGTCGTTTTCCTTTCAAGTCAAAGGCTTGCCGAAACTTTGGAAACGGGGATTGTGCGCAATTGCAGCTATCTGCTTGCGGTGCCCAAGGCATTAGTGTGCTGTTCGGTTCTCCCCCTAGCAAAGTGGCGGTTGAACCGCGCGCAGTCGTGCAAACTAGTGTTGGCCAGTCTGCAACTGTGATATTTCTGCGAAGGATTTCAGTAATGCCCCAGTTGTGTGTGTATGCAAGTCCATAGTTTGTCTCTCTCTGTGCAAGGGTGTATGTATATATATACATTTGTTTTATTGAAAGTTCTACACTGCATCTACGACTGTAGGGAGTGTTTATTTTTGGTAGATATCCTTCCCCTCTGTAAATAGGTTTAGACAGAAATTCTTAGTGAAGAGTAGGTGCTTATCCTCCAAAGGGGGGAGATATCTACTTGCCTTTATTTAGTCTTGGCTACAACAGTTCGTCATCACAAGCAGGATCTGCAGCATTCATACCATAGTGCAAGGGAAAAAAAAAAAAAAAAAAAAATCTAGCCAACAGTCATTGCACACAAAAAATTCCCTTAAAAGGTATCATCATGCACTGCCCTCTAGTGGTGAAGATTTGCCACTCAAAATTCAGTCTTTACATATACTTGACCATGAATAGGTGCCTAGTCCAGTGCTGTATGCATGTTTTTTTTTTTTTTTGGTGCCTGTTACACCATTAAACATATTCAATTGTTTTTTCATAAACTGATGAAAGCAGCCTGCTTTGTTTCCTTTGTTTAGGTTATAGTTCTTTCAATGGGATGGGGGAAAGAGAAAAACAGTTCTCACTGTTTCATTACCAACCTTGTTTGAAGAGCCAATTGCATCTATACTCATTTTTACCTCAAGAAAAAAAGAAGTTTTGCGCATTGTTCACAAGTTGCGTGAAGTAGTGCTTACAAGATTTGGTTGTTGGAGGAAGCAATACTTTTGGAGTTTGAAATTTACATGTCTTGACATATATCTAATCTAAAACGTACCTACATATATTTAGTTCTCCCCATGAAGGAGAAAATTAGTAATGCCCCACGAGGGAGCCGGGCTTTTTTTTTTACTACGGTTCTAGAGGTAAAAACGAGTATAGGTAATCCCGTCGAGAGCTTTGGCCACAGGAGCGATTTGACTTGAAAGAACCGCACCCAAGATTCTAGCCTGACATTCCTTCTTATACCCTTTGTTTTATTTCATTTTAAAACTGGCATATGATAATGCAAGGTGAACATGCATTTATTACATTAAAAAGCATGGGTTGGGAGAACAGACTATGTACAGTGCATGAAGATGAAACTTTCTGGCCCAAAAAAAAAAAAAAAGCTTTTTTTCAAAGGGGGTAAAAATGGTGCTGCAGACCGAAGATGTCCCTGTACACTGTAAAACGGCCCCCTTCTGGAAAATCTCCAAAACTGCTGCGGAGCGAGGGGGGAGCGGTACGGGGGCAAGCAGAGTGCGACTACGACGAGTGATTATGACTGCTCTCCCCCGGCTCTCTATGTACACGTACCCCACGCTCCTTCTGTACATCAGCAAAAGCAAAACGAAGAAGACATGCTGACTAAAGACGGGCCAGAAACCCAAAAACATTCCTGGAAAAGAAAAAAAAAAAAAAAAAAACAATGAAAATGCCGTTTACAATGGGTGCCACAGCTGTCGACTGGCGCAGCGGGCGATACCGCATTGTCTACAAAGCACGTTCCCAATTAACGTCGCTATCGGTCGCTTCGTAGAGCGCGCTGCGCACCGACGCACCCTTCACGCTTCAACGTCCAGCCCGACGCCACCATTTCTTCAGCGCCGCTGGTCCCACTGGCTCCGCCTCCCGCCCCCGCTCCTCCAGTCTCCTCCCCTTTGCCTGTAGTCCCCCCTCCCGCCCCCATTCCAGCCGGTGGGCGGGGGAGGGGGTGGGACGGAAGGGGGCGGGCCCTTCCAGTACCCCGGCGGTCCTCCCGCGGGGCCCCACTGGGCGTCGGGCGGGAAGCCCATCCCCTGCGGAGGGGGCGGGACAAAGCCTCCGTCCATCGGAGGGGGCGGGCCATACATGCCGGGGGGCGGGGCTCCCATCATGGGCGGAGCCACGGGGACCGCGGGGGGCGGCTGCACGAACATGGGCGCCGGGGCGGGGGGCGCCACTGGCATCGAGGGTGCCATGGCCACCCCTTCCATCTCCTCCAGTTGTTTGCGTGCCATTTCCATTAGTTCGCTCGCCGACTTGGCACCCAGCTTGCTGCCGGTTGAACCGGGGGTTGCGCTGGTGCTGGCAGCGGCAGTGGGAACGGGCGGCGTCGGCGCGACCACGGGGACCGCAGGCGACGGAGTCGGGGTGGGGGCCGCTGCCGCGGCCTTTCGTCGCCGCGGGTCTTGCGGCCTGGCTTCTTCGACGATCAACTCGTCTTTGGTTGGGGTCCCGGGAGACCGCGAAGTTACTGCGGCGGCCCCCACGGGGGCTGCGAGGGCAGCGACGACTGCATCGTCCACGCTCTCCCCCGGCGGGGGCGGAGTTTCTCCGGCTGCCAGGGCCTCAGAGTCCGACTCTGGAGTGGCGTCCCCCGCAAAGTGCTTCACGATTGGATCTTCCGCAATGGGCTTCTTGGCGCTCGGCTGCTGGGGCGGAGACGGGATTGCCGCAACAGACGCCAGCAGCGCCCCCACGCTCGGGGCGGGGCCGGGGGGCGGAGCGACCGTGGAAGACGGGGCGGGCGGCGCCTTCACTTTGTTCAGCAGCTCCTGGAGGGTCGACGGCAGACTGCAGGAGGCGGAGCCCGCTGCGGGGGCGGAGCCCGCCGTGGGGGCGGAGCCACCGCTCAAGAAGGACAGCCCCGTGTCCATGGGAAGGGAACTGTCCAGGAACGGGATGCCAGACGCGTCGCTGGTCTTGGAGGTCTGGGAGGGGCCCGGTGCCGGCGGACCCGCCTTGTTCATGACCATCGTAATGGCCTGTAGCCGTTGTAGCTCGATGAGTCTCTTCTGCTCTTCCACCTGCAAAGAAGCGTCCCATTAAAAAAAGAAACGCTGCAATGAAAAAGAAAAATTTCCTACAGGGACACATAGATTTACAAAAAAAAGTTTACCACGAAAAATTTTTTTTTTTTCTGAGCAATACTTATGTTGCTAGACGCAATTTAGGTGCAGAATGTGGAAGTCGCAGCCCCTAAGCCCCTCCCCGTGCTTACATCTCTCGTTGGCTGGAGAGATGAGTGATAAATAAAAGGTTAGTGTAAATATGTATCTGTACCGTTATATTTTGATCTATTTTTTTTATGCTTGTGAAACAATCTAGATAGAGTCGTTATTGTGTTAAAAATTTCCAGAGGTTGCCTTTCCGCTTCGGTTTCGAACGATAACAAATCTGGTTGCTGATGTCTGCAGAGCGCTGAATGAGCGTAGCTCGCTGAGCTCGTCAATTTTTATGAGTGCAACTCATTTTGAGTTCAGAGAGGTGTTTAGAGGAAGATCTCAACCGACATAATTTGCAGCAAACAACTGTCTCAAGTAAGCGCCTTCGGAAGCGCTGTGCGAATGCTTGTTTTAATAGCGGGACTGGCCTAAGCCTAGCGTCCCATAATCACTATTTTGATTGAGCTGGCTTGATTTCTTTGCGCATGTTGATGCTGAATAAAGTTGTTGGTTTCTGTAAAAGCTGCCCCGCTGCTCTGTGAATTGTGCAACTGTCGTGATGCAACCATGGTTTCAATACCCAGAAGATACCTACACAGATAAAAATTGGCGAGCCAATTGGCTAGAGGCAATCTGGAGTTCGGCTCGCATCAAGTTAGTCGAGGTATGTCCTTGTCACCTTGCTTCGAAAGTAGCTCTCAAGTTTTGCAGTGCACCTGGCTTGCCAAAGTGAATAATTTTAGGTCACGTCTTAATTGTGCGTTATGACGCTCTTTCACCTTGCTCGTGGATGCCATGAGAAAAAAACAAACAAACATAAAACCTGAAATAACTGCATATTTATTTTGGTGCTTTTTTTAGTCCTCTCACTTTTTACCGCACATTGACAGACGCTGAGATGCTTGTATTGTACCGTCGCTCGCGCATGTAAAAACACTAGAATGCTGCCTTCATGCTGGAGTCTTGCGAGCGTCGTAAATGTTTTTAGACGGGGACGGAATAGCAGACGGACGAAAATGAAAACGGACGCCGACGGGCAGCGTTCATGTCCACGTCCTTCGGGCATGGCAGACGGTGGTGAAAGAGCAGACGATGCCAGAGGCTGTTGCGCGCCTGCCCGCACAACTAGCAGGCGTTGTCAGACGCCAGACTAGATGTGTCGGGTGTCGGGAAAGGGAGATACCAGGCTTGTTAGCCTGTTCGGCCGAGCAGCCAAACCAGTCCAGTAGTAATGAGCAGGGCAACTGATTTGTGGGCGGGGCTTAGAGCAGGCCGTGACCTCCACCTAAATTGCGTCCAACGGCGTAAATGCTGCATGAAAATGTTTTTCTTTTCGTGGAGAAATTACGAAAATATGTCCCAATCTTGCTCTTAAAAAAAAAATTTGTTTTTTTTTTCATTGCAGCGTCTTTTTAAGAGCAAATACAAGTGCCTCAGAAATGGGACCCATACCATTTCACATACAGCTGTGTTCAGACTCTCAAAGAAAAAAAGAAAAACGGGAGAGAAACACCTACACGAATACCCTGTTTCACTTTAAGTGTGAGTGTAATAAAAAAAAATACAAGAGCAAGCTCCAGGCTTTCAGCGTCCCTGCCACGCAAGGGCGCTCGTGCAGTGCAGGCATCGTTCGAGGCGACTCGCTCAGGCTTGTAGCTTCATATGGACACATAGCAACTTATACTACAGCAGCCCATGTCACGAACCTGTTAGGTGTTCGCTAGTATGCGTACGTCGTCTTGGATGCACAAGGCAGTGCCCTCACCTCTTGCGTCAGTTCCACCAGTAACCGCTTCTGGTGCTCCAGGTCCGAATTGGTGGCGATGGACGCCAGCACGGAAGTGGTCACCTCCGCCGGGTTCGCCCCGGCCGAGATGCGCTCAATCAGCTCGCTCACGGTCTGGCCCGACACCAGGGAACCGGCTCCGCCCACCCGGGGCGTGGCTTCCGTGGCCCCGCCCGCGGGGGGAGGGGCCTCGGAAGCTCCGCTCCCAGAGCCGGCAGGCCCGAACCCGACGTCATTGTCCTCGGGGTCGTACGGGACGTCGTCGTCGTCCTCAGGATGGAGCTCCTCCCCCTTGCGCCGCGAGCGCCGCTTCTCCAGGGGCGGAGTGTACGAGGGCTCGTAAGGTTCCTCATCGTCCGAGTTGCCTCCGGAGGGTGTGGTTTCGGGGGGAGGGGGCGTGTACGAGGCGGCGTCCAGGGAAGACGAACGCTCCGCCCAGGAGGCCCTGGAAGGTTTCCAACGAAAAGGCAGTTGAGTTTTAATATTTTATGCAGCATTTTTAGCTATTAGACTGTGGAATGCTTTAAAATGGAACCCCCTATTCCCAGATGTCTGTCCATCTGCTTCTGTTGGCATAACCTGTTTGGTTTCCATTGAGTGACGAGTCGTAACATGACATCATGTGATGTGGACCACGTCGAAGGATGTCGCGCTGTCGTTGACACGACCTAACACTTTAACGTCGCATAATGTTTCATGTCTTCTGAACAAACTGAACTCTTTCCTTACTGCAGGAAGAAGGCTGTTACGGGGTGATCTCGGCAAAAGAAATAGTTTAGCCGCAAATTTCGCTACTATAGGTGTACCAAACTAATATACCAAAATGTAGCTAAACGAATTCTCTTTTCAAGAATATAAATGTCAACCAAAACATTTATTATATAGCACAACAAAAAATATTTAATGTCAAACTTTGTGTAACCAACACGAAAGTTTTTATTTTAACTCAATGTGCCTTGCTAAGTATTAAGTGTAAAAATAAAAATATATATATAAACTTAGTACCTTACTTTTCTAGATTCTAGAAACAAAACCTGCAAAATCGAACAGCCTCCGCACAAAACTTTTTGTCCCGCAGAAGAAAGAGTTAGTTCCGCAATGACCGTACCATTCCCCGAGGCCCCGACCAAGGCGTTTCGTGCTACTCCGTAGCACTATGCCCAAGTCAAAACCGAGCCGACTTTTAGAAAAAAACTCCACTCGTTTTGCTGATGATGGCATGAAATCCTGTCTATACAGTAAAACCTTGTTAATTCAATCCCCGCTAATTCGGAAATTTGGATAATTTGAACTGCCGATCCGATCCTGTCAAACGTATGTATTAGTCAATGGCAGCAAACGCTCATTAATTCGGAGAGAATGTGGCGCGCTATGGTTAATTCGGACGAATTTGGCAGGTGGCGCTAGCTACCATCCGTTCCAATGGGTATGACCACTATCCACCCGAGGTGCACACGTGGTTTTTCCGGTTTTCCCATGGTTCTTCGCTCTTCCGGTTCTCCGTGTTTCGCGCCAGTTTTGCCGTGCTTCAGCGCGCCTCTCCTGGCATGGAAGCGGCAGAGGCATAGCTGCAACCACCGTGGCCGCAACGGAAAAAGGGTAGCGCAAGTGACCGACGACCGGAATGGCAAAATCGCGACACGCGGGGCTATTGTTCCCGAGCGCGCTGATAGCTGAGAGTGACCGTCACGTTTCATGCCTCAACGCGGGGATCCTAAAGCCCGCCATTTTAACAGCTATCTTATCACTCAAATTTTCGCCGGCCACCCCCGCGTTGAAAAATGCAACGTGACTGGCACTCTCGCTGTCGGCGCGCTCGGAAAAAACAGCGCCTGGTGTCGCGATTTAGCCGCTCCGAATATTGCTCAGTTGTGCTACTCATTTTCCGTTGCTAAGAATTTAGCGACGAAAGTGGGAATACTGAGGGCCTTGAAGGACGGCATCCCTTGACAAGTGATGTAAAGTTACGACGTCAAGAGAAACAGTTTGGCCACGTACGTGAAAGTTGAGGCTGATATCCTACGGGCTTTCGAGAGCGAGAAGTTCAACGCGAAAAAAAAGCGGCCGTGGAAGTTGGTGCACCCGAAACTAGAAGAGGTCTTGCTGTGCTAAATCGTCAGCGCACGGGGTGCGTAGCTCCGACAGTGCGAGTGCGGTGGAGCACTCGACCGCGCTAAGGAAAGTTGCCGTCTCCGCCCAAGTGTCGTCCAGAAAGCAGGCGGTAATAACAGATTTCTTCTCAAAATAAAGGTATGTCACAGGGAAACGTTTTCGCACAGTTTTCTTTGTCCTTTCGATATTTCGACTTTCGGATAATTCGGACATTTTTGCCGGCCCCATGAGATCCGAATTAACGAGGTTTTACTGTATAAGGTCGACACCCAATGAGATGAAAAATAATGCATTCTGAATGCGCCCAGCATGTCCACAGAAGCTCACGGAGGCAATAAATCAGTGCACAAAACGAAACATACCAACGGGCACCTGCCCGTATAATGCTGGCTGGTTCGACCCACTGCCACAACCAAAACTAAAATTCAATGAACGAACGTCATCTTCCGACTCACTGCTGGCCACTTTCATGCGCAAAACTGATTGCACATGAACCAGAATTGCCAGTCGGTTGACGCTTTTTGAGGGGCGTCAGCGCGCAAATTCACAATCCCGGAACTTCAAAGTCGCGCAAAAAATTGCCGCTTCGCGGAAAAGCAAACACCGAAACAGAAACTCGAAGTTCCTCCGTAATATCATGGATCGCACAACACATCTAAAAACGGCGTCAAACGCGTTGAAACGGGGGTTTGAAATCCATCGATCAGATTGATCGATTCGAATAGGTGTGATGAGGAAGGAGTTACAAAAATTGCTCCTTCAATGCTGCGTTCCAGGACTTTAGAGAAAAAGCTTGCTGAGAATTTTTCATTCTAAGCCCAGCCTACCCGGAAGCAAGCGGGAAAATGTGCTAAACACTAGCGAATGACTCGAGAGGCCCACCTGGAGCCCTTTCCAGTTCCCTTTGGGCGGTTCTTGTGGCGCACAATGATGCCGAGCAGCATGTGGGGTCGGCCAGACATCAACCCTGGAACAGGCATCACGAACTGTTGCCACACTCTCGAAGCATTTGGTAAAGACTGCCCACGACTCAAACAAGACTTCTCAGACTATAGTCGGTGGGAGCTTAAGAGTTGAGGGGAAGCTCCTCCCAGCTCTTCCCACTTTAGCAGAATGGACACTGGAGAGGAGGCGACCTCTTCTTTAGCGTTCGCTGTTTCCAAGCTGTTTTTATGCGTGCGTCATCCACAGGCTAAAGCCCGGGTAATGTTGGAGCTGTTGTTCTGGCTGACCACAGATCGAGTAGAGGCCATACAATAGTAGTACAAGACAAAGCAAATGAGAGAAGCCGCAGCACCAATGGCGACGGCTGTTGTTCAGTGGCAACATTTATAGCTAGCTTCTTCGGCTAACAAACTTTGTGGCTACCTGTAAATTTCAATAATGGCCCACTTCTAATGAGCTGTTCGCTAGATGTGACCAATGCTGTTTTCCGCAAGCAAGCCCCAGATGCGGACGATTCGTTGAGAATTTCACACAGATGAGTATGCCACCAGTTTTTTTTAATCTCTCTTGCAAGTAATGATAGCGCCGTGCCCGGCAGCGACAGAAAGCCAATTTCCGTCGCAGAGTGGTCGACCGGCCGTTCAAGCACCGTTTCACGGACAATCTGTTTGGTGCTCAAATCCAAACCCCACCGACTCGAACCCAGTCCGTCGCACGCATTACACGCCGCAACAAACGGACAGTTTGCGAACTGGTGCGACGCATAATGCATGCGACGGACTGTGGATTCGGGCGGGTGTGATCAAAGGCGTACCAAATGCAACGTGTTTAGAACACCTTTGTGAAATGGCACAGGAACAGCACCCTCTCACTGAAAACAGCCGAAAATGGCCTAGCTCTCGCTGCTTCCCCCTTTCTGGTAAGCAGTATGACCGGGCAACTTACCGGGCCCCTCGAAGGGCATGAGCACGGTGGGCACGGGACTGTGGGAAGGCAGGGGCAGGATGTAGAAGTCCTTCAGCATGCGAGACAGGCCTCCGACCACTCCGCAGCGCTTGCGCGAGTTCAGGTAGCCATACAGCTCTCGGTACGGCTTTCTTCTCCTCTTCGTTGGCCGGCTGGAACCGGATCACCAGCAGCTCCTAAGGAGAGGGCCGCCGTGAAAGTTTGAACGGGAAGAGACCGGAGAAGGTGCCTGCGGCTCGGTTCCTATCGAGGCCGCAGGCACGAGAGCATAGCCCTGCAATGTGCACCTGTAATATACTACACAGACCTCTGGAAGTGACTGGTAGAGTGCTTTGGCATGAGATGTCTTTTCAAGATTGTATAAAACTTCCCGGTGCCATTCTTCCAACTAAAAGGCTGTCAGAAACCTTAGGGGACAATGCGATGGTTACAAAAGAGTTGGGGTTCTACAGGATACTCAATTGGGCAAACTGAATTCAAGTGTACTGAAGTCTGATTCAAAGTGAATGAGAAAAGTTGAGATTATTTTAAACTGAGCGCAAATAAAACTACCTAAATATGAATAATCAAAACGTAACACACGAGATCATGGTGCGGAAAAATGAAGAATCCTTAAGTCGAACAAAAAGACAATGGTAGCAGAATGTCTGAAATGCAGCTAAAATCATTTATTTTTCTCGCTCCTCATAGGTCTCCGGTATCGAGGTCTTGACGATAAGAGAACATTCAATTGTGTCCACAAAGAGTATATATGTTAAGAGGCCAGTGACAACAGCATCAAGTGTATACAAGAACCGAAAAAAAAAAAAAAAAATGATTTTAGATGCGTCTGAGACGTTCCCCTAGTGCTGTCTTCTCCTTCGACTTGAAAGCTTCTTAATTTTTCTGCACCACAGGCTCAGGTGTTACGCTTATGATTAATTATCACCTGCTCGCCTGCACATTCGCTGTTATTTTATCACTGTTATTGAGTATGAATCTTTGAATTAAATGCTGCTGACCTGAAACATTAGAAGTCTAGAGCCTTTGCAAGTGTTGACTGTATTCCTGCAATGGTTGCCAGCTAAAATTCTGATGCAGCCGGGTTGAGCAACAAAATATAATTCATAAAATTTCTACGAAACAATGATAAAAAACAAAAATGATTGCAGCGAAATAGGCGTCGGTGAGTTTCCACTCGGCATATAAAACAATTGGCAATTTTAGCCACCTGGCTACGTCAAAATTCTACATGTTGATGGTCACAAAAGAGGGTATGAAGGAAAGAAAAATTTTATACAGTGAAAAACAACATGTGTCACGTGGGATGGTTAGTCTATCCACATTTAAAATTTTGTAGGCTCATCGAACCCGACTGTGGACCGCTTGGAAAGAACGGACATAACATGCCAGTCCCGACGACGAGATGCAGAAACTGGATCCAGCACTGCTCGAAATATCAGACGCCCCGAGCAAGAGTGGCACAAAAACCATATATCCAACACGATGCGCCCACTCCATAAGGCTAGGAGAAAATTTTCATAGACTTACTTTGTTGCCAGACTGCTTGATCTTGCTTAGGTAGTCCCAGACCTGGTCTGGGATGATCCTGCCGCAAACGTTGATAGTGTCAGGGATGTCCTGCGAGGGTGAGGGAAAGGCTATGACAATCGTAAGACCATGTCCTCTGTAAGCGAGATATGTCGAATAAAATGTAATCGTGAACCGACGTGCCATAATGGAACCTATAAGCTACTTCAGTGCATAGGAGCTTTACCCTGAAAACAAAAAACACCTTTATATAAGGTGAATGGTATACACCTGTACCTCACCTGTCAAAAAAGACGAATCCTGTGGCCTATTTGGTTGCATCATCTTGTCTCCAGCCGCCAATAAGCCCATAAAAAAGGAAACTACTGATGTTACAGGATATGAAAACACCAGAGCTAATAGATGATTAGGTTACCGTGAGCTTGTATAAATTTAACAATAGGGCTAGTGGTAAATGAAGTGGTAGTCAAAGGCTTGTTCTCATAATGTATCATGTGACCAATTGGGTCACACTAAGCTCTGCTGCAGTATTGAGAATGCCCATACTATAAGGCAACCTTCCAGGTGGGGTGCTGGCTGTTTTAGAGGGAGAGGGAAAGTGAGAAAGTGCCTGCTGTGTTGGTTGTACTACCTGGGAGAGGAAGTCTGTGGGTCCCGAGACCTTGTAGGCACTGGTGACAAACTTGGACACCTCCTGCATGCTGATGAAGCCCTTCCAAACTGAGCTGGGCCCCTTGCCCCCCTGGGAGCCCCTGCTGCTTGAGACGCCGGAGTCCGGGGACCTGGGGGTCCCAAAACAAGGGTTAACGCCGCTCTCGCAGACGGGACAATGCACGCAGAGTCTCTCGATACACATGAGAAAGATGCCTCAAACAAATAATGCATTCGGTAAACAAAGAAACAATTTAGACCAAATGAAATAGAAAAGCTGCAGTAGCGGATCAACTTCAGGACACACACTAAAAAACTATGGTGAGGTAAAAAACAAAAAAACAATTAGGAACCTGTCTGAGGATTACGATGGGAATCGCTCAAAGAATGTCGGCTATGGGCCACCATAACTGTGAAAGGCAGTATCTAAATTTCGAAAGCACCGTTAGCTTCATATACAGTCTAGGTAGGTGGCCCGTACGATTCTAAGTAATTTGAGATAGTTTCACTTTTAGAGGGAGTGAAATTTTTGGCTCGTTTGCACAATACCTACAAGAATGCGGTCAGATTGGGAATACGAGAAGAAGCCAGAAGACGGCAGTTGTGACAATCTCATACAATATGATTGTGTAAATAAATTTGACAAGCTTTATGGCAGACTTCGTTGAAACTATAACTTGTACCGTCATCAGAGTCACCAGCCACGATCAGGGAGACGACGTCTCATCGTGAATTTGTGCTTTCGCTTTGAAAAAGAAGCTGCTTTTGCTCCAGAAACCGACTTTCCATATCAGCTTCCAAAAAGGAATTCCTGTTTTTGCGCTGAAAATAGACTTTCAGTTTTCGGCTTTCGGTCTTTCTGTTTACGCACTGAAGATGGCCTTTCTGCTTTACACTGACACATGACCGGACAGTTCTTTTCCAATGATTGTGCAATTAATCCTTTGTGTCCTACGCTACAATAAACTTTTGTTAGACATGTTCCGACATTTCTTTTTCTTTTTTAGAAAAGTGTGTATGCTATATGTGTTTTTTTTTTTGTTTTTTTTGCTGTGTATGTTTTTTGTTTTTTTTTTTAATTCTGTGTATGGGGAGGGGGAGGCCTCAATCAGGCAGAAATGCCTTTTGTCTCTACCAAATAAGCTTTAATTCGATTGAAACTAATTTTCTCGGCCACTCACCCGAGGGAAACGGTTGAGCTGGGCTCCAAATCCGAAGAGTCGTCCCGCGACCTCCTGGAGGCCGACTTCTTGCCCTTCTTTTCCGAGTGGGAGGAGGGGGGAGGAGGGGGAGGGGGAGGGGTGTCGCTCCTCGACGAGGTGGGCCCGTCCCTCGTGGGGGGAGGCGGTGGGGGGGGTGACGCGTGGGCAGACGACGACGCCGAAGACGACGAGGAAGACGACGAGGACAGGTCTCCTCCCCCTGCGTCCGTAGGCGTGGCCGACCCCCTCCGTCGGTGCTGGGGCGATGCCGAAGCCACCGGAGCTTCGTCCGTGCTGGTGGTTGGCAGGGGCGGGGGTGCCACCTGGAAGCGAACGATGTCCGCAGGAAATTGCCCGATTTAAATATCGACGCGTGCGTGGCGAAGCTGGCATCGCACGCAGATGTCACGCGGAGGAATGGTGGAACCCCGCTCGACCTGGTTCTTCCTTTTATAACTGTGTACTCTACCGAAAGTTCCAGCTCGTCCTCGGCCGGCATCGTGCATCCTAGTTCAGAACATTCCCAAAGTAAACGCGCGTACAAAAGCGGCGGTAACTGCCTGCATCGGGTCGGTCGCCCTTTCGTTGCAGACAAAAGACGCGCAGCACTGCTCTTTTTAAGATTGTATGCGCAAGTTCTCCTCATTCAATGCCTATTTTCTAGTGTTGTGAGAATATTCGAATTTTCGAATAGTAGTTTCGAATATTACTCTATTCGATATTCGCTTCGAGAGCAGTTGTAATATTCGTGCATTTCGAAGTGTTGGCAAACTCACGGTCGCAAGTTTGTTTACTGTCTGAAAACCAGAAAGGAACGATTGCTAAAATCAAGAATATACTCACACGTTTGGCAAAACTGGAAACTTTCAAATATATTAATCGTAGTTATTTTATCAACTTTTGTAATAACGGGCAAAAGAAACCGAGCAACGAACTCCAGAGACGCCGGTGCCATCTTTGCCAATCTTGGCGCCCGGTTGCTAGCACTCTTTTCTCACCACCAACGCGTTCAGACATGAAGTTAGAAAAACAAGTTTAGGATAAAAATAAATACCTTTAGAAATTTCTCATAACTTGCATAATTGCTCAGAAACTTTTATTTGAGAGGAAACTCATAAACACCATTTCAAAACATTTATACTATAATGTTTTGAAAGAATATTATATTATTACAGCGACAAGGTGAGTGAATGACATCGACATTGTCAAAATGGCGGAAGCTAGGTTGGTTGGCAAGATGGAGTCTAACGACAGGGTGAAAAAGCCAATTTGGAAGTATTTCTCTAAACTTCCCTCTAAACACGGCCAAGATTTTTGAACCGCAAGTATTCGATATTCGATTCCAAAATATTCGGCCAAAATCACTATTCGAACTCAAAATCCACTATTCGCACAACCCTACTATTTTCAGTTTCACATTCATCTCTCATTTTTTTTTTTCTCAGCAATATTCCGTCAAATGCGACGAAGACGCAAAAGCCCTAATACGCATCTCCTGCCCTGCTGCGCAGCGGAGAGAGGGGCAAGCGTTGGAAGCGCACTGCTGTGACCGCACTCCGTTCCGACTCTTTCTCTCATAGCCTTATGCTACGGCGCGTGTGTGGTGCAGAAAACAAGCCACTTAGCCGGCAGCACACTCGCAGGGCACGTGTTCCTTTCCTTTGTCTTTGCTATTATGTGCCCTTACACCTGCACCGTGTTGACTACCGTTTACTAGCCCAACTCTCTACATTCTTATGGTTTACCTTACACCAAGAACACCGTGTTTACGGATCAAACGTCCACTAGGGCTTCGCGCGAGGCTCGCGTCGCAGCTCCCGGACATACTGTCGGCCTGTGTCACGCGCTTGTGCAGACATGCTGCGTGACCAACACTAACACGAGCAAGCAACGTCCACGTGTGGCCTCCACATGAAGCTGCCGTTTTAAGATAAGGGGCAACACCTCAAAAGCATGAGCCCTCGATTCATGATCTTTTAGGAGAAGCGGACAGATAGGTAGTCGCCCGACGGAAAATGGGCGGCACTTCGGAACGAGATGTCTGGCCATAAATTTCTAACCCCGGGGGTTGCTTCTGCGTCAAATTCCTCCGCTGCTGCTCTAAAAAAAAGCGGGTCATCGAAGGTCATTTCAGCCATCCAAACGTATAGACCCGCTCGACGGGGCAACTTTAGCAGAGCCGCGCAACGCAACACTCGGCATAAACCTATGACGCCCTTCCTTGCGTTTCACATATTCTACTTTACATGCGCAATTCGACTAAAAAAACTTTCAGCCTTTCCACTCTGGTGAAGAAGGAAAACCAGCGAAGCTGTACTATGGTGGGACGACCTCAAGGACGACTTCTTGGACAACCTCAAGGACAACGCCAAGAGGACGACGTTTAGGACGGCCTCAAGGACGATGCCTAGAGGACGACGCCTAGGTCGACCTCAGGAACGACGTCTAGGACAACCTCAAGGACGACTTCTAGGACGACCTCAAGAACAACTTCTAGGATGACCTCGAGGACGACGTCTAGGACGACTTCTAGGACGACGCCTAGAGAAATTCAGCCTTTCCGCTCTGGTGAAAACCAGAGTGGAAAGGCTGGAAAGGTTGCCGCCGTCTATGAGCGACGGCAGCAACCAGAAAACCAACAAGCCGGTTGTCTGGTTGCCGCCATTGCTCATAGATGGCGGTAGCTGTCCAGAGTTTTGTGTAGACATTTATTTGGTGACGGACACGAAATTGGGGAAACTAGCCCTTAACAGCTCCGCTGTAAAAAAACTTTCAGCCTTCCCACTCTGGTGAAGAAAAAAGAGCAGCGAAGCTGTAGCTTCTGTTCTCGGCGGTGGCTTTCCAGGCGAGCGATCTGGTCTTCTTTCGCAAAGAAATCTGAAGCGCTCGACGCAGTGGAACTTTAAGCGATAGTGACCTCGCGGCGGTTGTAGAACCATTCGCACTGCTGCACACATTGCCGCTCGTTCCATTCCCACTCTCCTTCCTCCGAAGAAGTGTTGCCAACATCTATGAGCGACTGCAGCAACCAGTTGTCTGGTTGCCAAGGCTGGAAAGGTTGCCGCGATTTATGAGCGATGGCGGCAAGCAGACAACCGGCAAACACAACACTCTGGACAGCTACCACCATCTATGAGCGACAGCGGCAACCAGAGTGTTGTGTCGACCATGGGTGTCGACATTTGTTTGGTACCAGACACGATCCTGGGAAACTAGCCCTTAACAGCTCCGCTGTAAAAAAAAATCTTTCCTCGAAAGATAGTGTGGTTTGAACATACCACGACCTCGGAAACCCACACAACATCCGTCTTATGTCGTGCGATGGACACCGCCGTCCGGAACATTTGGAAAGCCCTCGCTAAACGAAGCAGAGTCCTCAAAACAACTAAGATCTTTTCCTTCGCGCGTTGCCGACACAAACTCACCTTGCCCGTGCAGATTTTGCAGTTGAGGTCGAAAAGGTGCGAACGGTGCGCGTCCGTCGTGTCCCTCCCCGGCCGCTCAGCCGCATCTAAAATGGCGCTGCCCGTCGACCCACCCGTGGACACCCGGGGAGTCGTCGTCACTGCGGGCTCGGGCTGCTCCGTCGTAGACTTCTCGTCTGCTTTCTGCAATGGAAAAAAAAAAAAAAAATATCGAGCAGTCCTGCGTTAATGCACAATACGATCACAGTGATAGCTGCGACGAGTCACAGCGAAGTTGTCGGACATTGGCGTCGCATTCACACACCGAGAAGTGCATGAACAAAAGCGATCGAAAACAAAATAGACACTTGACCATTTTTTTCCCAACACTTTTTTTTTTTGTTCCGGAGCACGCGAAAGCGCGTCTTTTGGCACGAGGTGTCGGCACTGGCAGTGCTACAACAGCATTTTGTTATCGGCTGTACATTTTTAGAAAGAGAGTGCGCGGTGGGCTTCGGGTACTACGAAAAAAAACCAAATACAGAGCGGGTTGTTCACGCTGTGGCGTAGCTCAGTGGTAACGCCTCCACTTCGCCCACGACGGACCCGGGCTCGATTTCCGCGTGTGGTGGGCAGTCGTTTTTGGAGGGTTTGGCAACATCGACAACGGATGCCCTACGTCGCCTTCTACAACCTAACGACTACATCGTCATCTACTACAGTGTCCACAACTACAACGTTGACGACGGAGCCATTTCTAGTGGTGGAAAGAGCCCGTAACGGCTATTGCCCTAAAACATAACAAATGTAGAGGCCGAACTTTCGCCCTAGGAGGGGTATCAAACCGTCGATGCTATAGGGCTTAGAATGCATGTCCGTCTGGTGCGTATACCGCATTCAATGAAACGGTCCCTCGATTTCCGTTCGACGACGCCATACAAGTGTCATAGCCGTGCACGCTACGGTGAGTCAAAAGCGATGGCTCTGTAGGGGGGGCTCCCCTACAGAGCCATCGCTTTAAAAGCAAAGCGTGAACAAACCTCGAGCAGCCTGAGGTTGTCGTCGTCTATCTCCACCTCCCCCTTGTGGGTCTTCTTGATGAGGGCGTGCGACGTCACGTTCTGGGCCGC
The DNA here is from genome assembly GCA_013358835.2 of Ixodes persulcatus. NCBI lineage: Eukaryota > Metazoa > Arthropoda > Arachnida > Ixodida > Ixodidae > Ixodes > Ixodes persulcatus. Next base: position 209,062 of record JABSTQ010009033.1, read on the forward strand.
CTCCATCTGCTCCTTCTTGATCATCTCCAGCGTCTGTGGCATACAAAAAAACAAACAAAAAAGTACATTTGCAGCATTTGCAACTGTCACACAAATTGCCCGTCCGCTCCGCAGCTGTCGCCGTGACTAAAAAACAGAACCAATGGGTGATACAAATACAATGTGAACGAGTGAAACTTTCAAACTGTATATAGAACTGAGCAGCATGAAAGCCAACCTGTTAGAAGAAAGTAACAGCAGCACTTTTTCAGACACTCTGTGGCTGAAAAAGTGCGTAAAGTTTGCATAAACCAGATATTGAAGCGATGGAAACCTCCATGAGGTGCGCTCAGTAGCTCGAAACGAGGAGCAACCACTCACATGCTGGTTCTCCCGCTCCCGCCACTTGGCCAGTTCCTTGGAAGCCAGTTCCTCAGGGGTCATCCGTACCAGCTTGTCCGGAGCTATCTTGCCCTTGAGGATCTTGCGAAACAGGCCCTGCAAAGAAGTTGTTCGTCCCAAGGTCAGACAGAGGTCAATCGGTGGTGGCATGGTGGCACAGAAACGGGAGGAAACGGAGCGGATTGGAGGAGGGAAAGAAAGAGGGGTACTGAAGAGGAGGGTCATATAAAGCGGGAATCTTGCAGAACAGCCTCTGCACAGAGGTCATTCCCACCGAGGTAAAAAAAATGTCGCATGAAAATAAGAGTGCATCGAAGGAGGAGGGAATCTCGCAAAATGGGACCTGCACAGGGGTCTTTCACACAAAGTCAGACAGAGGTCAAATAGAGGTGGTAAGGAAAGAGGAAGACAGAGCAGATTAGGCGATGGGAAGAAAGAGAGAATCACATAAAGCGTGTAGAGAGAAAAAGGGCCGTGCCTGGTTCCGGGTGTCCTTGATGTTGAAGACAAGGCTGCGGTATTTGGACTTGTACTTGGTGCCCGTGTCCTTGAAGTACTTGAAGAGCTCCTCCTCAATGCGCACGGCCATGCGCTTCACTTCGTCACCGGACAATGAAATGTCGTCTGCATCCTTGCACCTGGATGTTTTTAAAAATTTTTAGCAAGTCTGTCTAGCATTGATCCCACGAGAAGAGAAACTCTCAAGGCACCACAACGAAGCAAGCGCCCTATAAATCAACCTGTACAGAGGACAGTTACAAATCAGTGAATCCCTCGTAGCTTTCAAATAAAATTTCACCCTTACCTGTTAGAGAGAGAGTCTCGAAGCACCTTCCGGACATTGATGCGGACCGGCTCAATTTCCGGCTGTGGGGGTGGCTGCTTCTTCACCTCTGCAGAGTTTGAAAAATAGACCTTATTCATATTTGTGGCGCTATCTATCGGAAAAAATCTGAAACATGTTTTTAACTGCCTCGAAGATAGCGGCACGCCATTCTTGTTCTGGGACGCAATAGGGGGCCACTCGGAATGTGATGCATCTAGATCGCAGTGACGCATCAACTTACTACACGCTTTCGTCGTCAATCTGAGTGCCTCTGATGCAGCACTCACATTCAGATTCTCAAATTAGTTGTTCTGCACAAATCTCTGAGAAGAATTCCCTCCTTTGCGCTTTTCTCTGGATACAAAATGTTTACCAATGTTGCCAGACTTCTGTAAGTTCTGATCCCTGCACCCCTGCCAAACACTGGTGCCTTGTATGGCGAGATTGTGAAGCTGCGCGATTGTATAATGAATTCCGAAATTTGCGGACCGCGTCTTTTAAGCTCTTTTGTTTAAAAAATGTAGAGCCCTTCCACTTCACGTGAAGATGGAGGACCAGCGAAGCTGTTATCTTTAAGACATCTAGGACGATGCCAAGAGGACGACGTCTAGGAAGACCTTGAGGACGACTTCCTGGAAGACCTCCAAGACGACGTCTAGAGGACGACGTCTAGGACGACCTTGAGGACGACTTCTAGGACGACCTCGAGGACGACTTCTAGGACGACGCCTAGAGAAATTCAGCCTTTCCACTCTGGTGAAAACCAGAGTGGAAAGGCTGGAAAGGTTGCCGCCATCTATGAGCGACGGCGGCAACAAGACAACCGGCAAGCCGGTTGTCTGGTTGCCGCTGTCGCTCACAGATGGCGGTAGCTGTCCAGAGTTTTGTGTCGACACTTGTTCGCCTCCGCACACAATACTGGGAAAACTAGTCCATAACAGCTCTGCTGTAAAATACTTTTCGCTAGTTTGCAAGTAACAGATTCAGCGAACGCTTAATGATTGGATACTGTGATCTATAACAGACAATGTCAAACATCAAAGTGCAAAAAATGCCTTTTTTTTTTTTTTTTTTTTTTTATACCAACGGTCATTACGATTTTTAATTTCCTGGTCCAGAATTGGGTCGAAACGCAGACAAAGAGGCCACCAACTCCGAGGCTTGCGGCCCGGCATTTTTTTGGCAGCGTGCCGATAGGCGGTCAATGCATAAGGTCTATTGAGGATACGCACAAGGACACGTTACAAAAGAACCACTGGCTATAAATAAACTGTCCTAGGTTTAGGTCTCGCTGGCAAAGAACGTGTAACATTATGTAGTGCAATGCAGAGACCTCTTTGTTGTAACCCAGTGCAGCACTGTACAGTGAAGAAAAAACACAAATGAGAAAGGGCTCATACATTTTGTAGTGTGCCTCTGAAATAGAGTGGCGCTCATACATTCACTCAATTCTCCGCGTCAACGCTTGTCGGAGCACATTCTTCTTTCAAGAAAATGGGGATAATCACCTCGTCAGGGTGACATTAGGTCCCCTGGAGGAAGCAATGTGTTCCGAAGAGGCTATCGACCACGGCAGTTTTTAAGCTCCTCCGCATTAAACCTCCGGCAAGCGCAACTAAGCAGATTATCCTCGGTCAAGAGATAATCCTATCCTCGTTTGTTTGGCTAAGGTCCGGCAAGTGGAGGAAAGAAAAAAATGGGGAGATGAGGAGGAAAAGAAATGCTTTCGCAAACACAAGCGCCTATAAACAGAAACAGATTCCTGTTTTGAACTTTATGAATTTGAAGCGTTCCCTCAGCACCAGATAAGCCGAAAACAAATGATGTCATGGTCCCTATTACAGTCACGTCCCCTTTCGTACGGACACCTCCGATCCGCCAGAAACTCGTCTATAATGCGAGTCGTCCGCAATATAAAGACAAAAATGCATGTCTTTACCCAGCTCGTGTCTGCAATTGTTGCCTATACAAATACATTTATTTCCAATGAAGTGGAAATAAATAAATGGGTGGGGTATCCATATTACCGAGGTTCATAATCAAATTCATAGGGTCTCTTATGTTATCCCTAAGACGAGTTGAAGGCGAAAGCCCAAGCACCAACGTAAACGTGATAGCGAATTTCTGAAGACGGAGCACTCTTTGACGACACACTTTTGGCGCCGTTTCATTGGCTCACTCGGATCGTGGCGTCGGCTGTGGTCCCGGTGATAGCAAACCTCCGAAGACAGCGCGCTCTCTGATGGCGCACTTTTGGCGCTGTTCCATTGGTACCTTTCTTTTTGGTACCTTTTGTGTCGCCAAAGTGTTTTCGCTCAAGGACTTTGAAGAATGACTGAACGATGAGACATATAAGGCTTTCGCCTTAACAAGACACGACTTAACTCGACTAATCTAGCGACATACAGGCGTTCCTCACCTGGAGTCGCTGCCGCCACCACATTCTCAGCGGGAGCCGTGCCGACCGGGACGGCACCAGCCACCGACGGCGCAGCCGCCGCAGCCACCGTCGTCTGAACGACAACATGTGTCGACTGCGGCGTCGGCTGCTTGGCCGGCTTGGCGGGCGTCGGTGTCTTGGCAGGCGTCGGCACCTTGGCCGGCGTCGGCACTTTGGCCGGCGTCGGCACCTTGGCCGGCGCCGTCTTCGGCTGGGGCGGCTTCTGCGAGGGAGGACGCGACGGGGTCCGCGCCACCGCCAGCTCGTACGTGGGGTTGCGCACGAGCCAGTCAGTGAGCTTGTCGGGGGTCGGGGTTTGGACTCCGGCCACCAGCTTGCCAGAGCTACGCTCCGTGAACATGAGCCGGCGTTCTCCGTCCAGCTTCGCCGCCTGCGAGACCGGTGGGTGTAGCTCTAAGTTTGTGCGTATCGGTACAGAATTGCACGTAAAGCGCGGATACATTTCGTGCAATGCAAATTCTGAAGCGACACGCAGACGATTGACAAACGATACAAAAAGTGTGGTGATCAGGAGCAACGTGGAAAGGCGAAACCTGCAAAACGATTGATTGGACTAGGATCGAAGATTTTGAATGTCCGTGTTCAAATACGAATACGTGCTTGGCAGCCAGAAGGCAGACTGAATGAATAGCAAGCTGCACGTTCAAGAAATCGGAAAGATAAGTGGTTTCAACTCTGCTGCAGAAAGTATCTGAAGCAAAGCATAGGCAAAACAGAAGAAGGGTGCTCTGCAACACATTAAATTCCACCTTAAATTGTATAATAAAAAAAAAAAAGTCGAGCCCTTCGACTTTACATGAAGATGGAGGACCAGCGAAGCTGTTATCTTTACAATGTCTAGGACGATGCCTAAAGGACAATGTCTAGGACGACCTCAAGGACGACTTCTTGGACGACCTCAAGGACCGCGCCTAGGACGACCTCAAGAACGGAGTCTAGGACGACCTCAAGGACGACTTCTAGGAAGACCTCGAGGACGACGCCTAGGATGACCTCAGAACGACGTCTAGGATGACCTCAAGGACAACCTCTAGGACGACCTCAAGGACAACCTCTAGGACGACCTCAAGGACAACCTCTTGGACGACCTCAAGGAGGACGTCTAGGACGACCTCGAGGAGGACGTCTAGGATGACCTCGAGGAGGACGTCTAGGACAGCCTCGAGGACGACGTTTAGGATGTCCTTGAGGAGGACGTCTAGGACAGCCTCGAGGACGACGTCTAGGACGACTTCTAGGTCAACGCCTAGAGAAATTCAGCCTTTCCACTCTGGTGAAAACCAGAGTGGAAAGGCTGGAAAGGTTGTTGCCATCTATGAGCGACGGTGGCCACCAAACAACCGGCAAGCCGGTTGTCTGGTTGCCGTTGCCGTTCATAGATGGCGGTAGCTGTCTGGAGTTTTGTGTCGACTTGCTGCTTGTCTGCGGACACGATACTGGGGAAACTAGCCCTTAACAGCTCCGTTGTAAAAAGAAAAAAAGACCTTTGAGATTGAATTTACCTGCCGCACCAAGTTATACTAGCCCTTCCACAATTACAGCTACAGCCTGAGGTGGCGTTGATGGCCTCGGCCTACAAAGACGACCCACCTTGATGGTCTGGCTGGCGTCGTTGACATACTTGGCGATGCAGTCACGGCCGCAGTAGAGACCCACGCATTCTGTCCGTCGCTTGCACACCAGGCACTCCCTCAGCACCCCCTTGGGAGCCTGAAGGCAGAAAGAATGGAGGGGGAAAATACGCTCGTTAGAAGCCGACACGCACATACAAAATGAATGTCTGTTGCTAGAAAACTGCAAGCACCTACTGTAAGGTGCTACGGCGACAGACAGCCAGAAAAATGTGGGGCATGGCTCATCGCGTTCACTCACGCTCCTGCTTTGCGATTTAATCTTTGGCGTCCTTTTTCGCAAATGCCGCGACTTTATTGGCCACAGGGCAAAAACGAGATGCTTGGGAATCGCCACACCCGGCGTTTCTAAGCGGTCAGTGACTACAGGAGTATGAATACAAACAAAGCAAGCAAAAAAGTGTGAAGTAGAAACCGGCATATTCCGAGGTACAGCGCAGCTCGGTCGACCCCACATTCAAGATCAGTTGGCAGTTTCCGACAAGCGGGCGAACGCTCCGGGCAATCCGGGGAGCGCAAACGTCTCGTCAAGAAAGATGTGCGAGTAGCAAATCACAGTTTCAGGGTTGCACCCAGAAAGACACTTTCTGGGAGGTACAGAAATTGCAAAACCTGTATTCTGTTCTTCGCACAAAACTTGTGCAACAACGACAACTCTGACATCCAGATTGTTTTCTAGGCACACTTCGACAAAACGGCAGGAAGGGCTTTCGGTGGTCCTGTCTCCGGCGAAAGATTCCTACTTTCAGTGACACGTCTCGTGAGACTCGAACACGCACAGTCAAAGCATTGTAACAGTTGTGATGCTCGTGCCAGCCTGACTCATAGGCGGAAGAGAATAAAGACGAAGGCACTTGTGCACTGGATACGGAACCCAATGGCTCGTTGACTGATACAAGCATGATGGAAGGCAACGGGCGCATGCTGGAAGCCGGGCGTCGAAAAGAGACACCCTACCGTTTTCATCCTGTCTCCGACTACAGAAATCAACCAAATTTGAAGGTTTCAGTGGCAAACAAACTAGGGGCATCTGGCATGCACCAGCGGAGGACAGAAGATTCATTTCGACCATGAGGGGATCTTTCGGTGTTCCACCGAAATCTCAATTGCACCCGGGGGCAGGGTTCGAACCCGCAATTTGGGGATCTGTAGGTTGGCGCTTTACCTCACAGAAGCCACCGAGGCGGCTTCTGTGACTACGGGGGTTTCTCTAATTAGTCCCAGCTGTAATCTCCAAAATATTGTGCCCCGGGACGATCTGGCACGACGTTTACACGACCTGGGTAGCATTGCCGGATGTTACACGACGACGTGCGTGCAAAGGGCGGAGTGGATTGTCAATCGGCATCTCACCAGTTTCACGGGTGTCTCCACCTTGGGCGACGCTTTGGGTTGAGACTTCCCGTCGGGCGGGTGCTGAGCTTCCTTCTTGGCCAGTGCCGGGGTGAGGGACTCGACCCCCAGCGCTGCAAATGACACAGACCTCTTAACACCCTCAGCAACTCCCATCTTTCGTCGACAGGATGCGGAGATCCCTATTGAAAAAGCCGTTTCCAAGCAAACGAGAAAGCTCTAATCCAGGGTCTCCAAACCCCGGCTTACGGGCCAGATCTAGTTCACAGAGGTGTTCTCGCCGGCCCACGGATGGACGCGGTCTTTCCAATGACGCACCGCAACCCGCTGCTACAAAAGCAAAAAAAAAAGCGCTCGTAAACAAAAAAAAAAATGAGAATGACGCCACGACACGCACCAGAAGCGCAAACGAAGATATAAAAAAGCCAGAGAGAAAACTGCACCAAACCACAAGGTCTCTCACCATAATATTTATGGTACATTGTCATCCCGAGAATTACTATTTGTAGTTCCATGGTTTATGGCTGTGTAACTATGTGATAATATAATCAAATTCCTTAGCGTTCTCATGAACATCAGGCTTAGTGTCCTGTGTCATAACGCTCGCATACTGTCCTGTGTCATAACGCTCGCATACTGTCATCAGCAGATCTACCATTTTCATCAGTCTTCTGCACTGTGCAAATAATACAAATTTCCAATGCGCTTTGATTTATGCTGGGCGTGTTCAAGGTCTTCCGTGACCTCAAGTCACGTAAACCGACATCACGATGTTAGTGTCGTACGACGTCACGGCAACGTGATGTCAGGGTATCACGTGACAATGTGATGTCACATCACTTGACGTCACAATGTCAGATCATGATGTCACCTGATGTCAAGTAGTTGTGCAACATCAGGTCACATCATGCAACACCGTGACGTCACCTCATAACGGGACGACCGTCACACTGACGACGCTACACGATCACAGTCCGTTTGCTTAGCATATTTTTTATAAATAGAAAAACTTTCAGCCTTTCCACTCTGGTGAAGAAGGAAGACCAGCGGAGCGGTACTATGGTGGGATAACCTCAAGGACGACGCCTAGAGGACGGCGTCTAGGACGACCTCGAGGACGACGCCTAGGACGACCTCAGGGACGACGTCTAGGACAACCTCAAGGACGACGCCTAGGACAACCTCAGGGAAAACGTCTAGGACGACCTCAAGGACGACTTCTAGGATGATGCCTAGAGAAATTCAGCCTTTCCACTCTGGTGAAAACAAGAGTGGAAAGGCTGGAAAGGTTGCTGCCATCTATGAGCAACGGCAGTAGCTGTCAAGAATTTTGTGTCATCATTTACTTGCTGACGGACACTATACTGGGGAAACTAGCCCTTAACAGCTCCGCTGTAAAAACTTTTTAAAGTCTCTCAACGTATCTGGCTGAACCTAAAATTTTCCACAATGCTCCTTCCTTACCCATTCGACGCATAAAATTTGATTACAATCACAACAGGTAGATGGCGCATGTCATCACCTAATTTACACTTTCCGAGTAGCAGTTGTTATAATACAGTTCTATAGTCGCATTATTTTTCAAGATAGCGACTGCAATGTTTTGTCGGCAGCTGAGGTAGCCAAAAAGCCGCATGTAGGCAGGACGCCGCTCTTTTGCCGAGGCTCGCCTCTCTCCTCCATCACGGCCACATACCACGGACACGAAAGGGCCGAAATCCGGCCCTATAAACGCTATGCATTTAAAAGAAACAATGCACCGATCTCCAACTGCGGGCTGCTCCGGCATTCGCATCTCAAAACACTGCATGCGGGCATTTTTTGCGAACAATGCGTCGCATGGAAGCGGCCCCTCACCTTTGGCACACTTGGGGCACATCCACTCCCGGTTCTCCTTCTCCCAAAGGCGTCCCTGCTGCCTGGTCACCCCGACGCACGTGCCGTGGAACCAGTCCTCGCACTTGTCGCACTGGATCATGAACCTGCGTCCGGGGGAAAGAGAGAGGGGCCGAGGAGCGTGAGAGCGGCTCGCGTTACCATTACGGCGGCGTCCCCAGGTCGGGAGCTCTTCCCATGGAGGTAGAAAGCTTCTGGAGGTGACATGACGGCACCAGAGGCAAAGCCAGAATTGTGGAGGGACACGCCTCACAACCATGCAGGAAACTTAAATTTAGCACTTTGAAATGACTGAAGAGATAACCTAAAACTTGCTATATTTGTGTGTATCTAACAGATTGCAAAAAAGCAGAAAACAGAAAGAGCTGCCACAGTCACCAAACTGCCGACTCACTTGTCGTTGTGAGGCTGCCGGCAGATGCACCACAGCTTCTCCGGATCGTCCTCTGAAGACCAGTCGGAGCCGTGCTGCTCCTCGGAGCTGTCGTCTACGTCCTCGTCGTCCACCCTCCGACCCATCTCTGCGACAAGAAAGACGTGGTAACGATCGAATGAGAGCTTGGGCTATTCTCCAGCAAACCACAGTCGTAACTGGTGGATTGCACTACCTGGTCGGTGTTCCGGAGGCTCTAGAAACACGAATTTGAGCACCTGTAGTCTGCGGTAGGTTAAGAAAAGTGGTACAAGCTTCTCTTACAAAGCCCTCCACTCTTTCCAGTTCAACAAAGTGAATGCTGGATAGTGGAAAGGAGGAAATCACCAATAATGGTAAGCAGAAAGCTTCGTGAGGAGGCTTGTTCCGCTTTTTTGTTGGCTACTCACAAGCGGCCCTTTTCACTTGGCATACAAATTATGGGACACCGTATCGTGCGATGTGCATGTTTTGATTTCCTCCTCTGGAGGTGCAGAAACTGTGTTTTTACACAATTTCAACTTTTTGAGGGTATAAGTACAAAACCAGGAAGAAAAAAAACTAAAAAAAGACTAAATTAATAAAAGTTAATAAGTAACTTGAAGCAACAACTATGTACAGCATACAAACAACAGGCAGTTTTAGCTTGTCCTACGAAATTCTGCAGACGGCAGTTTCTTCAAATGAAAATTCGCCCATTTTGTAGCGCAAGCTACACTGGCTGAGGTTGAGCAGTTTCGCGTGGCTCCTGGAGAGCCATGCTGCGCATGCGCGAGGAGCAGTGACAGAACGGGCAGGACTGGTATGGCGCCTAGGTCAGTCCCCGATGCATTTGCTGCGCGCATGCACCCGCTCGAGATCATGGCTCGCGCTGTCCGGTTGTTCTGGGCGGCAGCTTGGTTGCTTGATACGCAACACGGCGCACAGCTGGCGCAAAAAAGTCAAATTTGGGGGTTTTACGTGCCAAGCCAAAGACGGGCATCTGGCACGCCCCAGCGGAGGACTGAGGATTAATTTGGACCACCTGGGGATCTTTTGAAGTGCAACCAAAAGCTCGGTTACACGGCGCCTCCTCTGCAATAAGAAGAGCGGAGAAGCTTAAAGGGGCGGTGCAACGACATTCAATTGGAATTTTTTCACTCTACACGAGCTTACTGGCACTAGTGGGACTCAAGGTTACTCGCATGCCACGCCACTGACCAAGAAACTCCTTTGTTGCGGTGTAATTTCAGAGACAAAAGCTATCATTTTCATTCAATCTCTCCTTTGCAAAATTTGATGACGTAAAGTGGGGATCGCAGTACACCCATATGACGATATTTGAATACTGTTCATAGGTTGGACCCGAGCATTGCGTGGGCACTCGATTTGGGCTCGTCATAATTACTAGCTCGAGAAGCATTCAGGTAGTGGCCCGTGTCCAATCGCTGCAACGACGACAATAGCCGAGCCATAACAATGTCTGGAACTCAGCGCGTGTCCTGTGCTTTGCCAACCCCAGCGCGTGGCTATGATCAACATTGGCGGCATATAATCGGCTCCAAATCACGTGGCCGCTTGTTCTGGCTGCGAGTTGAGGGGGTGAACACCGCTCGTTTTTCTTCAATTCTTTACTGGGAGTTTTATTGCGTGGGGTGAAAAACGAATGCGTGTTTCATAGGTCATTAACGTCAGGGATCCGTTCTAAGCGGTATTACAAAAATTGTTGCATCGCCCCTTTAACTCGCAGCAGTAAGCATGATAATCAAGCTAATCCTAGACAACCAGGAAAGCTAAGAATAACCAGCTAAACCTAAGCTTACGCTACATATATCCTGGCATAGCCGAGCTAAGCCACTGCAAATTTTTATTTACTTATTGATCATCCACCAGTTAGGCTAAGCCCCCATTGACAGGTATGAGCAAGGCGAAGATGGGATTTTGCCTGCTGTCCAGTTCGTGATGTAACATGTTCATTGCCAACACTACTTTTCCAAAAATATGCTGAAGGAATGTGCAGCTGGTACGCAACCTCCAACTGGAGACACGACAATGGGGGCCATCCATCATTGAGTCAGCATTTTCTGCGCACCGCAGTTTGTTGTCTATCAAGACCAAAAGGTGAAAACAATAGATACATATCATATATTCCGCATTTTTACGGCTCTCAACACATACAAGTACCCTAACTTGTTGACTATTGCTAAACAAAGTCCCTTAAGGCTGTCAATAGTCTCGAGAAATGAGGCCTTGCTTTTTCCGCTGCAACTTCGTCGCATCAGCTTTCCCGAAGTTTGGAAAGCCGACTTCGGTGCTTTATCTTCAAGGATCAGTTCTAAGTAAAGACATGTCGAGTTGGCTTGTCAGCCCTACTCCATTTCACATTAAATGCGACCATGGCAGTGCCGTGCTTGTCTTATGTCTTCTACTCTGTCCATTTCCCTGCACTGTTTATTACCCGGTTATATGAACTACAAACTAGCCCATTCGTCAACGCTAATAGCAGAAGCCACAAAGTGAGTTCCAGGTCTCCAGCATCCCTGTCAAGCAAACGCGCTCGCTCAAGCGTCGTTCGGGGCAACATGCTCGGACTTCTAGCACTGGCTTGGCTCACACGTAAAGTGAAACAAACTACTGTAAACGCACTTATTTTCGCAGGCTCAATATTTTGCGGATTTTGGGAAATATGGGATTCAGAAATATTTCACGGGCACGAAATTTCGTGAATTGGGGTTCTACGGTATGCATTCATTACCATGGGGTGATATATTGGCAAGATCAATTTTTGCAAAAATTTTCTCGTGAACTTCACGAAAATAAGGTCCTCGCAAAAATCAAGTCACTTATATCGTAAAATTTCGTACGCCCATACAAAATAAAGAGATAAATGATGAAAAACGTGGGGTGAGCTATCCTTGGGAATGCGACAGCAAGCCTCTGTAAAAAGAATAGTGATAAAACACCGGGGCATCCGCTACAAACCACGTGAAACGGTAACTTATACTGCCAATCGCGGACACGACAAGTTTGCGTTACACGATTAGATAAACACACGGGAATTTGCTACAAACTCCTGTGGCATGGTAGAAGACATTGCGGATCGCGGACACAGCATATTCGCTTTTCACGGATTGCGGAAGCAGCACGCTAGCGTTTCACGACATAATAAGCATGCGGGATCAACTCGTGTGTCACGGGAACCAGCGTCACGCAGGATCGCAGACAAAGACACATGAACCTGCTATGAACTCACTTGTCACATGCACCGGTACCGCAGATCCCGCGGAGGATGCGATTCGCGTCGGACATTGCATAATGTCCGAGAGGAATTGGAGGGGGATATTTCAGAATTTTTATGGTGTAGACATTTAGCCAGAAAAATGGGATGGGTGATCTCTTGGAAAGAACATCCTTACAGGATTTTACGTTAGTATAGTAAACACTCAAAGACGCCAAAATGCCTCTTTCACGAGAATGTCACCACCCAACCCAAGCTTTGTGGCTAAGAGGCCAGATTACACTGAGACTGTCACAGTATCAGTGCAATCTGTGACAGTGACAGTCCTTGAGACTTTGACAGTCCTTGAGACTGTCACTGTCTCAAGGGCCCGGAAAAAATAGTAATTATGAACGAGAAAAAAAAAAATGAAATAATCCTAGATAAGCATTTAAACACAGAAATGAATGTTAGAGTATATAATAAAAAAAACAAGGTGGATGAATATTTATGCTTTCAACTGAAAATCAATATTTAGCTAATTATGACATAACACAGAACAGTTGTGGCCAAGAAAACTCCTCAGGCGTACATCATAGCGCATGGGAATTTAAGACATTAGTGCAGTGCAAAAGACTAAGGGGAATGATAAAGTTAATGTTGACAATATACAATAGTTAAGACAGAGGATATCAACAACAATGTACATGGTAATGCAAAGAAATTTTAACATAGCTAAACACACATGAAGCAGGGGACCAAGAATGGCAACGCTGGTGATGACTATATGTTCAATGAATAATATGGTGAGAGGACCCGCATTATGATGCAGTTTCTCTAGTTCTTTCTTGTATTTCGTTTGCACATTTAGAGCGCGTCGCAGCGCCATTTCTTGGGGGCAAACTTTTTGCGCCGGTCACAGCGCATCTGCTGGAAGCGGACCGCAGGCCAGGCTTCATTGAAAGGACCGCAGCCAGCAGTGGGGCGGTCGGAAGACTTCTGTGTGCCGTACTTGGTCCGCTGTCAAAGGTTTCGAGACCACTGATCGAACTAATGCTTATTGTATTTTCCCATTTTGTTTTAATACGAGAGTAACCACTGCCCCCTCTGTAATGCTTCCAGCTGAGGAAAAATAAAGAAAGAAAAACTCGCAAAAAAGGGAGGGAGAAGGGCTCACCTCGTTTCCGCATCATGGCCCTCTTGAACTTCTCTTTGCTCTGACGTTTGGGACGCTCGGCCACCGGCGGAAATGGAGGCGGCGGCTCAGGCCTGGGCACCTTCACCTTCTTCACCTGTTGCTCTGCCCCCTTCTTCGGATGCCCCGCCCCTTTGACCACACCCTCCCCCCCCTTCGTCGCCTTTGCCGGCTTCGGATGCGCGGGGGGCACGTGCGGATGGGTCGGCGTAGCCGGATGCTCAGCCGGCTTCGGCTTGGCCTGGCTTGGCAGCGGCGGAGGCGCACTCTTGATGGCAATGGCCAACGGCCGCTTGCGTTCGGGTCCCTGGCCGAGCTTCGGAGCTGCAGCGTTCGGCTTCTTCTGGACCGCCGCAGGAAAGGACACCTTAGGAGGCTGAGCAGGCTTGGGAGAGGCTTTAGGAGTGTGCGTAGCAAGGGTCGGCTTGGGCGGATGGGCCACGGGCAAAGCCGAAGCAGGTGCCACGGCTGGAGCCAGAGCTGGAGCCGGAGCCGGAGCGGTAGCCACAACCGTAGCCGGTACAACGGGGACTGTGGGTGACGCCGGCGGTGGACCGTGTTCTCCCCCGGCGAGTCGGGCAACGTGTGCTTCCACGGTATCGTAGGACGATTCCTCCATGTGGATGTCTTTTTCGCCGGCTTGCGGCGGATTCGGCAACGGACCAGGCATCGGAGTCGACGGCGGATTCAGCCCCAGGTGAGGCTCGTGCTCTTTGATGAGTACATCCGGCTGGCTGAAAAGTGCTGGCTCGTCTGTGAAGCTCTCTCGCCGAGGCTTCTTTTTTACCTGCATCCGAGCGCAAAATAGGCCGTGAGACACCCAGCAATGAGTAAACAAAGCGAAAGCATTACCGGGCACAATGTAAGCACTCCGCATTTTGAAGGAGCAGAGAAAGTGTTAAGAATATGGCAAGAAAACAAGAATACATTGTAAGCATATTGTCTCAGCTTACTAATTTATCTGTGTATGGAGCATGCATAATACAGTGCAATCCACTTATGACGATACCAGATATAACGATGTACTACTTATAACGATCATAGATGAGAAACGCTCAGTTTCTAAACCAGATACAACGATAATCGGTCATAACGATTGAATTTTCAAGGTTTCTTATTTCGAAGTGTCTAGCGTTACATCCGACGTAACCCAAGTTACGTCCAAGGGAAGGTGGAGAGCCTTCCCTAGGTCCACGGGGGAGAAAGAGGGCGGGGGGGGGGTTAGGTATACACGTTTCAGTGCTCCGTCCGGACGTAACGCTAGCCACAGCGTTCTTATTTTCGTTTAAGTGGACTGCGCTGTACCTACCAAAAGGACAGCATTTCTAATATGAAAATGAAAACCTGCCACAAAGGCTTGTATATGGCACAATACCACCCTGGTTAGGAGGAGAATAGCACTGCAATCTCCTTTTTGCCTTTCTTCAGCATTGTGGGATAGAAAGGCCTTGTGCTAACAAGTACGCAAGTACATGACGTTAGTGCTACCAATCCCACAGCAAACGAAAGCTAAGACCTTCGCAGCAACCGGGTTTTTGAAAGAACCATCACCACCCAGTAGCAGGAAGACGGTGACAACAAAAAAAGACCAACCTCGGGCGTGGTCCGGACGACTTTGACCACCTTCCCGAAGGGCGACACCTCCTGCGGCAGAGGCTTCTTCTTGCCCTCCTTCTCCGCCTTCTCCGCCTCCTCCGCCTTCCGCTTAAACCCCGCCCCCTCGCCCCTCGACTCCTCCTTGATTGCCGCCCGCTTTGCATCCTTCTTCGAGGGCCCCTTGGCCGCCGGCTCCGCCCCTTTCTTGGCAACGCCCTTCTTGGCCGGCGTCTCGTGCAGCTTGGCCACGTCCCTGGCAATCTCGTCGAGGTCGTGCGACCGCTGCCGCTTCTTCCGCGGCCGCGCCGCCGCCTCCTCGGCGACATGCGATGGGCTCGACAGGGACACGTCCTCCAGGGTCCCGTCCGACGAGAATGACTCGCTGTTCCTGGGCTTGCTTCGCTTGGCGGGGGACGGCTGGGCGGGCAGGGCCAGCACCTTGGGCGCCTTGTCCTTGGCCGGCGACGGGGACGCCAGTGCTGAAATGAACCACGGGCGCCTTCCTACAGACCCTTTTCGAAATTCGGTATGGCAACTTCAATTACTATCGTCATTTTGGTACATGGCATCCGTGTCAAACTAATGGCAGCCTTCTTGAGGCTTAAGAAGAAAGAAGTTGAAGGTACTACGCCAAGCGTAGGATACATGAAGCCTGTACGTTTGAGAAACGTCAGTACAATGTGATGGACGAATAGGATACAACGGCTGCATGAGCGTTTATTTCGGTGTGTGGTCCAGTCTATCTCTTGGCACAAGTTTGGCTCTAAAGCCTTTTCATGGCTGAAAATTTAATCGAGAGGCCTATGGGCCACCGCTTTTGTACTGATCGGTCTTATGTTCACACCATCGTAACTAACAAAAATCAAGAACGAATTATTAGGTGAGTGAAAAACAAATTCTCATCTGTCACTGACAGTGCAAAAGTAACGGCTCATGATCAAATAGTTTCGTGACCGCCATTAGTCTCTAGGAAGTGAAACTGCTTATAGAGCCCCACCAGATGGCACTAAGTTTTAAGGGTCTATACTTTGTTTTTCTTTCCCCTGTTGTTCCAAATCTCTTGCAATGCGACATCGGCGATTAAGGGGGCTACGTGCAATAGTGGTGCAATAGAGCAGCGCCTCTATTGTAAACTGCAGTGTGCTTATACATGAGCATTTTTTGCCGAGAACGGGCACTAACAGCTACCGCTGTACAAATGATACAAGTCAACTTGTACTATTATTGCATGTAGCCCCTTAAAGGGACACTGACAACCCCCTTTTTTTTATTTTTGCTTTTTTGCTAGGCAATTTACTGCTGACGTCAAAAGAGTACCCAATCAATATTTTGCTACAGCGTCACACATATTTTTTAATAAAGTCACGTGGCTGTTCAAAATCAAAACCGAAACTGGACTAGGGAGGAAGAAGAAACATAGAGGAGAAAGTTACCAAAAATCACGTGGCTGTGCAACTCTTTTTTTTTTTTGTTTTTCAATCAACATGTTTGCCGTTTTTTAGAAACCATAAAAAATGAGTATAATATTTTCCGTCTATTTTTAGTAGTGAGTGTGTGCTTTCAATGACCCACGGCTTTAGTTATCTTTGGTGGTTGTGTCTAAACCATAGAAATCGGCACGTGACCACAAAGAAGAGAGTGAGTGCGAATCAAACCAGCCAGTTCTCAATCAGCGGTTTTCGGGCGGAAAGAAAACAAATTTCGAGGCGCTAAATGTGTTGTGGGTAGTTGGGCTCCCATATATCATGTACAAATAAAAACCTTGGCGAGCATAAAAGGGCCCTTCAAAAAGAAAAAAAGTTTTTTTTAAGATCTGGTTGGGACGCGTGTGCAAAAAAATTAAATTTCCGCGAAAAAAAAATGTTTTTAGAGCAATATTGTTGGCACAAGCCACGATTTAGTCGTTGGTCACCTCCTTTCCACTTGTTTTCTCTCTCGGCACTTAGGGCGCGTGGAGGAGAGGTGGATCGATTTGGCCATCATGTTGAGGTGGCGAAAGACTATGACCATCTCGTTAAGGTGGAAAGAGTGTATGACCGCTCCGTGACGTCATGAACCTTGCACGCAAAATTTAAAATAAATCTCGCGCCGTCAATATTGCACTAAAAAATATTTTTTTCAAGTAAAATAATTTTTTGAAACGCAGGCCCAACCAAACTATTTAAAAAAATTTACAGGGGCCCTTTAGTGGTGTTTGAATGTTTTGCCAAATGGAGATACGTTGCAATCCACTTATAATGATACTAGATATAATGATGTACTGCTTATAGCAATCAGTTTCTAGAGTTTCTAGACTTTAAACGTTCAGTTTCTAGTCCAGATACGATAATCGGTTATAACGATCGAATAGTCGGGTTTTCTCCTCGTCACTATAAGTGGATTGCACTGTATGAGCAAAAAAACTTCCTTTCTTTTTGGTATATACAAAAGACACTCCAAATGCAAAGCATTTATAGGTTCGCTCTGCAATGTCCCCCAACATCACGTGAACACCGCGAAGTCGTCACGGTGTTCTCATTATGACGCTATAGTGAACCTTTTCGAATGCCAATGGTGTCGTGAAGACCGGCACGTCACCAGCGCATATCACCACTGAGAGGCCACATCTCATGGACATGAAAGTGCTAAGAGCAAGAAGCTTGAACATAAAAATTATACAAGCTTGATCATGCTGACAAAGACTAGCTAGTGCAGAATGTGTGATAGGTCTTCCAAGGAAGAAGAGAAAGGCATTGCGCACGATTGCTCCCTCGTGCGCTGCGCCAAAGACTTCGCTTCCAGGCTTTCCAAAGAAGAAGAAAAGGGCACCTGTGCACGAGGCGCGCTTCGCATTAATGACTTTGCCTCTGAATGCTCGGGTCCCTGACCCTGGATAGCTCAGCTGGCAAAACACCTCGCTCACAATCTCAAGGTGGAGAGTTCAAATCCTGCTGGGAGACTGAAGTCTTTTTATATGGTTCCCTATGGGCGTAACGCTTTCCAGCATCGTTACAGCTGACTATTACAGCCAGCCGCTACAGCCGGTTGTTACAACCGGCTGTTTCAGCCAGACGTTACAAAACTCGACAGAAATCGGCTGATAAAACACATTCTGTGTTAATAGGCTTTGCCCCATGTGTCTTAGACTGCCACTAAATAACTATAACTTCCACGCTTTTCCGGGCAGTCCCTCACCACAGTTCAGGAACAACTATCCTATGACGACTCTACAACGAACACAAGTCCAACTCTCCTTTTCTGCTATGCACCACTAAAGAGCCAACTCACCTGGCTGATGCAGTGGAGGTGCCACGGCCACCGGCACCGGCAGAGCCACAGGTGAAGTCACAGGTGCAGTCACAGGCACAGCCACAGGTGCAACCGCTGGTGCAGCTGCTGGCACCGGCTGTGCTGCAACAACCGCCACGGCAGGAGGCCCAGATGCCAGCATGGGGGGCGGAGCCTGTGGAGGAGTGCCCGCCTCCTCCGGCACAGCGGGGGCAACGGGACCCGCCCCCTGGCCCCGCCCCATCTCCTCCTGCTCCTTGCGCTTCAGCTCCGCATTCTCGGCCTTGATTCGCTCCAGGCGTTCACGATCGATGCGCTCGATTTGCCGCTGGGAGCGCCGTAACGGCAGCTGCGGCGAGCCCGGGGAGGATGCTCCGAAGCTGTGAGCCTCTTCGCTGTCCACGTCTTCCGAAGGCCTGGAACGTGCCGCAAAACAGTTACCGTGCCTGCGCCATACTGCCTCGCAGTCGACTGATGTGTCAACGGTACACTTTCCGAACCAGACGACGAGCTTCCCGATGTACCGGCCATAGATGTCCAGCACCTAAGTGTTACATATTTGTTATTCCAGATATATTTTTCTCTGGCTTTAAGATGGTCAACACCAGCCAATCGGCAAGTTTGACTCTCTCATTCCAGCAAACTCTACAGAAGGTGGTACTCTGTAAACGTTCAGTGGCTCTAACACAACCTACAGACCCTCTCAATAATCGCCTTCTGTTCACCCAGCTGTAAAATGCATATCGAGCACCTGCAGAAGCAGCGCGTGCGCCCAGTACCCAGTGACATAGCATTTTTTACCTGGGCGGTTAGTGCTGGAAAGGTATATATATCTCTAGCACCACAGTCTTTGCTACACTAAACCCCAGCCCTGGCAGCCCACACGGTTCCACAGCCTCCCTCGGGACATTGCGACGTTCGAAGGACATCCCTACCACGTGGGCCGCCGAAAGCTCCAACCGTGATGCGGCAGAAGGGCAAAGAGGAGATTGTTCCCACTCACGAGCTGCAGTCGCGGACGTCCTGCTGTGCCGCGGGGTGGGCGTGTTCCTCTGTGAGCCCCACCCCCTCCCCCACAGGAACCGCTCCCAGGGGCATCGAGTAGCAGTGGTCCAGGAAGACCAGCTCCATGGGGCTCAGCAGGTCCTCGGCCCCCAGGGTGGCCTTGAGCAGTGCCTCCACGTCCGCGTCCGTGGTCTCCGTGAACAGGCCGCCCGAAGCGCTACCTTGCTCAAGCACCTGGATTGGATTCGGATTTCAATGGCACGTCAGTGGACGGAGCCGTGACCACAGTGCCTGGAACGTGTTTTCGTCCGGCGCATTGACCGCCCTAGCCCACCTATACATCGAGAGCGGTCTCGAAGTGGCATCAAATCGCTTCGTGGGAGTCGGCGCGTCGTGCCATCGGGTGTCGCAATCCGGCGGATGGCTATAGAAATTCTGGCAAAACAGGCGAGCGCTCGCGACGGTTGCCATCGTCCCGTCTAGTGTCTACCTTGGTTTTCGTCAATCGTCGGAATGCAGCAGTGTTGTACAAACAACAGAAGAGGCGTCTGCCGCGTCCTCCGCCACCGCCGTGCCATTACCCGGATCGCGGAAGACAACGGCACAACACTTTTATGGTGTCATTGTGCGAAAATCGAGAGACCACTATTGAGCATGCAATAAAACCGCCTGTTGGGGCGTACGTCAGGCGTCGTACTATGGTGCACCGACACAAGTGCTGGCCCGACACAATGAAAGATTCACTGGTCACGACGCAACACTGTTTTATAGGGTGCTTGTGAACGTTGGCTGACCATCCTGAAACCGGTCTGTTTAATAAAATTAAAGTCGTCGTAGTAATATATTTTCTCGTTACTTAAGAAATTGTGGGTGCATTTAGTTTATTGATAAGCTATTTCTAAAGTTGAGTGGATGACAAGAAGGCAGTTCCATAGCACAAAACTAATTTCTATTGTTGCACAGAGAACCGGAAGCATTCTGTGCATTCTCTGCGTAATTCTCAACATGGCGTCGTTATCGGAGGAGTCGTGGGATGAACGGCTAACAAAGCTGACTAAGCGATGACGGCGAACCAGAGGTGCGGGACCTCTACTTCGGAACTGTTGTTCACGGCACCGGCGAAGCTGTCTAGCTTTGAAAGAAAAATCGTTTACCGATCACAAACAATTAGGATTTATTCCGTACGACATGCCAGACCACTGAGCTGATTCGCACAGAAGACGTCACCGAGTCATAGTTCATACTCCTGGCTGAAGACATTGTTCGTCTTATGAACACGAATTGGTAAGAGCTTGAAAAACGCACAAACGTCAAGCACTTTGTGCTTGACTTCGGCGTTTTTTGTGCGACATGCAAATTTTTCATCTGCCTTGCACTGCCAAAAAAACGAAGGAAAAAATAAACACTGTTGGGTGTAGCCACGTGACTTCCGGCAACTCTCTCCTCTTCAACACTTCTTCTTCCTCCCTAGTCCAGTTTCGAGCAGTTGCATTTTTTTACTTTATTAGAAATGTATGCAACACTGTAGCAAAATATTGATTGGGTAGTCTTCCGACACCATATGCATGGTAAAAAATAACAAAAATGTTTTGGGGGGTGTCAGTGTCCCTTTAATGGAACCTTTGTTGGGACATGGTTAACTCGGTGCTGTCAACATGTTAAGTGCTTATACAAAAACATAAAATCATGCAAGCCTTTCTCTAAGGGTCAATTTTAAACAACCAGAACAGTCGGAATAATCTCGACAGGCGTTTGCTTAACGTCTTTCTTTTCTTACACAATGTCGAATAAAAGTCTGAAGGTGAAGTAAAGTTAAAGCAGATTAAGAAGCGACATCCAAGGCAGCGTTACAAGGAACCTTGCACATTCATGTACTGGGCGAAGCATGGGTTAAAAATAGGGTTCCCACCAGGTTCTCCAAGTCGTGCAGGCTGTCTTCGATAGCGGCGAGAGGATGGCTTCCGTCCTCGGCTCCGCCAACATTGCCTGCACAGAAAACGGCGAGGCAAGGCCAAGGACCTTCGTCTTAACTAAGCATAGAACCCTGTTCAAAGTTGGCAAGATGACAAACTCTTTTTGAAAGCCAGAGCCATCTAGTGGCAGTTTTGGAAGCTCCAAGATTTCTGCTCCTATGACGATGGCGACATACAATGGCCAATCTGTTGGAAATAATTCTCGCTACCTGGCATGTGCTGTCGTAGTCTTCATTTTCAAACTGCTGCATGCAGCCATTAGAGTTTTGGATTAAGCTCTGGAGAGGGTGGACAGAAGGATTTTCAAAAACAGTCCATTCCTTTACCTAAACAGACGACCCATGTCGACAATGTTAAGGCCCGTTCACACACTTGCGACTTTTTAGGACCATGTACCTTGAAACCTCTTGAGATCTCCTACAACGAGAGAGCACACTGGCTCACCTAGCATGTAACCATGGACCACTTGGCGGTCCCGTAAGTTTCCCATTTTTCTGGTGCATCATTCTTTCTTTCTTGGCCTTCAAAAAATCTTTTGTCAATGTTATAAACGACCATTTCTTGCAGGTAGTATATACATTCGACCTCGCAAAGACAGTAAAACCTTCGTTCCAGTGAAATGTAGTCCCAAAGTCACCACATGGATGGCAATAGTGGGCAAGCGTGTTTTACTGTGTTCTCTAGTGAGAGATTTTAAGTTTTAAGGCACTCAGTCCTAAAGAGTCGCACGTATGTAACGGGCCTTTAAAATATTTCACTAGCGTCGAATTACAACACGTACCAACAATGTTAGAATCCTTCGTCGGCCAAAGTTTGTGTGTAAAATTAAAATAATTGCAATTTCTTTTTTTTTTTTTAATTACGGCACATAAATAAGAAGTGGTCCTTTGAAGAACTGCTTTATGGCCCATTTAAGGATTGTTTCATGGCCCCTTTATAAATTGTTTAAAGGTTGCTTTGAGAACTTGTTTCGTGGTCCCTCTGGGAGAGTCAGCCAGTTTTACAAGGGAAAGAGAGGCCCACCGAGGACGTCGAAGTCGAGCTTGTCCGAGTGCGAGTGAGGGCCCCCCGCATCCTGGAGTAGGGCCCGCATCTGCTCCGACGACAGCACCGCATCCAGCTTCAGCAGGTGGTCCTGGGACATCATGGGGACGACGCCGGGCAGGGAGAACGCCCTGAACACACAACAGACCGTCAGGTTCGCGAGGGCCTGCCAGTGATTTATACAACCTCCCAAACCGATACCAAATTCGATGCTCGTGTTTATGCAGCGTAAGGTTGGCCTGCCTTTGAGGTACAAGGACGTTGGCTTACGCCATAGATGAAAAAGTTAGCTGGTACAAAACCCCTGGTAGCCCGAACGCGTGGCGGTAAAATGCTCAACCAGATCAAAACAAGTAGGGGTAGGGATGGAATCCAGGATCCCTGGGTTCCGCAGCGCGAGCTTTCGCTCCACGTACTCCGAGCTGCAGTGTGTTAACGCACTCGGCCGTCGATCCCCTCTACACGCACCAAGGCCTGCTTCAAATGCGGCAATTTTCCTCCAGCATCTCAACGTCGCAACACCGCCAATGTGGGCCCTCCACGTTCTCGCACAGCAACGGCAAAAAAAACTCGAATTGCTACATTTTGCCATCGTCACCATTAAAATTGTCATTCTCTCGCATTATTTAGATGTGCAGTTAAGCGTTAATAATGCGCGTTCATATCTTTAAATAGCATTGGGAATAGTAACTGATCGGCCTGAAACAATTTAGTAACGAAAATGATCCATTTCAAACCAGAACCAAGTTAAACCCAGTGTCTAGTTGTCATTGTCAACACCAAAGGGGGTCATGTGAAAATATTTCGCCCCCATTAGTTGCTGCCGTTTCAAAGAACTCTCAAGTCGTTTGAGTTGCTCTTCTGTTTCGAGCTGGACTCGAAACCATCAATTTGTGTTGGTGCATGAGGATCTAAAGAACAACTTAACAGCAACCCCAAAATTACTGGGAAAATTGCTCCTTCTAAACCGGACCTTTAACAACCTCCCAGGTTGTAAATCCTAGAAAAACCAACGAACCTGGTCACCAAAAGATAGTCATGTCTTGATAATATAGACAACGTTAATATGAATGCCCCAGTACACAAACAATCTTTTCGGGGACAAACTGGGTAAATACATGTACTTTTGTCTTCTTGTTACTATGAATGACTCACATTATGAACAATGTTTTAGGGAAATGAAAGTGTCCATATTAATGACACATGACTGTACCACACTCTCTCAGCTTTTATTAGTTTACACCAAATCGGTGAAGTTTGTCAACACTGTCTGGACAAGCCAAAAACAGGACTCTTCTCTGATGGAGCAGATTCGTGCTACATTAAATACATTCTCTCGCATGTATGGCACCCTCACCAAACTGCAGTTGTGCCCCTCAACCAATGACAATCATATTCGGAGACAAAGGAGTGGATGAATGAGACATGGCTGTACCCAATTGAAGAGATACTGTATTTTCCGGTCCATAAGTCGCAACATTGTACAAGTCTCACCCTCTATATAAACGGCTCTTTTCGCAAAAAAAATTGCATATACAAGTCGCACCCTTGTATAGGTCGCATGTATATATTTGTATGATTGCCACGGCGAAACTGCTCACATTTGCATATTGTGATCGTGATATATCCATAAGCCCGTCTCAATATCATCGCCAACGAATCAATGAACAAATATAACCCCAGCTGCAAATTTGCGTAGTTAAGGTTCATACTCAGAAAATGACGTATATAAGATGCACTGTTTTATAAAATGCACCAACAAAAATTTTGTAAAAGAAGAAAAAAAAACAAAAAAACAAAGCGACTTGTACATTGGAAAATATGGTGTTTGCTATAGTTGCTAGAAATGAACATGCGGGCCCAAAACGTTCCCCGATCCCCTCAGTTCTCCAGTCGGATACATAGAGGATTTGGAGTAGTAGCAAATGAGACCCGGACCAAATATCGAAGTGCATAAGACACGCTGGTAAAGGGTCCCAAGGGCCTGTTCTTTGTTTTTGGTAACTGAGCTACAGACAGAGCAGTTCACACCATGTGCACCCGGCAATCCCTCAGCCACTCTCTTGTTATGTAACTAACAGGATTTAAATGGTTTATGCACTGGTTACCCCAATGAAAACACATTTCAGCGAGTGCAGGTCACGGAATGGCAGACTATATATGCCTCTTTTTAACAACTGAGGAAGAATATAATAGAAAGGAGACATTGGCTGCCGCTATTAACGGTGCCAGCGACTTCCTAGCTTACATGCAGAATATATTTTTTGCTGGTCAGACACTTGCCCAGCTATGGCTTAGATACAATAAAACATGAACAGTCAAGAATTGTGAGAGATCAAATAAATGTTACAAATTAAAACAAACCGCTTTCAAATGTCAATTCTTCGCCCGAATACTTCAGGGTTGGAATTAACTGGAAAATGATGTGGTCATTCTTTCTTTACTTGATAGCTTCACTCAAGAGCTTATTAATATCCTTTCTGAGGCCACTGTTCAGTGTTTTTTTCTCTTTAACCATATTCGAAAACGGTATCACTACTGCCAGGACATTTAGCTCAAAGCTGTAGTATTGCTCAAATAAGTAACATCACAAAAGATCCACTTAAAGTATGCCATAGAGACCTTTGCAGCGGCGGTCTCAAACAAAGCGATTTACAGCTCGCGTCCCTGGTTTTGAGAGTATATGCGAGTGTTGCCCGACTCCACTGGGCTGTGGGTTTTCTCGTCAGCAAGCTGTGGCACTGGGGCAGCCTGCGTAGGCGAAATTCCGGACGCTGGTGGCGGCTAAATTGCCGCGTTTTATTTTTGGGGAGTCCATGCGCGACAGAACAAATACAACTGGAATGTTTGTTTCATTTTATGATGATTTTTTACGACACCATACACTCAGCCGTGTCAATCTACAAAGGTCTTGACTGTCTCAAATATTTGACCACACAGGATAGCCGAAATGCATAGGTATTCCTTGCTCACAACATGAAATTCAACGAGTTTCATCAATCGAATGATATATATTGTATGTACCCCACAGCGCCGCGTTATCCGAACAGAATTTGAGAAAGGTCTCAAATAACACGGCATATCCAATATACTGTGTCGACACAATTGGACGGAATCCGGCTTGTTTTGGGACATGTTCTGAAGAGAGCTGCTTTTTTTTGCACAGCGCTAAAGCAAATGAACGAACACGTCTATTCCGTCCCCATACCCGACCCTCTCGGCTATTTTTCGTGAAGACTGGGAACATAGCCGGGAAGGCTTTTTGGAGATTATCTCAAAGGAAATAATCTTCGAAGAAAGCTGAGCGGCCCCCGTCGCTGGCTGCTTGACGTTCGCTCTCTTCGTTCGTTTCCTACGAAGGCCAAGCATGCTACGAGCCTTGGTATTGCCTGGTTCTCAAAGTGGAAGATAACACAGAAAGGGTAAGCATCCTGAACAAGGAAATACAGTAAAACCTTTCAAGAAAAGCCGGCGAATTCTGAATGCACAATGCAGGTGGGGAGTCGTGCTGACCGGGTTTCCACAGCTCATGCGGGTAGCAGAAATTTCTGGATAATAGGGGTCGCTCTAGTCGCAAACTGGCGGCATCCAGAGAGCTCTTTTCGCAAAGGTCTAGAGACGGCTGTGTTATGCGCATTTCGGACAGCATGTGGCTTAGACTACCTAACTTGCCTCTGCCACTTGCTCCAAGTGAAATTCTCGTATTATTTGAGACCACACTTGTTCCACAAATTGTGTACTCTTACAGAACCCCTAGAAAGATACTGTGTGACATAAGATGTTCACCTGTTCTGTGCAGTGCCTTCCTTCGTGCTATCCCATTTCGATGGGAGTTTGTGGAATACATTACTAAACTATTAATGAAAAGACAGCAAGAATGCAGGCAAGCTGGTGGAGGCCAATCAGGTCGTAAAACTACCCAAGACAGCGTTAAGAGAATTTGAAGGACTTGGAGGTTGAAAGGAAGAAAAGACACGAGAATGCAACATCTCTTTGCGACATTCCTCTCTTCTCATTTGTAACATTCCCCTCTTTGTGTCTATTCTCTCAGACTTCACTTTTTTTCTACAACCGGTTACTCCACACTCATGTAGTTTTATGTCATGATATAAAATCGTGTCTGAGAAAACCGGGCAATCTTAAATGCCCAGGTAGCTTTGGTTTCTGAAACATATTATTGGTGTGGCCTGCAAAGGTGTCTTTTGGCAGAGAGCTTCCAGCCTTGCAACATGAAAACTGTTCAATTAGTTGCAAGTTGATGTCAGTATTCACAAGATGCAATTACAAAGAAACGTACACCCTGTCATGAAGATATTTCAACATCTGTGTGTTTGTGTGTGTCATGCGGGGCATGTTAGCTACAACGCGTGTCTACTCTGCAGAGTTCGACTGCAGCATAGAAAGGGCAAAAAGAACACTATTCATAGATGAGAGACGGCTAAGAGGCGGCGGCGAATGCCGTAGCAACGAAGCAAACGCAATCGAGTGTCCAATTTGAGTCGATCACGCCTTCACGTAGGTTAGCGCCAACAGGAAGCGGGACGGACCGACGAGCCAGCCGAACCGAACGAAGGCTCGCGCCTTGCTTCGCGCAACTCAGACAGGAATCGCCGAGGCACCGAGCCGTTTGCCGTGTGCGCGCTTACATGCCGGTTCTAACACGAGCAAAATATGTTAAAATAAACAAGAAAAAAATCAGAAAAACCCAAATAAATTATTAAGCGAGCTCTCTCCTTATAAAATATAACTCGACCCCGCCAAGGTTGCGATGTGGTGTTTTCGAGCACACGGGGGTTCGCACGATACGTCCCCGACGGGCATTTCGCTCGGTGTGCGCTCTAAAGCGCCTTTTCCCGATCCGGATGGCTTACCGAACGCTTTCGAGCGTCCCCGCAAAATCGGCGTGCGTCTTGGATCCCTTGTGTACGGAGGATTTGGACCGCGAGATCGTACGACTGGGTATCGAAGAAGTGTTAGGCTTAACCAAGCACGTTTGTAAACACAGGGGGGGAAATGGTTCTCGCGCGGTGCACAGACATTTTGGAGGGAGGAGAAAAGAAAAAAAAACGGTACCTAAGGACGTAAGAGCAAAGGACACTTACCTTGTCGGCGTTCTCTGGTTCACATCCCCGAATCGCTGCGATGCTGACGTTCGCGTTGTTTCTTCAAAACGCCCATTTTTGTTTCGTCGTTGCCACGGATTCGAGGTCCGCTGGTGGGTCCCCGCTCGGCCTGGGGAGCGCCCCTCGTTGAGCGGCCTTTCCGCGAGGCAGAGGGTGCCAAGGGCTCCTGTTTTCTTTTGTATTTTGTGTTTTTCCGCGTTGGTCCCCTCGTCTTTATTTTGCAGGAAACCGCGGTTCAGATTCTTCCGAAGCGCTCCGATTGCTGCTCGATTCGCGAGCGAAAGATGGCCCTCATCCTCGGCTCCATTTATCGACAACGGCGTCACGGGCCGCCAGTGAACCACCCATTTCTCGCAGCGCGCGCGCTAATGCCAAATAGTTTACAAATAAAAACCTTAAAATTATGTAAAACTTTTTATACAAATTCTTATATGAATAACACTCAGTTTTGTAAAGATTTGATGTAAAACCGTCAGCGCTGTACTGTTGAGTGAGCATTCTCTGCGGTCCACTTCCACGTGGCTTCCGGTTGGCAGTTGGCTGATGTTTACGGTTTCCTTTTAGCTGCACCTCTGCGAGCCGAGCGCCAGCGGATTTCGGCGATGGGTCTCAAACGTCGTACCGGCACCAAAAACCCGCCGATTTTCAGCCACGAGTTCGTGATCCAGAATCATGCGGACATCGTGTCATGCGTCGCTATGGTCTTCGTCATGGGACTGCTATTTCAGGCGAGTCTTCGGCTCCCGAAACTCAAGTCCGTGGAACCGACCTCCACTCGCGCCGGGGCCAGCCCGCTCGATTGACATGTTCGACACGACGCAGCCGAGCTCACAACGTAAATTTGACTCTCTTCACGTGCAAACGTGAAGAGTGTCACGTGAGGTCCACATGATCTGCGTTTTTAACGGTTTTTGCTTCAGGCAATTTAACTCGCGAGATTTAAACCTACGGTCGTTGAGATCGGCTATGTGCGAAGTTCGTCCCATCGCTCAGTCTGCAGCTTAAACCCGCGTCATTTTGATTTCAGAACTTTCGTAATCCGAATGAGAACGAGCTGACTTCCCCTTTCTTTGACCCATCTCGCCAAACTTTCCTTTTCAATCGGCAGCTGTCGGCGGCAAGCTCGTGGCCTCGTTTCTGTTTGATCAGCGTGAGCGTCGCGATGCGTTCTTCGTCGCTTCATATTTTTGTTCGTTAATATTGAGACGAATTTTTACTGTTCCACGCCTAGATGTCGGGACGAGTGAGAAGCAGAGTTGCGGCACACGTCATTTAAAACGGACGCTTCGTTCGCAGGTGTCGGCACCATATGCTTCGGTGTTCATCGCGCTCCATCACAATGTCACGGACGGTAGGTATCTGATTTCGATACACTATCGATAGCGTTGACCTCTATCGGCTTTATTCTTGCCGAGAACGGCAAAGGTCAATAAAGAAGTGGAAAAAAGTAGTACAGTGGTCGAGTTTAAAAACCCGGCAGAGGAGCGTAGGCAGACTGACACTGAGGGGAGGGGGGGTGAAGGTGAATGGGAATGCACCAAATAGAGTGCAAGAAGACATGGGCTTTGCATCTGTCGAGGTTTGAGAGGCGTTCAGTAAGTTAAAATTTGAATGAGGGCTAGACACAATTGAGGATACAGGATGGGCGAGAAAGGTGTATAAGCATTTATACGTGAAAAGTATGAACACTGAGTGGACAAACCGAACCCGAAAACTGAAATTCAAATACCAACAGTCAAGTGCTAGGGCAGAGCAGACTACCTCCGTTGAGAGAAAAATCTGGGAGGAAAGAATGCAGGTGAAGTCAACTAACTATGAGGAGACGAAAACAGGAAATAAGGAAGAATCATTGGTGTGTTCGTTGACGAGGAGCTCGTTGTTATTTGAGGCTAGAACAGGTGTGTTAAGGTTATTTGAGCCTAGAACATGCGGTGTTGAGGTGCACAGGGCTTGCTCTCGCCCTCCTGAAGGGTGCAACGGATTTAGCCACAGCGCTATAGGGTTTGCAGGAAAAAATGGATGATAAGTGCATTTTAATAACAAAGAGGACATTGGAAGACTAGTGGAAATTATCTAGGGAGAATTGAATGGCATACAACTAACACAGCTGGAGACAGGTAGGACAGAGGAAAATTGGGACTCCCTCTCACGTGGCTCCAGCCCAAAGTCTCAATTCCGCATGTCTCCCAGTGGGCCCAGCACTGGGGTAACGCTGACTAAGGTGCGGTAAGACGTGGACTAATCCCGAACTTCATTGTAATTGTGCAGCATGTTCATGCTTATTTGTATCTTTAACTGTTACCGACATTGTTCAAATAACTCTACAGTGACCAGGGGAAAATTGCCGACTCCCTCGCCGGGGAAATGTGGGGGATGGTGTTTTTAGTTTTTTTGCCCAATCCATCGAAGGTCATCCTGGTGATATTCCACACCGCCCGGTGATAGTTACGAACTTCCAGAGGGGAAACAAATTGACTTAAAAAGGCAAAGGGAGAAATCATACTTTTGGTTTTTACTTTCTAGGCTAGGTGGTGTAAGCTGACGTTGTTTTAAAGGGTACAGCCGTTAGCATCCATCCATTCATGGCGGCATTTTAAACCAACAGATTTCTAGTGCCACACCAAGTGGCTGGACACAGATCGCAGTAATTTTTATGTACCACAAAACGCTCTGCACCTATTAGGGCATTGTGCACTTATTCTATTTTCCTTTTGATGCAAATATAATAAGATGAGCTATGTTTATGTAATTTTAACTTAATAACAGCTTCTACTTTTTTCTTAATTAAACCAAAGGCTGGAAGTGCAAGTTTATATGTCTTCGGAAGGTGCTATCACTAGACAAGCGCTGGAGCAGAAACACGTGTCAGAAGTAAGAGTTTTTTTGCGCAATTGGTGCCTGTCCACCACAGTGTGAAATCATCATTGTGCAAAGTAGCCGGTCAGTGCAAAACATGTTACTGGAGGTGCAGTCTGTTAATACTTTGTATAAGCCAGCAGTCAGGCGCAGTAACAACGTACCATCAAAGAGTGATTCTTCCAAGTGGGTTGCACAGCTTGCAAACTTTGGTGCGTCGGAGTTGGAACCTCAACCCGGGTTGAGGTATGTGACCCAATTAAAAAAAAAACGGTGCAAAGACGAGAACAAAGTAAAAGGTAACCGACAGGACACAGCACTGTGTCCTGTCGGTTACCTTTTACTTTGTTCTCGTCTTTGCACTGTTTTGCTTTTAATTATGTCCGCATACCGGCTAGCCCAAACTTCTACAATAATCATCTGTGTGTGACCGCCCCCCCCCATCCATTCCGTCGTCTGTGTAGGCATGGAGACGCAGGGTGTCGTGCACTACACCTACGGTGTCAAGGACGTCTTCCTCACCTTTTTCTACTTCCTCATTGCCATCGTGATGCACGCCATCATTCAGGAGTACCTGCTCGACGTGAGTACGCCGCCGCTCGTCTTCGTTCCCATACCTCGTTTCAACTTGCAATGAACCAAAGAGGATGCCACGAGCCACCAATACCTTGCACGTGTCGTGCAAGCTTCGACAGAATCGCGGCGACGCGCAGGGAAGTTCGTAGCGTCTGCTGCTGTTCATTAGAAGGTGAAACGTAGTATGGCGTTGCTTGGATCAGTTGTTCGCGAAGTTTCATTCACATCCTTTTCTGCTCGTGCCTTTCAGAAACTTAACCGGAAGATGCACCTTTCCAAGATGAAGCACAGCAAGTTCAACGAGTCCGGCCAGCTGCTCATCTTCTATCTTGTCTCCTTCCTCTGGGGAGCCGACATAATCCGCAAAGTAGGTCAATAGCTGCTCTCGTTGTGTCCACTACTATGCACTTCAATGAGTATACCTACTTGTGGATGAAAGGCAGCTCTATAGGAGAGAAGGCTAGTGATCTGTTTTTGCGGTGTGGTTACCCATGAACCCAATTTGCCCTATTCACTCAGATCTCAAAAGCCTTAATAATTGTGGACGAACGTTTACTTTTATTTGCTTTCAGCCTTTTGGGAGTCTAAAATAAGTTTCGGTTCTTCAACACCTTGGTGGATTCTGTTCTGTGGAAACAACTGCCATGATGATTTTAACCCGAGGCTGGGGCAGGACAACTGCCATGATGATTTTAACCCGAGGCTGGGGCAGGAGGAAATTTTTTTGCAGTGGAAAAGAGAGTAACAGGGACAGACAGTGTCTCTAACTTAGCTAATAATTTTATTCACCCAACCTCCTTGCATACAAAACTACAACTGTAACAGAACCACCAAACATCCTGTTTTTCAAGGTCGCACGCACAACCCTTACCCACTTCACAAAACGAACTAAGTGTGGCCGCCTACAAAGCACAACCACCTTTCTGTTTAGACAAATCTTCTAGACGGCTAGAGGTAAAAAAAAAAATGATGCTTTGAACTACGACACACACACACAGCGATACCCTCGGTTGTGTCGATCTGACGCAGATCGACGTATGGCTTGTCCAACGTGCTCATAGCTACCACCGCAGTCTCAGCTTAGGGGTGAATGGAGTATAGTGGTAATGCGCATGTAGTGGGGTCAGGGTCATTTGTTGTTCTAATAAACGAGATACCAAGAGGTGCCAGTGCGCATGCAGTCTGTCTGTGCCATCTAGTTCTACATGTTTTTGGGGATGTTGTTGGGTGCTTTGCTTTCAACGTCAAAACAGTTCTGGAAGTGCTTTATTGAGGAACAAGTCTTTCGTTCGACTGATCGAAAAACAGGATCTCCACTTGCCCTTTCTCTCGTTCTTCAGGAAGGTTTTCTGCCCAGCATTAGCAAGGTTTGGGAAGGCTATCCACACACGGAAATGTCGTAAGTATGAGTTCCAGGACAGATGTTTTTATTTAACAATACCGTTAAATAATGGAAGGTATTGGTGTGAGTGGTGCTTTAAGCAGTCTTTTTTTCAATGGAGATTTTCTTATTTTTCAGGTTCATGTTCAAATTCTACTTTATTGTTCAACTGGCATATTGGCTACACTGCTACCCTGAACTGTACTTCCAGAAGACGAAAAAGGTGTGGACTAATCCCGAACTTCATTGTAATTGTGCTGCATGTTCATGCTTATTTGTAGCTTTAATTGTTACCGACATTGTTCAAATAACTCTACAGTAAAGAATTGAACTGTCAAGACCCCATGCACAAAGCAATAGGTAGTTCCGAACTACCTATTGCTTTGCCCTTTCTGAACGGCAATAACGTCAATGTGGCACTCCGCCTGAACATTCTCAGAAGTTCAGACACGCCGTACAAAATGGTCATTATATATAAGGCGGAATCTCATGGTAGTTTTAGAAAGGTCTGGTCTATAAAAAATCATTTTTGTCTTACGATTATTTCTTGTAATGATACAATTCTTCAACGTTTGACTCCGGTTAATGTTGCTTATATGCACACTTTAGTTAGTCCGGTTGTTCAATAACGTTGTGCTTTTTTTTACATTTCCATACTCTTGCCTCAGGTCATGTCCTTGAAAGACTATGACTATTTCTCTTTCCAGGACGAGATGTCAGGACGCATCACTCACGCCACCCTGCACCTCATTTTCTTTAGCGTGTCATACATTCTAAAGTGAGTACGCCTTGACAACAGGTGTCTACGACTTCCAGGTAGAAACCCAGCAGGAATTTTCAAACAGGAACCCGTAGCTGTCCAGTTTTGTCTCTGGTTAAAGTCGTGGTGGTTGCAGAACTTGGTTAATGCCTAAATGACGACCATTGAAGTTCGAGCCCACACGTGCCATTAAGACATCCAAATTAGGTGCACACAAGATCCTGTTTCGGATGTCCAACAAACAATGCCACTTCGGACATTGCATGGATGGTCATCTATCGGAAGTCCAGTCAGTGTCCTTGGTGCGACTTTGAAAGGTTGGGGGGAAGAACCCCCAGCATGAAACTTGGTTGTCTTCAGTTTGCACATTATGGTGAAGCCCTGTTGTTTTGCCAGTGTGCTCATGCCTATTTTGTTAGCCACATAAATGCCACAATCTGTATTGTTTTATGAAGTTTTTAGTATATTGTTTTATGAAAGCTACTACTATACAGAGAAAATTTCCATGTAAATGCCAGTGTAAGATGAGTCGCAAGAGACCATTGCTAAGAATTACTAAAGGTCATCTGCAAGGCATGCAAGGAACTGGGTTTGTCCATCTGCCATATAACACTGGAAAGAAAGTAAGGGAGGATAGCAAAGTCACTTGGCCGCCCTCACCCGTGTTTATTTCATTGTGTGCTATATGAGGTTCTGTACTACTGCTTCCTAGAATACTTTCCGTTGCCGGTGGAGGTCGCTGCACGTTTTGCAAATGGCCTCTTCCTTGTATCTGCGAGAGAGGTTCCCGACACGCATCTCTTCCTCCCAGCTTTACGAGGATAGCCCTGTGCCTGTCCGTGATGCACTACCTGGTGGAGACCGTCTTCCATGCAGCCAGGCTTCTCCTGTTTGCGGAGCGCAACAAGGCTGCCAACTACGGGTGAGGCGCACTGCGCGGCTGTTTTTGCGCATTGCCCTTTGGGGCAGGATAGGATAAGTCCGATGAGACTAAATTCTGGCACCATTGGCACTCGAGACTTTCAGTCATAAACAATGAGTCTCACTTTCACCGCCACCATTCGGCATGCGTTCGTCCCGCCATTGCCAAAAACAACAGGCTTAGATGCATTAATCGAAAAGGTGGGGAATAATTATTTAACCCCTTTAATTACTTTCTTTTTTTTTTTTGTTGGGTTTTCTTTCAACGGGAGAGTGCAAACAATAAGTCAATGCAGAATTTGTTTTTTTATTTTATTATTATTTAACAGGAGCACATAGATTGCTTGCAAGCTGTCCAGATAAAGAAGCTTCAGGCGGAAATATTCGGGGAAGTTTAATTTTGGCGCTCCTGCTTCCACAACATTCCAGTGGTCTCAGACTGGATAGGAGGTACTTTACAGAGTTTGTCCGTTAGAATGAGCTCCCATCCTCTGAATTTAATTCTGAGAAGCATTGGAAGTCTCGAATTGGAAGAGCCGTCACTCCGATTGCGACTACCACGCTAAGAAGCCCTCTTGAGCGTATTGTGTGCTATAAATATTCCCATCAAAGGGAACACAGTGCAACTAAAACAACTCCAGGCTTCCCTCAAAGAGGGACATTTTCCTCGTTACGCACAAGCTCAAGGTTTATTTCGATGCACCTGTCCTCCCTTGCAGGTTCTCGGTGTGGAACGTGGTGTTTGTGCTGGTGCGACTGGCCTCCATCATGCTGTCGGTGCTGACCTTCTGGTATGGCCTGGCACAGCAGGAGAACCTCGACTTGCCCGTCGGGATGGCCACCGGCAACTTCAACACCAAGGTCATCAGGTGAGCAGGCTTTGCTGGCAGGGGTTGGCGCGTCGTGGTAAAAAGGTCGCCCTCAAAAGTTGTGTCGACCGGTGTTAACTGATACTAAAACTCGTATGCAGTCCCTTCTCGTCGCATCACGTGTCTCTTCGTGTTTTTTTTATTCTTGACACGCATCCATAGCCAAAGCAGTTCAAACGCAGCATTAAATTCAGTGAAATGAAGCGCTCTCCTGCTGTAGCAAAACAGCATGTTGCCTTCGGTATTTACGAGAAGTCAAATATAGCTGGAATTGTTCACCCGGAGTAATGCGATTCAGTCAGTCATGCAAGGTACTCCAGCTTAACAGTCGAGACTGCCACACTGTGCCTATGCGGAGAGCAAGTCGTCTGCTTCTCGCGCAAGAGTGGCAGTGACGTCAGAACGACGCCGAGCTCTTATTGCCCGATTGGAAAAAGAATGGTGGGTAGACCTCAAGCAGGGTTCATGCTGGCCTCGAAGGCAAAAATTCAAGGGTTTTCAAGGACTTTCAAGGCCCAGCCAGGATATTTTCAAGGACCATGTTGAGAGCCTTACTTAGACAAAACACAATTCTACATGCGTTAAAAATGTAATATTTATTGCACGTGACAGGATATTAAGGGGCTTTCCTTTTTGTATGCTAGATTCAAAGAAGCACATTAAGAACACACGTTGCCGTGTCCCACATGTTAAACAAAAAAATATACACCAAACAAGCACTCGTCCAATGTTCATGGTAGTTCACATTGGTTTTTCTGGACTTCGAGCTCAATGTTCAGAAGTTCCTGTGCCTTGCTTTTGGCAGTCTTCCTGAGGCTGTTGGATTTCATGATCCATGTAAGGTCACTCGAGGCTTCTGCCTTCTCTGCATAATTGTCTGTTGAAGCCGTCAATTCAGCAACAGCTACTTCCAGTTTCTTCTTCTTTCTCAATCTTTGAACTTCGTCAATGCAGCGCCTTTTCACCTGCCTTGCATCTTCAAGCTCCCGCTACTTCTTGGCTTCCCAAAAAGTAACATAAAGGAGTGGATTGGATGTGGATCTGGCTATGCCCTTCGGAACCGAAACTGATTCCAGTGTGGCCAGGCGTTCATAAACATTTGCCAAAATGTCATCGTCATACTCGAAAATCAAGGACTTTCAAGGATCTGTAAAAATTTCAGGACTTTCAAGGCCTTGAAAATGCTACTTTTAAATTCAAGGGTTTTCAAGGACCTGCATGAACCCTGTCAAGGCGTCTAGCATTGAGGTCTATCCACTATTTTTTTTTTTTTTCAATCAGCCAATAAGAGCTTGGCGTCATTCTGACGTCACCGCCACTCCTGAGCAAAAAGCAGACAACTTGCTCTTTGCATACTCGGGGTTAAGTTCCAACATACTAAATAGTTGATGCCAAGCATACTAGCCGGCAATTATAGTAAGACATCGTTGTTGGGATACTCAGTTTAACATCACGAAGTACTGCAACAGACGCTACGAGCTATGCTAGCCAATCGAGCGCTCTACGCATGACGTGCGACTTCTCGCTCCGCACACGACTCTGCCCAATCGGGAGGTTCGCTCGACACCCTCCGAGCTACGGGCGGGCTCTGGTGGCTCATAGCATCCGTTACAGTCCATGACAAGACGAAACTAAGAGTAGGGCATTGCGTGAACCGACACTGAGACCCCGCGGCCTTTCCCTCGTTCCGTTTCAGGATCAACTGCATTGTGGCAGTGTGCCTGCTGCAGGCCTGGATGATGTGGCACTTTGTCAACTTCCACCTCCAACTGCTCCGCGAGCGTGCCGAGGCCCAGCAGCCAGCCCAGGGCAAGCGGAAAGTGCTGCCCGGTACCAAGAAAGAGAAGAAGCCCAAGAAGGAGGAATGTGAGTCTGCCACGGTTCAACGTCCAGCCCTTTGTCTGTGCACAAAGCTACTCGTTTCTGGACAAAGTCTCATGTTTATGCATGTGTACTAAGCGCCCCGCAGGTGTTCTCAGCAAATTTGCCAAAGATTAGTTTAACACTCGAATCTGTGCAATTCCTTTCGATCCCTAAAAGCTATTCCCTCTTAAAACAATTATAAACCGATGTATCCAAGAAACATGCAAGCTGGTGTGTCCTAGCTCAGGTACGGACCTCTGGTTTAGGTTCTATTTCTGTAATGAAAATATGTGCACATCCCTCATTACATTCTTGATAAAAGAGTACAAATTCTAATGCTGGTATAATCATCTCTTTAATTCTAATAGTGTTATAATCTATTCTTTAATTCTAGTGTTGGAATAGTTTATTTTCATTCATTCTAGTATCTCAACATTGAATTTTTAATCTCCAATATCAGGGTATATTCTTCTTTAATAATTGATCAAATAAACAAAAATGAATGTTTTTACCATTCCAAAATGCAGATTATCACTATAGTTGATCCAACAATTGAATCTAATTGTAACATTAGCAAAGTTCTGGTACATACTTTCAAAATTGTGAAGCAAAGGAATAACATGCACATGTTTTTCTGCTCCATCTGTTTTATTACAGAGAGTTTAAATTTATCCAAAAAGATATGTTGCAGAGGTAAGCTGTTGTCATTGCATGGGAAATTTGGGTGGTACTATGGTTGTGGTTGTACATAAAACAGATTGTGGCTTTTCAAAACAGTGCACTATGTGGAATGAGCTTATTGTAGATTAAACTAAAAGTTCATCGGCTTACCTCTTCTACACAGCACCTTACTCATCCAGTTCATTTCTGTGTTTTTAACAAAAGAGGGATGAAAATTAAAATGTAGCCAGAGTAACAAAACATTAGAAAATCAGTAGAAGTGGATTTGGGCCTCCTGTGTTCAATATTCAGATATGGCACAAAGGACGACAGTATGTTGTTTGCATTATATCCAGCCTAGTCGGTATTTGTTAGCGACTTTATTTTCATTGTTTTGTCTGTGTGCTAGAAAGATAGACATATTCAGAAATTATGAATCGTGAATTTTGAGTTTGAAGCGAATAGTGGTTTTGGCCGAACATCTTCATATCAAATAGTTTCTCTGAGCCTTTCTTGCACCATGCTTAAATGAGAATTCAGCTAAACATGTGAAGGTTGTTTCCAAGCTTCCACTTGTCCACTTCTAGACTGGGTTAATTTTAATATAACTATATTTACAAACTGTGGCATGTGAAGGGCAAATTTGTTGCAGGTATCCTAATCGAGGGGATTTATAAATCTGCTGACTGTATGCAAATATTCTTTCGTAAATTTCAAATATGACAAACAAAAAAAGCACGAATGAAAATTGTGGGTTGTCAGGACATTACTGCCTAACATATAGTCTTGCATAATCACGGTGGGTTAGCCCCGCTAAGTGTACTTCACACCGAGCACCTGTGCACTGTGGGAAAACAATGCTTGCGAGCTCCGCGGGTACTGCTTCCCCGCAGTGCACAGGTGCTTGGTGAGAAGCGCACTCATAGGTGCTAACCCGCCAAGATCAACACTTCGAAAACTATGAATATTGCAGTTCAACTCAAAGCGAATATCGAATAGCCTATTATCCTAAACTACTGGTCGAAAATTTTCAGAACCCTAGAAATTATCCTTTGCCTGACAGTAGTCAATTTTTTGGAAGTTTGTCACTCAAATTTTCCAGATAAAATTTGCTTATCAAATGAACAGCAGCAACATAAATTCTGTTCTCACTCCTGAAGATGAAATACTCTTGTTCCAGGTATTGATGCTACAGTAGAGGACCATTAAAACTTGTGTCTGAGTGTATTTCATCTTTTATGTGTGTACCAAACACAAGACTAAAATTACTCTGACAATTGATTTTCATTCTATAGTCAGTGACAGGTTAAGAGTTCAGTAGGTGCTCTGCCTCTAGCACGCGCTCAATGCCTTTGATAACACTTCGTTGCACATGCAGCCAAAGCTTGGCAAAAGACAACAAGCGTGTGCTGGAAGTGTAGCTTGTACTGAATTCTGAGCCCATCACTAAGTTCCTGTTGTTTAGAAAAAGCCAAGTAACCCGTCTGCATGCTCTCGTTTCAGTCAAGCGGCCAGCCGACGAAGACGTCAGTGAGCTTCCAGAAGTGGACCAGAACGCCAAGAAGGAATTGCGCTCTCGCAATTTGGCCAGTCCCAAGGCCAAGCGTAGTTAATCTGCTCTTTTATGAAATGTGAAACGAAAAAGTAAATGGAACCAAGTCGCTGTACCAACATCTGGCCCATTTTTTAAAACTGGCGTACCAATATTCCGTGTTTTTAAGTGGCACCCCTGTTTTTGTTGTCAACATCTGGAAATTGAAACTATTCTTATACTGCTGCATGGCGCATTCTTTTTTTAATAAAACCCTTTTGGACGACTTTGTTGAATCTGCGTCATTTTGGTGTCCTGTACCCCCCTATTTTTTATCAACTCCGAAGTGTAACAAAGTTACAACTTGCATTCCTATTTTTTGCTAGTCATCAATAACCACTATGATAAGGGTGATCTCAAGATCAACGCTGACACATGTGGCCTGCCAACAAGCAATCCTGCATAAAACTATTTCAGGATGAAAAACAGATGGACTCTCAATAAGACCAAAAGGTCTACACCTAGACTGAAGGCACCAGTCGTAGCCAAATGCTAGTACACTAATGCATTTAGCGATGAAAAAAGCCTTGTTTGCCACAAGCCTCGTTTCATTAGTAGTCTCTCGTTCGGGAGATTAATGATATTTCTGCTGATTGAGACACGTCATGTCAGCCCTCGAGTGTTGCTGATCTCTATCTACATGACAAGTGGACCAGAGATGACGACAAGCCAATCCAATCTATGGGTCCGAGACGCACTATAAGAGTGCATTCGAGTATCTTGGCTCAATTCTTGCGTGGACGGATGTAAGGCTGATCGGCTGCTTGACCATGACTATGAGAGTGGTCACCTTTCCGGTAAGTTTTTTTTTTTTTTTTTTCTTTTTTTTTTTTTTTTGTAACAGACGTTGACAACTTTGGGTAGGAACTTCAGCATACGAATATTTTATACCATATTGACCAGATTCTAATGTGCACCCAGTTTTTGTAGGTAAAAGTAATTATTCTAATGTGC
The DNA here is from genome assembly GCA_013358835.2 of Ixodes persulcatus. Lineage (NCBI taxonomy): Eukaryota > Metazoa > Arthropoda > Arachnida > Ixodida > Ixodidae > Ixodes > Ixodes persulcatus. Next base: position 248,852 of record JABSTQ010009033.1, read on the forward strand.
CCCCGATTTGGCTTTCGTAACCAATTTTAATGCACAGACAGCTTTTAGGTACCAATATATCTTTTGAGAAGGGTGCACATTAGAATCTGGTAGTATGATATATTCCAGAAAACTGGGTAGTGCTGTGTGGAATAGTTCTTGAAACTGTCTTCTGTCATTGTTTTGTTGTTCCCCCTTACAACTCTGCAGCCTCACCTGTTTTAACCTTCTTGTGTCTGTAACAAGGTTGAGGTTAAACAGCACTGGAAAACGAAGACTACTTTTCCAAAGAGTATGTTTTAGGATGCTGTTGGATTTGCATTGTGGCTTCCTCCATGCCCATTGGCATAGCCAGATATCTTTTACTAGGGGGTCAGGCACTGGGGATCTCCGTGACTATGGGAGTGGTTTGGTGGGGTGGGTAAAATGCATGTGTATAGAATAGAACTTTCCGAAAAGAGCTCTCCGGCCACTGCCATTTTGCAACTGTCGCCACCCCTACCAGACAGAAATTTCTGTTGCCCATCTGGGCTGCGGAAACCCAACCAGCGCTACACTCCACTTGCGTTGTATTCGGAGTTTGCCAGCCATTCTTGAAAGCTTTTACTTTATTTGCCTATTTAGGATACTTACCCTTTTTGTGTTATCTTCTTTGTGAAAACCACGGAATATTAGGGCTCATAGCCCGCTCAGCCTTCGTGGGAAACAAACAAAATATAGCTGATCGGGTACGGTGTAGGGGCCAGAACAGACTTGTCCGTTCCTTTGCTGTGCAAAAAACAAGGCCTCCTCGAAATGTGCCTTAAAACAAGGCCGGATTTTCGTCCGGTCGTTGTGAAGTAACTGCCGTCGACACTGTAGATTGGATATGTTGTGTTATTCGAGATCCTTTTCAAATAAACCCTGTTCGGACAACTCGACACCGTAGGGTACGTACAATATGTTGTTCGATTGATGAGAGCTGTTCAATTTCATGTTGCAAGTGGTGAGGACCGGTTATCTTGTGTGGTCATATATTTTTGACAGTCAAAACCATTGTAGATTGACACGACCGAGTGTTTGGCGTCGTGAAAATTCTGCATAAAATGAAGGAAACATTCCAGTTGCATTTTATTTTGTTCTGTCGTGCGCAGACTCGCCAAAAATAGCCTTCATTTCTTTGTTGCTTTTTTTTTCCAAAAATAGTACTGTAGTCATACATATTTTCCAGAGATATTTGCAGACGGGCCAGTCAGAGATAAGTTCTGAGGTAGGCGAGCCGAGCCTGGGTTGCAGCTAGCCAGGTGTGTTCCATCAGAGCTTGTGTCTTGTGTCCGTCGCTCGTGTTGTGTGGCTCCTGCTTCATTCGCTGTGCGTACGTTGGTGCACGTTGCTCTACCGTGTAGATGGTGTTGCCCACTTGTTCGCTACAGTAAAATGCTTTCTTAATTAAGAGCTTTGAGAAATTTGATTCGCCATAAAACATAAAAGAAACAATAAAATGCAGCTATTTAGTTGCCACCAGCGTCCGGAATTGCGCCACCGCTGGCCGCCACAGCCTACTGACGAGAAAACCCACAGCCCAGCGAAGTCGGTCAACACTGACATACTCTCTCAGAACCAGGGACGCGTGCTGTAAATCGTTTCGTTCGAGACTACCACTGGAAGGGTCTATTAGCGACGAGATGTTTTGGTGGCGCCACCTCGTGGGCGCCCTTCTGTGACAGAGCTGGTAGGATGTGAGCAGATGACAGGCTACGTCAGTTTGCATCTATGCCGATTAAAAACGGTTTGTTAAAGGAATGTGTACAACGTTTTTCTGGGCAATCTTTCTAATGAATAACAGCGCCTTGAAGTTGCTTTTTATATAACAAAACTTTCAAATGTTCAAAAACAAGCCTGGAGCTTCACATCACAAATTTCGCAGCGTGCATCAGGGCTATCCACAGCCTCTTAGATCCTTCTTTTTTCGGATCTGTGGAGGCTGCTGTAGAAGGTTTTGCATTCACCAGAGTAAATGATGTGCTGTCATCTTAGCTGTACATGCACACACAGTTGTGTTGCAAAGCTTGTTTTAGCTAGATTGAGCTTGCCGATTCCGACGCTTGTATCCAAGTGTGACTCGACAGTTGCTGACGAGCAAATGAACAAACGCTTAGCTCCTCCCGCATCGAATATGTGGCAAAGAAATTTGTCACATCGTGACTTCTGCTCGAAAGAAAAGCAGAAATGTTCATAAATTCTTAAACTGTCAGACATGGCCCGGCAAATTCAGGCAATTGATTCATTTGTTCTATCCAATTTTTACTAAGAATTGTCTACAAGTTTAAAATCGCTCGCCGAGAGGTGCATCACGCATTATGCACGTTTGGGTCCACAAAATTAAACATATGAACGGTAGCAATTCATAGCAGGTGTGAACCCCTTGTTTTGGGACGCTGAAGTGTTACCGACTTACTAGATTTAAGACTTTGATCGCAAGGGGGTCTCGCAGGGCTTACGTCGACCGGGTGAATAAGCAGGGATTCAATTGAAACGACTCCGGAAGCCAGCACCGCTTTTTCCTTCCAGTTATTTTGAGAAAATGTTTGTCTTTAGTTAACAAAATTAAAATTTAAAAAATCAACTTAGAACTAATAAGAGACCACCACTCACAGGACGCATTGTAACCAACAGGATACACGGAGTCGCTTTCACTGAAGTGTTTACTACACATGCGAGAGGTTCCCAAATTTCGCTTTCCTATTTTCAGTTTAACAAGACATTCCTTTCTTAGTTTTATTTTGACCAAATAATAATAAAAAATACACCCTATTTGCCGTGGTAGATGTTGTAGTGTGATGAAACGCTGGATATTCTGTTTAATCATCCAGCTTTTGGTACTGGGGTAAAGAACAGCACACCACCATCCAAGCGCTTCGACAACTCAGAACCAAAACTGTTTGTTAGCACGACTATGCGTGCCACGGTTTAAAGCTTTGGTAAAATGTCCTACTACAACTGACAAACTGAGGGATCCAAGATCTGGGCAGTCGGTTCCAGTCTGTCCTACCCGTGACGTCACAAACGACGACGATGATAGCTGGAGAAGCATCCTCCGCTGTAGTTCGTGCATGCCGCCAATAGGGTAGGCTAGATTTCGGAGAGGGGGGGCTTAAGCACCATAAGCTTTTCCCCCCTCCTCCTGGCTACGCAAGTGTTCATGCCTCTCTTTGTTTTATAGTAAGCCTGGAGCAGCATTGCATGTTGAAATTTGTAGATTTCAAAAGCAATGTTTGATGTGTTGTTTCTTTTGTTAAAAACGATGGACGTGCGTGACTTTGACCTGTGCTGTCCAGTACGATCCGCATGCCGCGTTCAGCGAAACCCCACAGGGTATCAAGGTGACCACGGGCCTTCTTGGAGACATCATACGGGAGCTTTCACACTCCATGAAGTTCAAGTGAGTTGCATGGTTGAGGCTTTGCCTGTCTAGGAGGCATCTGCCATAGTTTGTGAAGAGGGCTGCAATAAGAGACAATCCTGGAGTAAAACAAGGTTTTGGATGACAATGTAAAAGGCATTTTAAATGGCAGCTACAAAGTAGTTTGAAACGAGATCTACCTCACTAAATGCAAGTGAGTGGATTATAAACGAAATTACTACTTGTGAATTCTTTAAGAAAGCTGATGACTGTCATTTTAGTATTAATAAATTAAATAGGTGCTCAGTGCAAATACTTCACCATGCACCAGCACTCTATTTGGCCAGCTGCTAGGTAGCCTGCAAATAAATGCTAATTCATAAAAAAAAATTCAGCAAACTTTCAAATGTAGACACCAGTAATAACTTACTCTGGACAAAATACCTTAGAATTTGAAAGTCAGGCCAAACTAATTGGCCAATGAGAATACTGACAAGAACCTAGCATACAACTGCACATCCTTTTACACTAAGCAAGCAACAGAATAAATGTCATTGTTTATAAGGTAAAAAAGTGTTTCCTATAAATTTAGACATTACCGTTCCAAGGTTGGTATGCTCATCAAAGTCAACCTACATCCCTTGGCAACTATCGAGCACTTTGCTGGAAAGTCTAAAGATTAAAGATCACCAAATACCCAGCACGCACCCATGTTACACTAAGTAACTATCCCCACTTTTGAAACATTTGAAATATATGTGCAATGGACATATGAACTGCCCACACCAGCAAACTTTTAAACTCACTTAACTAAACGAAGTGTTCCTCTGCATCAGCTGCTCCTCCAAGAAGCCGGTGCCCAAAGCGCTGGAGCTTTACGCACAAACGCCGGTGCGAAGTAGTGCGATGCAGTGAAGCTCGACGTGAGAGCGCCGGCACAAAGCAAGCTAAACAAAAGCGGCACTGCCGTTTTAAAAATTGGGAGTTCCGCCAGACCCCTATCCTGCTTCTATGCCGTTCCATCAGATCAGACAAGGGCGCGCCCCACCGTGTCCCCCTTCTACTTTTCTGCTTTCAGACATAATGAGCATCCATCCCCATTTCTTGGCAATTCTCTCCGACTTTTGGGTCGGCGTTTGCTGGGTATTTTACGGTAGAAACTGACACTACATTCAAAAGATGTATACAGCTTTGGGTCTGTGCCGAAGGTCATAACAATTCAAGCATTACAGCTACACAGTGTCCTTCACGCCGGAAAGAACCCTTGGCATTCGACACCCCAACGGCTCCTGGACGGGACTGATTGGCTCTCTTCAACGAGATGTAAGATCGACGTGCTCATCTTTACAGAGCTTATACTCTATTAAGCTTACAACCCATCCGAGTGATAGAATTAATAAAGTATACAGGATAAGTACTTTTTCCCAAGCTTAAATAGTACAGCTCTTTGGATTCTCCAACCAGTTTTTAAAATCTCGATTCATTTGTACCAGAATTTAGAAAGACCTTTGGATCACTGAACCCTCATTTTTGTCCACTACACTTTGTAACGAGGCTGCTTTCTTTTCTAATTTATACAGTAGTACAGATTTCTGGATTATCTAACCAGCTCTTTAAAACTTTGATTCATTTAAATGAGAATTAGAAAAGGCTGTTACACCACTAAACTTTTTTTTTTAATTACAATTCGAAAAGGCATTACCTTTAGCTAATGAAGAAGTGGAATAAAGTTCCCTTTCTCCGATATCATAAATTTAAACAATTAAATCGGGCCATAATTTTAGTGGCTCCCCCATCTAAAAGTATCGGAGAAAAAAATAATGCACTGAACATCACCAGTTCATATCGCCTCTTGAGAAGGCTCATACAAACATTTTTTGGCTTTTAAAGTTTTAAATTTCAAAAGGTTGAAACCAATTTTTTGGTGGAACTGCGGACACATTGAATTTTAATTTGTCTGTTTGTGGAGGACGTCGCAATTATCCAAATTCCTTGTCTCAAACAGAAGAGAGCCCTTCTTCACAATGTTAATGCCAGAGACACACCTTGTGAACCCAATGCCTCACAGACACAGAGGATGCGAAATGTCACTGAGCTTCAAAAAGCTGTTGTATACGCTTCACGAGTACACCCAAGACTAAGGCAACTACAGATTCTTTCTGTCGTAAATTCCATACATCGCCCGTCCTGCCTTTCAGGAAGGAGACTTCGCCCTGGGGCTCATGATCCCAACCAATTCCCGCAACGCGATTGCCCGGCCCACTACAGAGGTGTACATCGACGAGATTACCATCCTGGCTGGCAGGACGCACTCCAAGAGCATGAATGTCTTCTCCTACGTGCTCACTTTCGACTGGCAGGCAAGCCAACCTGGTCGCCACAATGCATGCAATCTGTGCACACCTCAGTGCCCACAGCAAAGTCCTCTAGTAGCACAGAGCTCTCGACCGGCCCGAGAGCCATTCACTTGTGTCTCGTTGACACGGACACTCCCGCTCCCCCAAAGATTTTCCGTAATGCGCGTCGTCCATTACGAGACAAAGATGTGTACATTTACCCTGCCCCTAAGTAAATTGTTCTTCCATTCTAAACACCATCTTAGCTGATCTAGCTACCCACAAATGCACTACTACGAGTCAAGCACTATCCAGTATCTGGGTCGCTGCACTACTTTGGTGCATTAATGCCAAGACCAGGAGGCAATTCTTGGCTGCCGCTAAAAGCAGACAGGGGTTCCTCAAGATAGACGAGACTGAGAACTTCTGCAGTAGATAAGAGGTTCGACCTCAACGAAATGAGGAACTTCACGGGCGTTTCTAATTCTCCACTTTCGCGGGTGGCTAGGTGTGGGTATGCGTGGTCATCGCCATGTTCACCCTTGCTTTCCTTTCCACGGGTTTCGACTACTTCTACGAGCACACCGTCCAGAATCGAAAGTCGTTTTCAGAGCGCTTCCTCTCTCATCTGTGGGAGTACTTCGAGAACCTCCTTGGCAAAGGTAATTTGATTTCCGTAAAGGGTCGCTGGCCCCACCCAGTCCAATAAGTCGCGGGCCTTTGGACGACCCACATCAATCCATTTCTATAGCCACCATACCGAAATTGATTGTGAAAGTGCGCTTAGATGATGGGAACTCTACACCGGAATTTCAATGAACATATTTATTCGAGTCAGGCACAAAAAATCAAAGGAAGCCTTTTCGTGTTGAAAAGAAAAATGTTTTTTAAACAATCTAATTGAGACATGCGTGTAAAAAAATTAATTTTGCGCAAAAAAAAAATGTTTAGAGCAATATTGACGAGAGATTTATTTTAAATTCTGCGCGCAAAGTTTATGACGTCACGGAATGGTCATTCACTTTCTCAACCTCAACGAGATGGTAATTCACTCTTTCTATCTCAATGTGAAGGCGAAGCCGATCCACCTCTCCTCCACGCGCCCGAAATGCCGAGAAAGAAAACAAGTGGAAAGGAGGTGACTACCAACTAAATCGCAACTCGCGCCATCAATATTGTTCTAAAAAAAATTTTTTTTTTCGCGTAAAATTAATTTTTGACAAGCGTGTCCCAACCAGACTGTTTAAAAAAAAACATTTTTTCTTTTCATGGGCCTTGTAAGGTAGACATACACTGCAACTTTTACTTTTGCTCACTTCCTTTTTTCCCATACCCTCTCCACCCTTCCTCTTCAAGAGTTTAGTTCTGTTTTCTTTAAGTGAAGAGCATGCAGAACCTTGTCCTCTGCCCAGTCTTTTTTCCCACCTCTCTGTTCCCCTCACGGTTTAGAAAAGGAGAGGGGCTAAGATCTTCTGCAAAAAAATTAGGCTTCTAACCGTCAAGAAAGAGCACTCGCAGATGCGACATTCATTTTATGACATGCTGGCAATGGAAAGCCAGACGCGGTGGCTTTCCAACTGTTCTCCCCCTTTACTGAATGAAGTGCCACAGCACAAGACCACAACATTACCCGACTTCAATGAAAATGGGACAAGTAATTCAGCCAAGTTGTGTACACACGCTCTTTCCTTCCTTCTCAGTGGTCACAGAAAACAGTTATGAAAAAGAGAGCCATTTGCATGGGAACAAACTTGTTTTAGTCTCTAACCTTCTACCCACGTAAATTCATTCCTTAAAATTTTTATGACACAAGACCAACCATCCCGAGCAAGACCTTTGAGATAAACTTCCGTATGATGGCTCCTGAAACCAATCAATGCGAGTCATTCAAGGGCCAAACGAACTGTCCCTATCACCCTGTAGTTAAAGGGATGCTGAACCGAAATTTTAATTTAAAAAAACAACGCGGAAGCGCTAGACGGGGCGCTACAAACCCAAAAGTATCACTCATAAAGCGGTATCTCCAACGGATGGTCGTATTTTTGTGAAAGAAGGGCGCGCTCGAACAAGGCCAAAAAGGCCCGTGACGTCGCGATTCTCGTTTCTTCCTCTTGTCGCTTTGACTCCGCGAGGATGCGAAAAGAGAAGGAAGCAAGGCCGTTTCCCCTCCTCCTCAACTATTCTGCAGGAAACGCGACGTCGCGATTCTCACTCAATCGCATCCTTATTTTACAAAAATACGGCTACCCGTTCGAGATATCGCTTTACGAGTGGTGTTTTGGGGTTTGTGGCTCCCCGTTGAACACTCCCGCTACCTTACTTTGTGAAATCCAAATTTTGATTCAGCATCCCTTTAGTGTGGGGAACGTCGTGGCACAATTCGTAGCAGTTGTGGCGGTTCCCAGGCTCGTCGGTCGAGAGCAACTGGCACGCCACCCGGCTCCTCAGCGGCTTCTGGTGGATAGGCGTCACCGTGCTGGTGTTTGCCTTTGCGGGCCAGATGAGGGCCTGCCTTATGGTCAAGTCGCAGGAAGCCATGATCCGCAACGTGGACGACCTCGCACGCCGCTCCAACGTCAAGCCGTACACCCTCTCGGGCAGCATCCTAACCACCATCTTGCGCGTGGGTGCTAAAAAGTTTTTTTAATATTCAAATTCCATTTTCGTACTGTGCACACACAATTGGAAGAAGATACTTCGGGCAAGGCAAACTTAACGTACAAAGGTTGGCAATACGTAAGCATCAGTTGTCAGAATGAATTAGTCGTCTAGCAAACACATCTTGACCACCGTAAAATACCGTGGAAGCGCCCACTTCGTTCAAGCGCCCACGACAAACATCTCCCAAACTTCGGAATTCTGCAAATTACACGTTAACGGCTTGATTTGACCCGACAAGCGCCTATGTCTAGATTAACCCAATATTAAGTGAAACTAAAGTGGGTTCTCCCCCGGCATTTTATGGTAGGTTGTTGGGGAAACTAGGTATAGAGGAGATTCGGACCTGAAGAAAAAAATTGACCGCATCTCCACGTGGTGAATGATGTTGATTGGGGCGAAGCTCTGGTGGTGCTTGTCTGCGTAGACTCTGAGCCGCAGCATGCCGAGCCTTTCGTTCGTTTTCATCCATGTCAGAATGAGAATGTGTGGTATGGAACGTGGTTATATACGCATTTGAGCATTTGACCGCAGCGCCCTCTCCTGTATAGACGTTGAGCGGCTACATGCAACGTTTCATCCATGACATCCCCAGCTCTTGAGTTACTACCACATCTCAGAGCCCCTACTCGTCCCGCAGTCGTGGCCGAGTGGTTAAGGTGATGGACTAGAAATCCATTGGGGTCTGCCCGCACAGGTTTGAATCCTGTCGACTGTGCAAACATATTTTTCTCATATTTTTTTCATTTTTTTTCATCTTTTTTTTGCCCTACAGCTTCGCCCCTAAAACAAATCTCTTGGTGAAACATCTGCAGCCACTCCGAGGTTTCCAGGAGGTTACTTTCCAAGTTCTCACTACTAGCTTCAGCTACCTTCATACATTTTGCGCTAAGTAGTGAAGTTTGTGTATTAATTATTAAACCTACACAAACAAAGAGCAATCTGCCATGTCAAATATGCCCATACAAGTGGACTGGCACCTGGCTCGTTTCCAGTTTGACGATTTTAAACAAAAGTGTGAACAGATTGCACCATAGGACCAAGCGACCGAAGGATATGTCCCAGCTGGTTATTCTGTACTAAGGGGGGGGGCTAAATACTGTGAGAATGGTTATGCAAAAGGTGGTAACGTGGCGACTGTCACGAAATTATCAACGACATCGAAAAGATCACCCGTGGCCCTCACACAACCCCGCGACCTGTCCTTCCAGAACTCCAAGAAACCGTCTTACACGAAAGTCTTTCAGCGGATTGTGAAGGGCCGCGGCCAGACGGAGCTCCACCAGATCTACGGCCCCAAGATCCTCAAGGAAGTCGTGCAGGGAAAGTCAGTCGTGATCGCCGACCGCGGATCTTTCACTTACAAGGTCAGGTCAATGCGACTTGAGTCGCTACATAAGCTACGCTTCATATTAAAAGAGAGTTCAGCCATTTCGGTACTCCAAATCATTATTGCCATTCACCCAAAGCTTCATCTCAAGTTGCAGGAAGCGGTTTTCTGTCCCCCAGAAATGTTGGAAACAGTCCGCGACAGACCAAAACAGCATCGCCTAGAAAGTCACATTTTCCAATAGGCCGCCAATTGCTTCCGTTCTGCACTATGCAGCAAAATGGCGGCGTCTACAAGAAATGGAGTGACGATAATCTAGGAGCAGTTTATTTATAGCAGTTGTGCATTTCACGCTCACGCGTCTGTCAAAACAAAACTGTGGGGCACGAGTGGAATGACCCCCGTGTAACTAACCGGTGCTGCTCACAGGTCGCCCGCACGTGCAGAAACTACACGGACGGCGAGTTCTACATCGCGGCCGAGCCCATCCTCAACTTCCGCTTCGTCATGTACCTCAGCGCCACCATGGACCCGAGGACCCAGTGGGAGATCAACCGAAGGTATGCTCGTGTCTTCAAGTCATTGAAGTATTTATCGTGAAAAACAAATACGGCAATGTTGGCTCGACGGGTTTAGAGCGTGCTGGTGATTTAAGAAGATAAAAGGAATGCAGCAAATAGGATGAGGACACGAAGAAACATCTGGTCCTGCCTTCTTCCTTTTTGTTGCATTCGGTTTATTTCCAGCTGTGCCAGCAATATTGATTATGTGAATAAAAGTAATATGCTTGATTGAAAGTGGCAGCATGGACCCCAACTCCATCCTTCCCGGCTTACTGCTGATTGCAAAATATTTAAAGCAGCACTTTAGGGAAACTTGGAAACACTACCTATGCTCGTGAATATAGTAGAGTCGTTCATGATATGGGGCAGGAAATAAGTAGTAATGACGATTGTGCCCAAAAAACACCTCCCAGTTTAATTTTAATATCACCTAAAATTGAAAATCATATGAACTCTTCGGTTAAATTGCGTGATATTAAGAATCAAGGGGTTTTTAAGCTGGCACAAGCATTCCAGTAAAATGGCTCTGAGAAGAAAAAACATTTTTGACAAGAAGCAGCAGCAAATAATTAAGTTCTCACAATTAAGAAAAACCAAGGCATTGTTTTATTTTTTTTTTTTTTAAAGTACATTTCACTTTTTGTTTACATCGGAAAAAATGTCGATACACGGTATTCAATGTACGTACCGAACACCTTCACTTTGGTGCATTAAACAGTTGTTCCCAGAGGTCATGACAAGCTTCGCTACAGTGTAAATATGACGTATCCGCCGAGATAAGCTCGTAGCATTTGGCGCTCTCGACTAGTCGTCCAGGGAGAACCCAACTGGACGAGTGGTATGGTACTGCGTCTACTGCACCCGACTCAAGTACCATTATAAACTTGCAAAAAAAATTATAGAGTGGTGAACAGTGGGGTATGAAACTCTAGTGCTCCACTTGGATGTTTTTCCATCATGGTATCTTCTCCGGCAATGAAACTTTGAACAATCTGCTGCTCAAATTTACATTTTGACCACAGACAAGCCACTTTGGAAGGTAAAAAATAGAAAACATAACTGTCCTTTTTATAAATACAACAGTATCGCCTCAGCTTTCCGACACCACATCCAAAGCTCAGAAAGTAACATTTTTTAAGAGTAATGATCGCCAATTGCTTCCGCTCTGCACTATGTGCCAAAGTTAAGAAAATTATGTTCATTGCACACAGTTACGAGCAAAACATGCCAAAGCTTGTTACAGCACAGCTAGTCAGATACTAGCCAAAACAACTTCTAACCACTGGCTGCCAAAGCTGTCTCAAAGAGAAACTTGGTATTGAGCACTCAAAGTTCCCTTAGTGCAGCTTGAAACGTGGCAAAGCAGTGAAGTGAACTTTATCGAGTTCTGAAGTGCGTCAGACAACAGAAATTTCAAGCGCAAAAAAACGTCCACATTCACCACGTTCCTCGCAACATGCAGCTCTCACATCATACACTTTCCATACCTGTGACAATGGTAATGACTACATGCCAAGACAAGGGTCAAGTTACCCCAAACACACATTCATGACAAGATGGGTGGACATTGACGACATTAAATAAGGACATATTTACTGAAATGCTCGGAGCTATGTGGATGTAACAGAGTGGGTAAGGTATAGTAGCAATGTGTCATCATTAACGTCTGGATATTTCAGCATAGCAACAATCTTTGTAATGCCCAGTGTTACTGGCACGCACCTGACAAAAAAAATATAAGAATGCATTGGGAGCCGAAATGGTAAGAAAACCACGACTAGGGGTGCTAGCAAAAATGACAGAAAGCGTCGAGGGGTGCGTGTCATCAAAGAGAGCTCAGAAATTACCCACTTGGAAAGGACGTTGCCGTAAAGCCTCCGGATGCCAGTGCACTGGTGAGGCACAGTCTGCTATTTGACATGAAATTAGAAAATTCAGAGTTGGCACTGTGGTCTATGATCTACAATTGGTAGGCGACATGCCCCCACGATATTATGTCTCAGACTGCCGGATGTGATACCACGTAAATGCATTGAGCCTTCAGACTTGATCATTTCTTCTAAAAGAAAAAGGTGGATATATCATAAAAACTTAAAAATTGTAACGATACAGAACTCTGAAAAACAGTATCAATACTCTACAGAAATCCCAAAACTTGCGGAACTTTTTTTTCGACAGTTTACGTATAACATCCACGTATAACAATCTCCACAATTGGTAAAATGTGTTCCTTACGTGCATAATTGATTCATTCAGAGCTGCCAAGCTTGCTAAGCCGACTCGCACACATCCTAGCAACAGTTTTCTCATAAATTGTCGCACTGCATAAAAGGATTCGTGGCACGTATAATATTGATTGGTAAGCTGTCACAAAATCAGAAAAAAAAAAACAATTAATGGAAGGCAAAAATAAAGCTACTGAAGGGGCACAATGATCCTGTTGACATTACAACTTGACCGCGTAGAAGTAGTGCCCAAAACCCGAGAGTGACCAAAACAGCTGTGCTTTTGGTCATCGTTAAGGACATGTCCCCTCCACACTTCTGGCTTCGCCTCTGGCGGAGTCACGTTACCTCCAGAAGCTTCCTACCTCCACGGTGTGGATCCACCAGTGGCTACGCCTGGGGGGAAAAGACGCACCTCTAGGCGGCATTTGAAAGAGCTGCTGCAACACGAGAATTAAAGGGGGGCACTTCCCGTCCTCAGTCGCCGACGATGACGCGGTGGTTCCGCGCGCAAACCCAGGCTCGTCTGGCTTCGGGAGAACGGCATCGTGGGCAAGTGGATCAAGAACATGCTGGGAGACTGGGAACACTGCCGCCAGGAGAGCAGCAGGGTCACGCTGTCCTTCGAGGACACCTACGCCATCTTCGTCATGTGGGCCCTCCTCATCGCCGCCTCGCTCGTGGCGTTTGGCTGCGAGAAACTGCACCACGCCTGCGCCGCCGCCAAGGAACGGCCGTCTCAGCGACCGGGACCGATTCTTGGCTGGGGCGTCACAACAGTCTCACGCAAGCATCCCAAGGTCGCCAAGCCGTTTCAGGCGTACAACTTCAAGGTGTAGCGTGCGTGCAGTCGGTTCGAGTGTGTTGCGATCCAAGTCACGAGGGCGGTCATTTTCGAACCCCGGTATGCGAATGGCGAGCTAGATGACGAAATTATGTAGTATCGTGTTTACATGCAACTGCACGTTTCTCTGATAGTCAGCTCAGGACTATCGTTTTGGTTCGGTCGGATAGCACCAAAGAATATGGCACACCGATATGTATATGTATTAGTACAACTTTTCTGTATTAGAAGAATATTAGCAGTGGCGTCACAAGGGGGGGGGGGGCAAGGGGGGCGGACCGCCCCGGGTGCAGCACTCAGGGGGGTGTCGCGGCGGGACACGAGAGCGGGGAGGGGGGGGGGGGTCGCAGGGGCAACGGCCCCGGGTGCCGCTGACCCTCGTGACGCCAATGTATTAGTTCCTACTCTATTTTAGTACAAGAAGTGAATACGAGCCACCCTCTCAATATGGCTGCTATGAGTCCAAATTGTGAGAGAAACACTGAACACACATATAAAAAAGTCACATCCAAATGGTATAAATGTTTAAATGCAGTTTGAAGCTAGTTTGTCTCGTCAACCATGCTGAGTTGCACTTGGTGTCGACTATTTTCTGCTAAACTGTCAAGATTAGCGTAGCTTTCACGATGCTGCAACCCTACACTGCTGCGAGAGCACATGGCTTTGTCTTGTGTCTCATTCACACGTGCTCGCAGAACTAGCTTCGCCACTTTGACAGAGCTGAAGAACTGCGGAAAGTATGCTAGCCTTGACAGCGCAGCGAAAAATAGTCGAAGCCGAGTAGAGAAATGGCTTTCCCTGTTACAGCACCCAAGCACTTAATGTAACATGAACACGCAGCACCCTCAACCAGCAAGAGTTCTGTGGCCCTCTCGAAAGCCCTTGTAGCATTTTAGGAAATAGCATAAACATCTAAATAAAACCTGGAATATCTTACCTGATCCGCTTCAGACGACGCTTGAAGTGTCATCTGGCCGGCGTACTTTCCTCCCATTTCTCTAAGGAGGGGGAAAAGACACAAATTTATCCTCGACCGCTTGCGCAAAAAGAGCCTGATGACTGACTGCAAAGTAAGTATAAGTGACCAACCTTTCTTTTCCTTCTCTTCAGATCCACTCTCCCCCCAAGGATAAAAAATTTCCATCTGGGAGAGACCCTTTGTTCTCTAATCCTTTCCCTTCTTACAACACAACAGAATTCTTCGCCACCCAATATTAATTTTCCATTAATAACAACAGTGTTTCGCGTCTACCAAAAACATATTAATTTTCTCCGATTTGATCTACTTGTCCGGAGCAAACAGACGACGAAGGAGGACGGCAGAAGACACAGAAGAGTCGCAGCGAGAAAACATTTCAGACCTTCTGCATACGAACTGAGCTTCGCAACAACAATGGAGGCACTGTTGATTTCGACGTGTAAAATCTAAAACGCGGCGTCCACTCCATTCACCCCTAAACTGACAGAGCGGTGGGAGCCACGGGCTTGCCGCACCAATCAACCCGCTCCCTTTCGTCACCTGACCCCACCTTCTGTGCGTGCGCATGGTCGGGAGCTTGATCAGATGGACGAAGATGGGCGTATGACTGGTGTGACGAGCCTTGTAGCTTCCACTGCACCGCCGGCTTAGGGGCGAACGGAGTATGGAAATTCACAAAAGGCTCACCGAAGCAGAACTGCAGAACGCCATCACTGTAAGGCCGACAAGAAGGCCGAACGCAACGTAAGTCACAGCTTGCACGAGGCTGCGCTGGGCCCTCCATTCGTGCAGATCGCGTACGTGGAGGAAACGGTTCCGGTACTCGGGGGGCAACTCGAACTGGGACGGAGTGGGGAACAGGCTCTCGTAGAAGTCGTGCACCACCGCTTTCACCTGAGAAGCAATAATAATAATCACAAGTTCATTTCCCATCGTGATTTGATGGTGGGGATAGGAAAAAAAAAAGGCTCGAGGTACACCTAAGCACTTTTTATGAGTTGTGAATGTGAAAGCATGTACATCATACTTCCTCTCCGCGTGTTGGCGCGCTGACGGACACGCAGCGCCATGGGGTGGCGAATGGGAGCCTCGTCGTCGCGCACCAGCCAATGGGACTGAAGTGTATAAGGTGCCGTTGGCTAGTTTTGCGCGTGGTTTCATTGCTGGGAGCTGGCTTGACTCGGAGAAAGGATTTAAAGTGCCGTCTGGATCGGTTTCAAAGCTGACGACGTGGGCTCACTCCATGAGACAGTTAATGCTTTCGCATTAAAAACTCGCCTGTCCCTTTGGTATACTCCAAAGGCGCCTTAAATGTGTAGCATTTATAGACCCTCTGCGAAGTGACATTACACTGTGTGACCCCATGACATCACAGTGTAACGTGACATCATGGTATCACGTGATGTCACTGTGTTGTGTGACATCATGTGGCCATCATGAAAGCAGACTGTCATGCGACCTTGGCTGTGCTCCAAAATTTACTCGATCCGACTCCGGAGTTAAAGGTTTCGTGCAGTGGTGTTTTAAAACTTACTCGCGCTTACTCGATGACATTGGAACTCATGTTCCAAAAGCGGGTTGTTTACTCCGGAGTAATTACTCACGCTACCCTCCTTGACGGGGGGTAACGTCGGATCAAACAGATTAATTATGTCACATGATCTGTTTGCCATCTGCTCGTCATCTGCTTTCTGCGCCCACAGCCTCAAAGCTTGCTTGCTCTGTTGGCTTTGGTGGCAGATGTTCGAAATGACAAAGAATGAGGTGCAGCCATTTATATGTGGTTATTGCGACTTGCTGTTTTCAACGCACAAATTGAGTGCGCACCACATCCATACCATGCCCCCTCTGCAGTAAGGTATAGACGCTTTAAACACGCGCCCGACACGCGCTGGAGTGAGCCGCCATTGCCGACCTTCTCCTGTCTTACCGAGATTCCTTGCCACTGAAGCGGGCGTTGACGAGCCTCCACAAAGGCGTATGCTGGGGAGAAGGACGCAGTAGCAGCTAAAGTGGCAATAACCTGTCCTGCTGTGGTAATGATGATGTGAAGCGAACGGAATAAGAGGAAACAAAAACTGAGGGTCGGTTATGGCGGCGCCCATGCACAGCTGCCTGAAAGCGTCTATACCTGTTGTTATTATCAGAGTGCGAGCGCAAACAGGAGCTGCTCAGCATCCTCGCCCTTGGCGTTGGCGGGAACTCGTATTCTTACATTCAAGGCTGAAAATGTTCAAATGGAGGAGATGATATGGAAGTATTTTTTTTTTTTTCTTTTTCCTCAGCATGCGTGCAATGAGAAGAAAACGCTTGTAAAGCAGTGAAGGCTTCGAAGATTTCATATAAATGACCAGTCAACAACCCCACCCCACCTCCCTCCCCAGGAAATATAGCAGTTGGGAAGTTCTTTATGTGGTTTTGTAATCATATTCGGGTCAAATGGAATGCAAGTTTCGTATCACTGTTGAGAAAGCCCCCTGCACTGTAGCGTTTCACCATGTGGAAGCAATTTCTGCAAAACGTAATCATTGCAAATTACGATGCGTGGAACGTATGCGTTTACGGCAACCGGACTAGAATTACAGCGATCGAGCTGAATAATAAAAACAAATTTTGGATGTCTAGCTGAAAAAAAAACAAATTCCGAGGACAGCTAAGCACTTCTTATGAGTTGTGAATGCGAAAGCATGAATGTCGTTCTTCCACTCCCTTAGTTTGTCTGCGATGTGCTGACGTGGACGGCCACGTTTCGCTACTGCTGAGGTTGCAGCCGCCGACGATATAGATGCCTCAGGCGCCGCCATGTTCCTCGGCTCCGAGAGGAGTAGAAGCGGCCGCAGCTACCCACCCCCCCTTCGGCAACGCCTGACACGAGAGCGGCGGCTGAGCGCACGCTCTCGTGAAGAGGCCGCCAATGGTTATCTAGGAGCCGTTTTGCTCAGCCAATGGGAGAATGGGCATTTCTTTCGCGTTTTATTGCAGCCACAGACGCCGCCGGCTCCGCTGTATGGGATAGTAAATGCTTTCACATTAATAAGTAATTTTGATCTCAATATACAGCCCAGAAGGAAGGTGAGCAAAAGGAACTAGTGGAGCCACCTCAGAAAACACCGCGTCGTTACTGTGAAAGAAAAACTTTGCAGCTGTTAATATTATCGTTTCTTCTAGTGCTTTCTTCATGATCAAGAAAGATTGTCTGCTATTTCCTTTTTGCCATAGCCCAAGACGAAGCCAATCCGCGTAGTGTCCAGGTGACAATCCCTGCCGTTCCGAAACGGAGCCACGGATTATTTACTTGCGATTTCACGTGGTATTACACGCTTACGTAGGACACAACTTACTCGGGTAAGATTTGGAACATAGCCCTTATGTCACATAACCGCTTGACGTGATGTCACATCGCATGACGTCATAGTGTCCTGTCACAGCTTGTAGCTGATACAGGCATCTAAGAAATACTAACGGACAGCAAAATGCCAACATAGATAGAACGGCATCTTTCTCATTTAAACTGACTTTAGGGGTATAGGGAGGTTCCAGCGCATCACACGGGACAAATATCAGGAACGAAAAGCACCGATCGGCTCACCAAGTCAGAGTCCTTGCTGGAGTGATCAATGTTGTCATTGAGGCAGATAAACTTCCTGAGGAAAGAAGAGGGAGTAGCATTTTCTAAGACTCAAAATACTTATGCTACAGGCTGCACACCTAAGCAACAATGAAGCCATTCATTCACTTGTGACGGCTTGAAGCTGAGCTAGTTGGTTCATGCTTGTTAAAGTGCCAGCTGAACGTTTTAAGGACACACACACAGAGACGAACAAAAAAGGCAGACACACCGCTGGACTAGCAACTATTTTAATGAAATTGACATTGAGAATATGTATTATTCAATCCCACATACAAGCCTCCTGAAGATCCTCCGAAACACCATCGAGGAGCAGGGCACTCCATCATTTCAAAACGCGGCCGGCATCAACTTGGATAGCTTTTTAGAGCTTCTAACCATCTACCTGAAGGCGACGACAGTAGTACATCAAAACAAGCAGTACGTACAACGAAGCGGTATCTGCATAGGATCCCGGGTAGCTCCCTACCTCTGTGATATCTACCTCGCAGCATGCGGCTCTGCTATCCAAGACAACTTGAAAGATCCCCGAGTAGAGGCCATTTTTAGGTATGTGGATGATTTCCTAATTTTGTGCAACACTGAGGTTCATGAAACAACCAACGGATGTAAAGAAGCAGTCATGACGTGTTTCGATCAGAGCTGCGCTGATCTTACCTTCACCCACGAAATCCCCGTTAACAACTGCATAAAATTCCTGGATCTCTCCTTAGAGTTTAGGAATACACATGTATGCTGGAGATATCAGGCACGATCTTGCAAGGGGTTTCTTCCTTTTAGCTCCGAACATATCAAAAATGTGAAAAGAGCAGTCGCGACCACAGCGCTCAATTCCGCCCTTAAGAGATCATGTGAGCATCAGGTGCGGCGGAGTTTTGAGACACAAATCTCTAGGCTCCAAGATGCGGGCTACCCTAGGACACTTCTCGTTTCGATTTGTGAAAAGATATGTGCAAAGATCAAGCGCCAACCTGAAGGAGATGGAACAACAACAACAAAGAAGCCTCGAACACCCTATGTGGTCGCTCCTTATATCCACGGGCTCACCCATCGACTAATAAAGATTGCTGGCCGACAGGGCGTACAGGTCATATGCTCTGCGCCTAATAAGGCATACTCCATGTGCCGGAAGGTGAACAGGGAGGACAACAACGAAGAGACAGGCTGCAGCACATCTCACAGGACCAGATACACCGAATGCACAAAAGAAGTCGTGTACCAGATTCCTTTGACATGTGGCGAATTCTACATTGGTCAAACGGGAAGGTGCATTAACGACAGAACAAGAGAGCATGCAGCGTCGGTGAAGGCCATCACAGCAGCAGGGCACCTCGCGGCCCATTGTCGGGCGTGCACATGTGCGCCAAACCTTGCCAATATTGACATCCTGGCAAAAAATCGCACAAGGGTTGCTCGAGAAATTCTCGAGGCCCTCGCTATTGACGCGAAGGGGGATCATTGCGTGAGTGCACCGTCAATCGTGCTGCACCAGAAGGAACTGGTATACCTGCGAAGAGCCGCGCACTTGACAGGCACATGAAAGAAGAGGAAGAGTGGAAGACGAAGGCTCAGATATAGAAGAAGAGGAAGAATCCGTTTAGCGCAATATGTCGACTAAAGAGAAAGAAGATTTCATTAAAATAGTTGCTAGTCCAGCGGTGTGTCTGCCTTTTTTGCTCGTCTCTGTGTGTGTCCTTAAAACATTCAGCTGGCACTTTAACAAACATTCATTCACCCGTAGTATCTGTCACTCTGGGAGGGAAATATGGAAGGGCTCTCTCAGTGGCGCAACTATGGCAAGCAGAGAATATGCAGGCTTTAGTGTACTCCTGTTTAAAGGGGCCCTGCAATCATATTTAAGCGTCTACCTTTTTTGCGGTTTCCACGTCTCTTGGGGTTCGGGCAAGCCAACGGGCACGGAGAGAGTGACTAAATATCAGTGCGTCATATTTAAACCGGACGACGCGGAAACCTCCTCCACCGACGAGGGCGACCCGCGGTACCGAAAGCGCGCGAAATGTGACGTTTTTGGTCCTGGGCTTACTACTGGTCAGAGCCGCTAAAAGCTTTTTTTTTAGTCGAGATACAAAATATAAGTGTCGCGAACCGTTTCAATTATGTATGAAAGTAGTTTTTGTTCAGTATTTTAGATCAGAAAAGAAACAAATGCAGTTTATAAAGTACGGAAACAAGAAATGACCCGTCGACATACCTGCCACCAAGCGGCGGAAAAAGCGGCGCATATTAGAAAGGGCTAGTGGGATGAGGCGCCGACGAACGACGAGCGTAGAATGGTCTCGGAGCGTAGAAAGGCCATTTGGCGGTATGGCAGCGCGAAGTGGCTCCCGTTCTGTACTGATTTTTACCCCGTGTTTACTGTCATTTGCGGCCAATGAAGTGTTATGCCGAAATAGTCTTTAATCGCGCAGCAAATGCAATGCGAGCCGCCCTGGCCGCCCGCTTCATACAGCCTATCCAACACACGCTTTAGTGGCGCCCTCCCGAGCCGTCGACACGGAGTGCGGCAGCCGTGAGCGCTCGATGAGCTCACTATCTCTCCTCTAGTTCACGGCCACTCCAGCCAGGACCTACGACGTCATGAAGGAGGTTATTTTTTGCTTGCTTTTGTAATTCTAATTTGCCTATAACTTTTAAAATAAAGCGAATTTTGCGAAAAGAAAAGTTTCATTAAGTTACTACGTTCAGTGCGCTTAGGTTCGGTGCAAATTAAAAACCAGTAAAAAGTCATTGCAGGGCCCCTTTAAGTTCAAAGTACTAGAAGAGAAAAAAAAAAGGTGCTGTGAATAGCTGAAGTAAGTTAGTCGTAGAAGTAATCTTGTGCAGCAAAAGAAATATTGCTTTAATGAAGAAGGAAAATGATGTAGCACATGTCTGTGCGGAGCGCAAGTTCGTCTGCTTGCACGGGGGTTGCAATAATGTCAGAACGCCAAGCTCTTTTTGGCTGATCGGAAAAAATAGTGGGTAGACGTCAAGGTATCTACGATTGAAGTCTACTCACTATCCTTTCAATCAAAGCCAACCAGAGCTCGGCATTGTTCTGACGTCACCATAACTCCTGCCCAAGAAGCAGACGACTTGCTCTCTGCATAAGATCCTATTACACCAAGTAATGTTTAAAAAAAAAAACAGTATGATTATGTGCAATGGCATAATACTATGTATAATTCTTGGCTAAAAGCAGTGTTATTTCACAAAGGTGAAAACTATAAAAGAAAGATAATAAATCTATGCAAGAACCCTTCTTTCCTAATGGAACATATAACAATGCAAAATTCTAAGAAAGAAAATTAAATAAGCTCATTCCAAGGAACATTCAATGAAGTGAAAGCTATAAAAGGAAACTTAAATTTACAGAAGAACAGAAATGAGTAGTAGTTATTTTAATACAATGGCCCTGCATACACTGAAAAGAAAAGTTCCAGGCATATCACTTACTTCAGATCTCTCCTGAGACCATCCAGTTGGGCCAGTACACGAGAAGCATTGTTATCAATCATCTTGAATGCATAGTCCTCCTCCTTGATCATCTCAAACTTGTTCACTTTCTTTGTCTTGAACACTTTCCGCAGCAGGGTGATCATTCGGCTGCAGTTCACTACTGTTTCTTTGGTGATGGTGGGCTAAAGGAGTCGCAAGGTGTTCACCATCACACGTTAAGATCCAATAAAAAAGAACACAGCCAAAATTTTACAGCAAAAGCTCACCTCAGTGACTATAACTGGATTGTCGACCTAACAATCATGGTAGGTCCAAGTGTAGCAATTTGACTGTATGTTGCTTTATTATAGCGAATAATCTCAAATTGGACCATTTATTTATAACAAAAAGTAACACCGCTTACATTTAAAAACATTTGAAGCAGTACACGCATAAAAGTTCTATCTTCCTGCAAGTCTAAGGACGACGTAAGCACAACCTAGGTACTATCTGTCAGTTAGACTTAGACAGTCTTTACTTACTATTCATACTCTAAGTTCCTTGCAGCGCAGTGAAAGCTATAAGTTGGAGAGGAAAAAAAGCCCCTTTTGTACGAATTTTGAGAACATCTGGGTAAGATGGAGGTCGTCCTTCCTCTCCCCTCCAACTGGTTGCCCTATGCTCTCGTCCCTATACCTTCCACAACACTGTGCACAACCATTGAGATGGAGCGTAGTATTATAGCTCGCTCCCACAAAAGCAGCTTCACTCACCAACGAAGACTCCAAATAGCGCTCGTAACCAGGAGTGGAGCGAATGACATTGGGCGTGAAGTTGTGCGCGCACTCCGTGAGAACTCCCTCGACCGTCTGCACGCTGCTGTGTTCCACAGGGAGGTCAAACAGGTGCGTGATTACTGTGCGAATCTCTCGATCTGACCAGGTCCTGGAAGAATTTTAAGAATGATCTACCTTCAAGCCAAGGCCCAAAGGGCGAAGCGCGAAAATGAAACATACAAACAGCAAATGCCACCAACAATCGTAAATGCGGTGTTTCACGTTGATGAAACGGTTATACAAAGCACAGAGAAAGCGGCAAATTGTCGCTCTAGATCGTCGGTCATCGACCGGGGTTCCTGGGAACCCAGGGTTTGCCCAGGGTACCCTCAAAGGTTCCCGGACCTTTCAAATCTTATTGAGCATCACGTCCCAAAAGTAAGCAGTTTTCCAGTTTTCAAGGGTACTCCGGCATTTCCTTCACAGTCCCCGATTTGACCGAAAATTTGCTAAACACACCAACAAACATCGCTGAAATAGTAACCCAAATATTGGGCGAAAATATTTTTTTTTTCGCAAAGTTATTAAATTTAAATAGTGTTTGTGTGTATGTTTATACAGCCTGAAATTCTTTTCTTTTTTTGTTTGTTTCTTTTTGCTAAGGTATTAAATTTACAATTTTGGTCCTCACTGCAGTGATGTGATTGGCCTAAGCCGTTGTGGAGCACCTTTTGGAGCAGCCAAAACAGTGTTTTGGAGCAGCAAAAGTGGCTTTTGGAGCAGCCAAGAGAGTGTTTCGGAGCAGCAAAAGTGACTTTCGGAGCAGATATTCTTAGAAAAATAAAAATATTTGTTTTAAGTGCTGTACAAACAAATGGCACTTTGTGTTGTGTTGTGTTCTGATGTGACATGTTGTGACAGAACTCGCTGCTTGTGTTTTTTTATTGCTGAGACATCCCACAAGTGTACAGTGTTGTAGGCACTGCCGAGCAATTCCGAAAAACTGCTTGCCGCCGTTTTACTGGTTCCCGACGCGCCAGATTTTCGTCAAAAGTAAGCAAACGTAAAACATGGATTGCAAGCGTCCCGGCTGGTGCCTCTGTCGTGCAATCATGTTCGCATGCACGTGAGGGCAACTTCGGCAGGCTCGCAGTTGCGCGTGCTTTGTCGCGCGAGTGGAGACAATGGCTGCTCGATCTAAACCGAAACCACGCCACTCCACTCCGTTGCCAACTGATTCCCAAAATTGTATGTAAGATGTAACTGTCGAGCATACGAGAAAAAACAGTCGAGCCGCACGTGCTTGCCAGGCCGGCAAACAAGGTACAAGCTAACCACACAAATAAAGGACCTGAGCGCATCGATGCAACACGTCGCGAGCCAGGGTCAAAAAGTTCTTGGAGCGCTTTGCACAACGACTGAACTCGAGACAAACAAGCGCGCTGTGCGGGTTCAGCGTGTAGACATTGCCTTCTTTGCTTTAGCTCACTTCTCTTCACCAGCTTTCTTTCGCGGCAGATATTTCACGGACCGGGGTACCTCTCGAAAGAAAGCCTACCGAGAGAAACCTAGTTAATCAATACTTCGACACAACAGTCTTTGACTTAAAGAGGGATTTCTTTAGTAACGTATGATTAAAACAAGAAAAGGAATGTTGATGAACATGTGGCGGTACTTAGTTTCATTTTAGAAAGCGCCATATCTGCAGCGACGTGGGGACGGCAAGACCCAACGTCGCGCGACCACAGTGACTAAAAGGCAGGGACCAAATATAGTTCTCCCAGGGCCGTTGCTTTCAGGAGCGAGTGCTTCAGCTCACAAAGTAACTCCTGCCGCGCAAAAACGTGGTTTCGTTTCACAGCATGACGGCATGGCTGGTACCCGGCATGCTAAAGTCGAAGCGTCCGCACACACCCGTGTCTATCGTTGAAAATATTAAAAAAAAAAAAAAAGATGCGAGACGAGACCCACAAGACGAGAGCGCGAAACGCCGGGAAAACCAAGCAAGACCGGGTGGACAATTGATGCAGGGTACTTTGTGTCGGGCGGCCGCTTGCACCACATAACCCACGCATGCTCAATTACGGTACTAAGTTTAGTTTCGGTTTTGAAAGGCGACCGAAATTGGTTTTTTGGCGCAGGATTGGCGCAGATTACCCATATTTTGGCAAAATGTAGCAGGATGTAGCAGGGTTAGCCCCTTGGCGCAGTTTGGCGCAATTGGCGCAGCAATCACATCACTGTCACTGTGTTTTTCAAAGCGAAAGTCTCTACTGGCAACAGTAAAAAAGTGATGCCAGGGGAAGGCAGGAGTTCACTCTTTGGACTGTCGACTTTGTTCCAAACTGATTACAAGCAGTTTCATGGTGCCAAATGAATGCCTTGGAAGCTCGCTCCAGTACCCGCGCAACAATACGAAGCAAATGCTCAGCATAGTTCATTTTTCGATTGCCCACTGGACCTGCAAGCCTGCCTTCCCCTGATGTCACGGCACTGAAAAGCGCAAGTATATTTGAAAGTTGGTTTTGGCATCATGTTTACTCGCCGATATCACAATAACTATTTTGAATTTCGTAATACTAGATAGCATACTGCAAAGGGTAAAGGCCGGTGATTCTGAACATATATTTTAATTGGGGTAGCTCAAAAAATCGCCGGAGTACCTCTAAGGCTTATTTTAGCGTGTGCCATTCATGGATGCATTACTACGAGTCAAACGCTCCCCTTAGTCTGCTGCAGTTTAAAAAAATCGACAGAGGCTCCTCCCACAAAATCCTCCACTCTTTCCCCTTTAGCAGAGCCAACACTGGAGAGGTAGTGAGCGGAGAGGAGGAAACCAGCAATCCTGACTAGGATACAGCTTTGCGCAAGGAGCTAGCCCCGCTGTTCCTAACCTGCAACAGACCATAGCACAATCATTGTTGTTTACAAGGACTGCAGGCTCCTGCAGCGTTTTATTGCACCAGTGCCGCAACTAGGAGAGGTTTCTTGGTCATCATTCGAGACAAAGGGGCATTCCTGCAGATCAAAAAAGTTTGGAAACCCATGCTCCAGGGCGATGCATTCTTACCCGGAGCTGTCGACGTCAAAGGCGTCGAAGATCTCTTCAGGTTCGACGTCGCGTTTCTCGCTCATCAGAAAGTAGAAGTAGGAGAAGGCAAACTGCATGTCGCCCGAACTGCGGACCTTGTGGGAGGACGTGCGATCAAATTCCTCTGGAAACCTGCAGGACGGCAAGCGGTGGTACGGCACTGGCTAAATTTCTCATCTAAAGCAGAGACACCAGACGCCCATTGGGGCTGAACACCTTCCCGCTGTCTAAAAGTATGCGCAACACAATTACTTCTAGGCAGTCTGTGGCATTATCACCATTACTGGTGAATACAAGCCCTGACTAACAAGCACCTCGTATGCATGTCCTAATCCGTTTCGATTAACACCCAACTAAGCTTCACTTTTAACATCCCTCCAACATAAAATTTTTTATTAAAGGGACCATATTTTTCAGGCACCAAAGTGAGATGCCTATGCGGTTAATAACTTATTTTGTTGCGAGACTTGAAAACTTCAAATTTCAGTAACAAATCACACCTCTTTATTATTTTGTATATACCGCACGCATTTCTTTTCTTGGCAATTTACATACTGTTTGTCATGTACATGAAATGCCTTTGGTTGAAAGATTTCTTTAGTATTAATGTATTTATTTTTGTAGATACTAGTACATAAAACTCTTCATATGTCGTATGCAAATTAACCTTCAGCATCAGCATCTTCTCTGCCAATCATATCTTATTCATTGATCAGAGAAAGCACCCTCTCACTGGTGCTTTCTCTTTTACCCATTCGCGGTTTGGGGAAAGCCGAAGCAGGGCAGAACACCGTCCGACAGGCATGCCAGTGGGACAGCGGGGCCACGGCCAGAAAAGTGAAACCCATCCTGCCTAGATCGAGACGTTTGGTCACTTTCTATTAGGGCAGCAGCAAAACACCAGCTCACATGTCCTGGAGTCGTCGCACGACGTCCACGTCAACCATGTGCGCCATGTGCGAGGGCACTTTCCTCGCTTCATAGCCAAATGCAGAGTTGAAGAGCCTGTTGACGTGCCTCAGGGAGTCCCCAAACGTGTCTAGAAGCCGCCGTCGATGCCAGGTCCAGGTTTCCGACGGCCGATGTTCCTTCACCACACATGACAGAGAAATGGACCAAGTTTTTGACGTATGTTTCCCGAATACGGTAGAGCGGCCTCATTGCCGTGTCGGCACAAAGGGGTCTGGCATAGCTCGTCCGTTAAAGAACTTGTCTAAAATGACTGACAGTAGTAGTAAGTTCTATACTATAGTACACTGTAGTACGACTCCACCAATGGCAACTTTGTTACGACATTGTAAGGCACCACGCCTCCAATAGTCCTTCGTGAGCACATAAAGGACAAAATATGAGTGACTATAGCTGCCGGCAAAATTAGAACAGCAGGGAAGAATTTTGATTGTCCCGCCTTTGGGACGAGCTTTCTATTTTTGACAACGCTTTGGCGTTTCATGAGCCTCGACGGAAGGCAACGAGCGTGCATGGGCGGATATAAAAAAGGGGAAGGGGGGGGGACTGGCCCCCTCTCTCTCCCTCCCTCCCTCCCCTTCTCTCTCTCTCCCCCCCTCCCTACCCTTCTCTCTCTCTCTCTCCCCCCTCCCCCCAAGCCTGGCCCACAAATCCGCCCCTGCGAGCGCGTACTGAAAGCCGGGCACTGGAAAGAAACACCCTGCCGTTCCTACTTTGTCACTGACGTCATACCGTACCTATAACAAAATGGCAGCAACATGAGTCAATACTGTTTTCCAGTAAGCAATACCTGTCTACGTTTGAGAAAATGCTGCCACGACGTACCTTCAGGACTCTAAAGAAGCCCCGTTTCTCCCACGGCAGCATGCCGTCACGCAGTGCGAGCAGACTCCGTTGCCCGTGCGCCGCCTCGGGAGCTGCGTGTTCCGTCGCGACCGCAGCTTCTTTGCGTCTGAAGATCAGCTTGGGCTCCACCGCACCGCTTGATGTGGTGTCTTTCAAGTGCTGCTCTACAAGCTGGGACTTTTTCTTCCTAAAGCCCTTCAAAGTCAGCAGTCCTGCGGGAAAATATGATTGAATACAACGTGGGCATGTGTCCGAGGCTTAGATAGATTTACTTTCGGCTGGACGAATTAGACCAGGCAACACGAGCCGAATGCGAAGCCTTCGGTGAAAGTTGAAAGCTTTTACTTTGAAATTATAGGCCTTTCCTTTTCGTTTACGACACCAGATTTCGGTAATGCTACGTGTCGCACCCACCCGAGGAGTAAAGAGTCTCGGTGAGTTTAATCCTTTCGACCAATTCGCTCGGCAACTCCGACTCGTCGACATCCAGATCGGAATACTTGTAAGAGATGGCTTCGTCTGGTACAAGCTGAGGTTGGGGTGGATACCTACAAGTAAAGGAGAGAAGAACATGATACGGCATAAATTCGAGCATCATGTGCCATGCCCGTGTAGGAGTACTAGTAATAAATCCCAATAACCAAATCAAAACATAGTCTGTATTTAATAAAGGATGTGCCAGTAAAAGTACCAGGTCTGCTATCAATATTAACATTATCTGCTAGAACAAGTCTTTCTTTGATACATAGAGAATACATACATAGAGAACATGTCTTTCTGTGATACAATAATTCGCACAAATAGCAAATGTAGCATTGGCTAGAATGACTGCACCCTAGAAGAGAGCCTGCAATGCTGCTCATGACCTCCTCACCTCAGCGACAACGGATACTCGGTAAAATTTATCATTTCCTCGGGTGTTGTACTCTGCACCGCGGAGCTGGCGGTCGTTGAAGCTTTGCGCACCACCTCTTGGTCCTGGTCCGTACTGGAAGTGTTGGCCGACAGTGTGAACTGGAACTGCGGATAAGATTAGTTGCAACAAATTAAGCTGGCCCGACGTTACTCCACTAGTCGGAGGTGAAAGATGGCAGAAGGAAATGCAGTTTTCCCCGTGTAAAAACAAAATCCATAGCTTCTCACCAGAGCGTGTGAAGTGACAGCGATAGCTCAGTGAGATCCGGCGTTGACACGCTACTTCGGCATGGTGAGCCTTAAATTCTCTTTTGGGGATTTGCCCTAACTTCATGTGACCTTCCCAGATGCTTACGCTAAAATCCAGAGGTGAACTTATGGGACGCTACACCGCCGATGATGACGGATGAATATTTGTGGATCTTCCCTTTGAATCAGGCGGTCCAGCAATGCCAGGGACCTGGCCTGTGGGCCTTTCTTATCTCCTCTGCTGCACCAGCAGCCACATATCTTGTAGCCTTGATAGTTTCCACCAATCCCCACCTCTCTCCCTCGGCCATCGGCGTAGGGTCGGCGCATGCAGCAGGCCCAGAGCCGATGCCCAAAACCCCTAGGCCCAAAGCAAACTAGCCTGGTTCGATGCCCGCCATCTCTTAGTTAAGGGGTGAACCAGAGTTTTCTGCCTAGCACAACATGCTGGCACTGTGAATGCACTTGGAAGTCCTTATGACAACTATCCCGCAAAATTAAATCTGCTCGGGAGGAATTCAGAGGACAGCTGTCTCACCTCGAAAGGCACTTCACTGCGGACACCCTTCAGCGTCAGTTGTATCTGCGTGGCATTGTGGTGGGGAAACAGCAGCACCGTCATGACACTGGTGGGCATCGAGATGGCTACCGCACGAACGGCAGTGTTTTCTTCGTAGAAAGCCTCGGTTATCTTTGTCACATTGTCCATGAAGCCGGACAGGTTGAAGTAGCCCGAGAGCTTGCCTGTCGAGACCCAAGTAAGATGTCACAAGGATAAGCCCTGGAGCTGTGTCCGTTAGCCGCTCCATGTGCACGCAAGGCATGCAGATTATTTCTATGGTCATTTATTGACGTCTATGGATCTTGGTAACATACATACTTTTACAAAACAAGTCGGACACATCCAAATTCGGTTATTCCCACTGGTTAAAAACGCACGAAGCAAACAGCAGCAGCTGATCTTCTCCAGCTATATGATTTGGGTATTGGTGCATTACGTCATGTCTCGTTAATAGGGACCCTGTTAATATGGATACCCTGCTATAGAGGCACAATTTTGGGGGACAAACTCGCTAAATACACACATTTTTGTCTTATTATTTTGGACAACTCACGTTGTGCACAATTTTTGGGGGAAAGGGAGGTGTCCAAGACATAATTGTTTTTTGTTTTTTCAGTAAAAACAGTGAAGTTGAAAGCCCATGTGCATTGTAGATTAAAGGTGATTAACATTAACACAAGTACTTTTTTTTAAAAGAACACTTGTTTCTAAGAAGGTTGCCTTACCAAAGAAGCCTAGTTTCAGGAGATGCTCCAGCTAAGCATTATGCTGATGCTGAAATTACTGGAAGTTTAAAATGAAGCTACAGAAGAGATCCAAAGTAAAGACCAGTAGCTTTCCTCTATAGTGAATAGACGTGAAGTTCTTACAAAACGTTAGTGGAACTGAGAAAATTTTAGAGTTAGAGCCAAGAGAGTAGATGGAAAACTCTTCATGCTAAGCTGCCACAACCGAAAAAAAAAAATTAAAAACACCTCATTCCATTAAAGGGGGGGGTGCAACGACCTTAAGACTGTGGGGATTCCTGTGATCTCCCTTCCCCGATGGCTGCGATAACGGCCGCGGGTCGGGACACTCGGCCTCCTTTGCCGGGAGCTCCGACCTGTTCCTGGGGCGGAGGGCCGCCTGGCTTGGGGGGCCCTCCTCTCACTCTCTCTCGGGGGGACCGATTTCCGTTCCCCCGCTCGGACGCGGACCACTGCTGACAGGCGAGGAGGTTTCGCCTCTTGTTTTCCCGCTTTCGGGAAAGGGACTCCTCCCGCGGATGCGATAGAGATCGGACGTGTTGCGAAGGACCTCCTTTGCCCGCTCTGGACTGCGCTCTCGGGACAGTGTCGACAGGGTGAGCCTTTCATCTGACCTTGTCGGCGCGGGGGTTTTGGGACAGTGTGTCTTTTGGTGTTCCAATAAACACCGTTGGACCCAGTCCTACATATTGTGGTACGTGCTACTCCTTTTTAGAGAAGCGATCAGTTGTGCGGCTGACGTTCGGACCCGCCTGTAGCGGTGTTCTCGAGAGAAAGCTGCGGGGTGTGGGAGTAGGCTTGGCGTCTCCTGATTCGAGACCGCCGCTGAACCCTTTCGCACCGACGGAGGTAATGTATCGAACCGACCCGCGGTAATGTAGCCCTAAACGTCGTCTACATTGCCGCGGAGATGTGGGGACCGCGCTACTAGGTTGGACGGCTCCTTTGAGATCGCCGCCGCTGTTGAGACAACCCTTTGGTGACTCTATCGGTACCTCTGTTGGTAGCTAAATGCAGAACTCCCACAAGACTAAAAGAATTTGCATCTCGTAATTTTTATGTTGTTTATCGTGCCCCAAAGGATAGAGAAAACATCTCCTTCATTAAAAAAAAGTGTCGCGATTTCACTGCATAATCGCAAAGCAAAAGTGAAGCTTTTCCCCCACCTGTAGCCGCGAGTGGCAGCCGAAGGAACTACGGCGAAAAGCTTATGTGACCTCACTCGGCTCTAATCTGCAGCATAACGCCCGCTAATGTCAGCAGAGAGAAGGAGAGGAAGCGTCCTCCGAGAGAGCACACGGGAAGCTACACGGCACCCCAAATTACGTCACTAGGAGGGGGACCAAATGTGACCCCGAAGACTGGAAGTGAGTTAAGGGGCGCCAGAAATGCCAATATTTATCTTTTTTTACACAACAACTAGGAAACGCAGACGAAATTGGTTTTCTGTTTTAGTTTTCTGTTTTCTACTTTAGAAGTGTCAGAGGCAACTTCCGCAAATGTTTGACCGAAGTCCGGAAATAGTTGCACCCCCCCTTTAAGCAAGGTCAACTAATGTAAACTGCCCCTACCAGGGTGAGCAACTCCAACGCAAAAGGCTTCAAATGAAAACCAAGTTTCACCCGATATCGGCAACCCCCGTGTTTCTCTAGATATCAATATCAAACCCGACTTTCGTCTCAAGATAATATAGACCTTTTCCGCTTACTCTCGCACCTGACCGCCAAGTAGGCATATCCGATATGGGCGACGAAAAAATATCAGAATGTTTCAACCTGCAAATAGTAAAAAAATAGAGGGAAGGCCAAACGAGAATGTGTGACGGTTACGTTTATGTCCTAAATGCCTTCTATTGGCGTGGCGAAGGCAAAACAATGTGTTCGCCCATACTGGAAGTGACGACAATTCAAGATGGCGGCGCCCTTGCGAAAAAGGTCTACTATATACTATGAACATGTTTAACTTCCCAAGATAAAAAGGATTAGGAAGGTCTGTTCAGTACCAAGACTTCTTTTAACTAAAAACAACTAATTAGATAATTATGAAGAAAAAAAACCTTAAAAGCAACTATTTCTAAGCACAAAAAAAAAATGTTAGAGTTCTTTAGCATAAATTACTTTTGTTAGTCATTCATTCATAATTTCCTCGCGACCTACAGACAACACCAAACAAAACATTACTGTCGCTGACCTGGAGGCAGAGTGTAGTTGCGCTCGTCTCTCGAAAGGGTCAGGCCGTGCAAGAGGTAGTAGCTCCCAGTGCCACAGTCCCCGGCGTCAAAAGCACAAGGCAGCACATTGCATGCCTTCAGAGAGGATGGTCAAAAGGGGAGACACGGAGAGAGAGAGGAAGTGAACCGAAAAAAATGAGAGAAAGCCCACCAGACATGCATCCAACACCCAACAGACAAAAAAGCTCAGGCAAGGCCCGAGATGGCTTTCATAGAAAATGTCAGAAAATACCTCATACAATAGTATGTATACCAGTACCTGAAGTGCCTGTGCCAGCATTTCAATCATACATCAAACTTCACTGCATTTAAAGTTTTGTGAGATTATACTGTAATCCCATTGGTAGATGTTGTTAAAGGGAAGCTGAAGAGGTTCTTGAAAAACGAGCGAAGAAATGAAAGCAATAACTGTAGCACGGTCGCACAATGCGGGTGGAATGGTGCCATCACATACCTAAGGACAGAAATGCAACGTGGTCAATTCTCATAGCCATCGTGGATGCCACTGACGACCACCACCAGTGATTACTGAAGTAAATGGGTGAGCGCAATGGATGTTACTAAAACCACCCAACATTACGCGCAGCAACTGGATACTGCCAAAGTGGGATTTCGCATAACGCGAGTAATGTTTGAAAACAAGTGTTTGAGGCAGACGACACAGAAGACTCTCCTTTCGTCGCGTCGTTACCGACGGGTTGCCATTAACTATTTTTTTTCCGTGCCGCACGGCCGACGAAAAAAACCTAACTTGCCTCTCCTCGCGCCAAGAGGGGAGAAAAGCGTTTTTCCATAGCGGCGACGACAGCCCACGAGCTCGAAATCCCTGCAAAGTGTCGCCCGTAAAGCTATCGCTTTAAAAAAAAAAGCGGAAAATTTCAGTGTGGTTTTGTCCTTTGAATATGACAAGCACCTGACCCATACGTACAAATAAAAGCGAGAAAAATTGAAAAACCAACCGCTGGGTGTGTCGTCATACCCAGAGGTTTCTGCCTTGCGCATGCTGCCTGTGAGGGAACGCGTGCAGCGTTTTTGACTGCTCGGGTAAGGCTTGAGGAAGGCACGGAAATGTTGAGATCTCTGAATAATACGTCACGATTCTCTCCTCCCACCAAATGCGCTGGAAAGGGGTCTTCAGCGCTATTTTGAAAGTGTTGTTGTGACTAGTTGGGGCATCATTCTAAGATATAATTTTGATATTCGTGATCCTGGACGCCCAATAAAGAAGATTTAAGTTTTCTCTCAAATATAGAACCACTTTGGCTTCCCTTTAAGAGGGGACACTGGCTAGAGGTCGAACTTCTGAACTACTCAAGTGCTCTTAAAGGGGCACTGACACGTCAAAATCATATTTTTTTTTATTATCCGAAACGATTGAAAACGATGCCGGGACATTACCCTCAAAATTCGAAACTTGAAAATTCAGTATTTGTGAATTAAAAAAAACAATTTCCAAATGCCGAATTTGAAGTTCCCGCGCGATCCGCGCCAGTACAGCGAGTCAAATTTTGCGGTCTCCTGAGACTCGACTTTTTTTTAGACCTCCGCCGTTGCCACGGCAACCCCAAGCGAGATGGAGGTGATATCACGCCGGCGCGGGAAAGAACCGGTTTCTTTCCCCACTCGCCGTGTTGCTCGCCGACGACGCCGCCAAGTTTTCCGAGGGAGGGTACAAATCTAGGAAGCAACATCACACCGAACTCTGATTTCTGGTATTTCAGAAAGAGGGGCCGTAGGGCGCTCGCAATTGCGTTAAAAAGCATGTTTTACGATTGGCGTTATTAAATGTTATAGAAATGTCACCTACAAAGCTTCTAAAATTCCTGATTTTTGACGTCACTGATCAAAAGAAGCGAGGAGGTGAGCGCGGGAAATTTAAACGCCAAAAATAAAAAGGCGCACGCGCGCGCGGGGAAATTTTTTTTCGCGATGCGGTTTTTTTTGCGTGTCTGTGACTACAACTTGCATCGTTTTAGACAATAAAAAAAAATACGACCTTTGGGTTGTCAGTGCCCCTTTAATGAAATTTGCAGGAGATTAAACTTCAGACGTAAGTGTACTGTGCCAACCTTCAGCTCTCTAGGACAAATTTACATACCTGCATAAGTTGATGTGTCACTCTTCGTTAAGAAATCTATGATATGCAAATTAAGATATCAAGCACCATTTTGACTGCTTGAATATAAAGTGGGGGATATGGGACTTTGGGCTATCTATTGTTAATAACTCAAATGTAAATATTTCAGGAAGAGTTATTACCGTATTTTCGGACTATAGTCCGCGGAATATACATGTTTAAAAGTTGAAATTTTAGGCAGTGCGGACTATCTACGCGTGCGGACTATACAGGATTTTTGTTTTTCAATATCGTTGATTATGACGAGACGAGACGGATTTTGTGAATAAAAGAGTATGCAAGTTATGATTTATGTATAATACAAGCTTCTTCGTGAGCTACGAAAGCGGTCATATGTTAAGGTGTGCCGCGTATGAGAAGATTTTCGTGTCGACTAAGCACCAGGTGCGGACTATGCACCAAGTGCGGACTATGCACCGGGTGCAGACTATCTAAGCAAAAACTTTTATTTCTGACCTTGAAGTTGCCCCTGCGGACTTTAGTCCGGAAAATACGGTACCTCAAAATATGAGATGCATATCTGTCCTATGTCAATTTTTGAAAACTTAGGTTTTTATCACAGAAGACTTCTACTTAAAACAAAATAAAGTAGATAGCCTGATTCCCCAGTAAATTTCAGTTCAGAAACAAGTTGATTGTGGTATCAGAACACTTTCACCTTTGAAAAAAAGATTCCTTCGTATGAAATTTGCAGCAAAAAGTGGAACTGAGAAAAATGCATTCAAACACTGAACTCCTTTGCTTTGTTACTGCCTCACAAAGTGTTGAAAATATTTTATATCAACGTAATTATTGGGCGTATAGTTATCAAATTTAGTGTAAGGGTATATAATTGATTTCTAAAACCGAAAACCTCAAAATTGAAAAATGAATTTTTTAAAAAAAATTTGAAATTTAGGCTTATGTCCCCCCTTGCAGGTTGTGATGGCTGGAACAGCGGGGACCAGCGCATGCCAATTTGGTACATACTGGAATGAGCACAATAGTTGTTGAAGTCAGTTGGCTCTACTAAGAAACTTATGGGTTTGAAGAAAAAAAATTTTTTTTAATTAGTGGGATATTGATTTAATGGACTGCATACTAAACTAGTTGCTTGACCTAGGAACCTGAAATATTTTATAAAATAAATAAAGAGCCAGTGAAAGCATATTTCTAAAGTACTAACACTTGCGCTTGTCTCTTCTCTCTTCACTGTTCCTTTCTACTTGTGCGCAATTTTAACCATGTTCAATCATTACCAACTTGCCCAACTAACCACTTTACTACTAACATAAATTGCATAGGTAATATTTTTTCTTTGCTTTTTTGGTAGTTTAGTATTTTGCCAAGCCTTTTGAAATAAAAATTGGCATTTTACATTACTGAATTCTTTCTTTTGACAAAATAAAGAGGCAGCTGGGACACCAACTGCAATGGTGCTCTGCGTAACTCTTTAGTCGAATAAATGCCACAGCAACTGTGGACACCACAAATGTGAGACATAATTGGCCTCAAAACGTTCCAGTACTTATCTTGGGCCAGTGTTGGTGTAGCAGCTTCACTACGCTAGTTCTATCAGAAAAAAAACTACAAGGCAGATCTTTAAATCCTTGCGACAGTTTTTACAACACTGGCAGCAGCACCCTACAGACTTTGACAATTCCGCAACGAAAAGGTCAGTCCATCTAAACAATGTCGGTCGATCCATTCTGTCATTCGGAAGCTGCTTAGGGTACCCAGGCCCAGATATGGCCCTGGCAATATAAGTGCATTCTTACCTGGTCGCAATACTTGTCAGCAAGCCAGCTGTTGGCACAGCTACTGCTACAATACACTGCAATGCAGCACATGAACAAAATAAACAAATTCAAACAGATGGCCAAGGAACACAGCAATTAACTTGACAATTCACCTATAAAAAAAAATAAAACCTATAACTCATCATGTAATCAATAACAAATATCCTTGACAGAAGGGCATAAGGCAGTGAAGTGCTGATGACGCATATCAGAGAGATGAAACTAAATTGAATTTCGGAGTTTATGTTTCAAACCGGCATAAGGCATCTGGACACTTTAGGAGACTAATGTGCAACCTAAGTCTTGGTTACACGGTACAAGGACCGCAGAAATGCCTTCATTAGAGAGCAAGCAACCCAGCTGGGATTCTGTTGATAAAACAGCAAACTCTTTCCATATGCTCTATAAGCAGCAGATCAGAGAACTCTCTAAAGCAGACAGAACTCAACAGATCTGTTTGATGCATTCATGATACGCAGTTGTCAAGTCGGCAATTGTGTATTACGGGATGAGGTGAACGAAAGTTTTCGCAGAAAATCGTGTCCGTAACATTTCAGCGACAGACGAGGCCTGCACAAAGAAAGAGTCAAGCTGCTTACTCCTGCTGATATCGGGCCTGGGGAAGCTGAAGATGCTGCGAGGCCTGAGGGTGACTGCGCCTCCGCCGATACAGTCACCTCCGTCCCATTCGCACTGCGTGTTGTTGCACGCCTTATCACAGTAGCCATCCCTCACCCAGGACGTCGGGCAGCCCATGGCACAGTCCGGCACGGGCCATGCAAGCCGGACCTGCGCGAACACCGTGAACACCGGGTTGATTCAAGCGGCCAAAGGACGGAGTGCCATCTGGATTAATCAGCCGGTTCGACCAGTTACGTCGTAGCTAGACTCGTTTGAGAGCTGCGCGAAGAATTTTTACATTCATTTTCTCCACTGTCTAAAACCGGTACAATGGTCCTTGGCTGGCTTGCATCTCGTACAGTGTCGACAATTCTGCCATGCGTAGCTTCACGGATACCGTCAGCAACAGAAGTGGCAATGAGACGTGGCTTCTTTCGTTTTAGATCCGGTCAGGCGACACCGTTGCACTCTTCCATAGGCCGTTTCTAATGCGCAAGAGGATGAAAAATGGCTGCCGTGCATGCTCGTCAACGAATACCAGTAATCAACTGGCAACGCTTGAATGCAACAATATGGCTTCTCTGGTATTACTATTAGGCACAGTGTATTTAGAAGTTCTCGTAGTAGTAGCCTTTGCACCTATATGAAATTGAGCGCAACCCATCATGTGCAGGAGGGAATTACTACTTATGAGTGTAACACGGCAGACTTTTGAGACACAGGTTTGAGGAGGTAGGGCTTGCCTTGTAGCCGCCCGTGTGCGTGTAGAAGTCTTCAGGCCAGACCTCCTTGCCGAACATGACGTCGTCGTTGAGGTAAACAAAGCGCCGGGACAGCCCCGGGATCCGGTGCAGATGGCTCTCGATGGCCGGGGAACTGTAGGTCGGCAGGTGGCTCAGATTCCTGAAGATCTCCTGCAAGAGCGGTGCATGCCGGTGCCATGATCAGCTGAAGGGTTTGCACATTCTATTTCTGTCACAACAGTATCTTCTCGGTTGTAGTGAGAGCACAAGAAGCCTTTCTTTCTACCTACAAAAGTTACAGAACACAGTGCAATCCACTTATAACGTTAATGAGAAAACCTCAAATCTCAATCGTTATAACCGATTATCGTTGTATACCATATTTACTCGAGTAATAGTTGCACTATTTATGAACAAGGCCCTTGCGTCTACTTTCCCGCAAAGCACATATACAGCCAATCATCGCGTTGCGCATAAATAACATTGCAAATAACTAGATAGAGAACAAAAGTCTCCATACAAATACAATCTTCACAGATGGCATCTTTGCGCGAAGACGTTATCTCTGTCCTGTAAACCGCTGGAATCATGCTGTCGATCGCGGTGATTGGCAATCGGCATGCTCCGCGGAAAAGCGAATCGTCAGGTTTTCTTCATAAACAGTGCGGCTATTACTCGAGTAAATACGGTATAGACTAGAAACTGATCGTTATTGGCAGTATTGTTATATGTGGTATCGTTATAAGTGGATTACACTGTAGTACCAAAACGAGTCGTGAGGACAGTGATGGTGGTTGAGAGGGTACTGTGGTAGCTAAGCTAGGGAACAAAATTCAGTTCTTTAGCACTTTGGATATCTAGTGCTATGAGCACAAGGAGAGATGCGAAGCAGTTGAAGCCAAGAAATGACACATGTTAACATATAAATTTTCATATTTCCAGAGATATCAGAAAAACAGCGAGGCTATGGAGAAGATGTGTGAATTATGCTGAAACTGCAAAACGTATACAAGCTACAGTGAAGCTAGAGGAGTCATACCCAGAATCTGATATGGTTCAGCTTAAAGGAATCATTTAAACTGGGATGAAACTAAGAGTTATAAAAATTCTAGTGAAGCGCTTGAAGTTTCACCTAGCAGATATGAAAGTTCTAGCCTCAAAGTACCAAGGTTTTTCAATACTCGCACACCAGTGAAGAAAGTGAGCTCTCAATTTACATTCTGAATGTGTGAACAAGAGGAGTTACAACAGCAGTGAGATACCACAAACAGCAACCTGTACATCATCCAACTTCAGAAGATTATCTAGGAGGCTTTGGTAGCATATAGCAGCACCCCTCCAATCATACTTAAATATGGCCACGAGGCGAGTAGGGAACAATGCTTACCTCGTGAGTCACAATGGTGATTCGAGGATTGTCCAGGTTGAGCCAGGAGGGGATCTGGCCATTGGTGACCACAAAGACCCTCCTCACCCACGGTGCATGCTTCTGGAGAGACCGGAGTGAGTACTTCAACTCCTGGGAGGAAACAAAAATATAACCATGAAACAGTGTAATTATCACACCTTTAGTTCTGTCGCGACTGGTTCACACATGCAGCACCGCGCTGAGATAGTGCAAAGTCAGCGCTGCACCAGTGCTAATATAGTGCAAAGTTAATGCTGCACTGTATGTGTGAGCAGGCCTCCAGTTATGTTTTCTCAACTGGGAGCAAGACAGAGTTTGAAGAAGTAATGCAAACCTCCGTTACGACACAACTCTTACTTTTCTGTAGGAATGCTATAAAATATATTGATCTGCTATGACCTGCATACTTTTAGTAGAGCAGACTACCGGTGGAAAACAGGATAATCGGCTAAAGGGTATACGTAATGCATCTCCTAACACAAAACTGTTCAGGATGCAAGCACAAAAGTAATGTGTGAGCATTGGACTTACATCGTTGTCAGCAAACCGGCTCGCTATGACATCTTCATTTTCCTGCAAGAACAATGTGGTCTTTATAGTACAAAGGGGTCCTACATATATTCTCGTGGCATATGTTATCAAACGTTGTGCCGTCATTGCTAGATTCTGCCATGTTTTTTTTTTTTTTTTACATGGCTCAAAGATTTTTGTGAAAACTATTAGGGAGGTACAATGGGCGCCTCCGCAGCTTCATCGACTGATACCCTCAACCAAACTGGTTATTGGGCTGTAAAACCTGCAAAGACAACCAATTTAAGGAAAAGAACAATAAATATTCCTTAGGAAGTGTGCGACAATGAACACAAGACTTCAAACAAGAAAATGAATATCCCTAATTTGCCATACACCATGTACGTCTTCCCTTCCTCTTCCTACTTTTTTTTTAAGCATTGTGCAAGATCTGTATTGATGCGTCTCATGCACAAATTAAAAAACATCAGCCACAAAAAGACTGAGCAGAACACGTCGCCCCACTCGGTAATTACAAGAGACTTCATCACACACCACTAATCTCGTTTGTGAAACTCAAAATTGCTCAGAGTACCCTCCAAACAATAGCGCCCTCTACCCAACCCCCTTTATAAAATGTATTAATGCAATGAGCAGCAGGTGATGCTGCGAGACTAGCGCTTTGGAACGCCATCCTCGCTCACTTACCGTCAAGGGTTCCAGGACGAGAAAGACTCGGCTGATGGATGCGAGGCGAGACTTGAGCGACACGTTGGCCTTGGAGAGGGCGTCCGTCGCCGCCTTCCCAGAGGTCACCAGGAGGGCCAGGCTCTCATTTTGGTACAGATGTATCTGGCAAAAGAAACGTCTCGGGTCAGCACATAAGCTTTATGTCCACTCTAGCGCTCCTACATCAGATACACTTAGAGTACCAGCACTCCATTCCCAGAGTTTCTTGCTAATGCCACCTTTTTGGTGCCTAGCGCAGAGCAAACGCAATTGGCAACAATTACGAATTTAAAAAAAAAAAGCGACTTCCTGCGCTTTAGATAAGCTGCCGGAAAACTTGGACGACAACATTTTGTTCTTTCGCAGGCTGTTCCAACGTTTCTGGAGGACAGAATATTCCCAGCGATTTCAGTTTGCGGTTCAGGTAACTGGCAACACTGATTTTAGGCACCAAGATGGCCAAAGTGTCATTACACTCGAGCGTAGCTTATTAGGCGGCTCTAGTTCAAACGAGAAAAGAGAACCCGAAAGGTCTTCACCTTCACGATGGTCTCCTGGGAGGTGCCGGATAACTTCTGGGCAATGTCCGTCTCCGAGACGCCGGACGGAATGCCCACGATCATGAGCATGTCCTCGAGGGGTGCAGTATTCGGGGCGGCCGAGTCGGTCGTGACAAACGTCGCCCCGACCGGCACTCTTCCGTCGGCCAACAGCACGTGGCCGTTCAATGCGGCACGTCGTGCTGCAACATGCACAATGATACAGTTACTATGTTTTGTTCATATCGACACCTCCATTCCCCCTGAAAAATTGTCTATGATGAGAGTCGTCTGTAATAACTAGACAAAAGTGCATATTTACCCAGTTTGTCCCAAACAATTTGGTCTATATGGTGGGGTAGTACCTATATTAACAGGGTCCATACTAAGAGACGCGACTGTACAGGTTTTTCAAGTGTCTTTTTGCTTGTGCGTTTTGGGCAGGTTTTGTATTTTGTGTTTAAGATTGGTTTTGTTCCTCGACAATACATCTATGGAGACGTGAAATGTATCCTTGGATTGTTTCCCTTCTTGGTTGCCCAAAACAAATTTACAGGCCCAACTATGTGATGAAGTCAACAGCATTCTAATCGAATGCACAAGGTAGCTGTCATTAAAAAGTGAGACATGTGCAAAACATGCAATTAATCTACCCACAACAATTTTCTGGCACCGACCCCAACAAAAACAGAAACAATCTTGCGGAGATGGCCAGTAAAAAATAAAGCGTACCAATCCAAGGCATCTGTTATTAAGCCAATTTTTTTGCATTTGACACAAACTGCAAAGAAGTGAATTTTAACTGTAAGCATACCCGCTTAGGTGAGCAAAAAATAAAGCAGACAAAACGCTGTTTCGAAAATTACTGTTTGTCTGTTCGGTCCATTCATTCAGGT
The DNA here is from genome assembly GCA_013358835.2 of Ixodes persulcatus. Taxonomy (NCBI): domain Eukaryota; kingdom Metazoa; phylum Arthropoda; class Arachnida; order Ixodida; family Ixodidae; genus Ixodes; species Ixodes persulcatus. Next base: position 289,959 of record JABSTQ010009033.1, read on the forward strand.
TTGACTAGAAAACCACCTCCAGAAGATCAAAATAGAGATCATCAAGAGCTTATCAGGAGCGCATGTAAAAAATATTCAGATTGTAGCCCTTTCTTGAGCAACAAGTGCGCATGTTTCACAACCTTTGTTTTCCGAAGGCGTACAGACATGCCACATTCACTTCTTTCATTACCTTCCTCTAATGACGAATACAAAAGCACAGTGGAAGTGTGGAGTTCGTTTTTGTGCTTGTGGTTGACCTTGAAGACTTTTCTCACGCCTCTGCCTTGCACGTCCGCCAACAATGTCTCGTTGGAGAGGTGTCGCAGGACGACAATCGGTGCTGGAACGCACATTTTGTACTGGCATGCTGGCGAACTGAAAGGTGGAGAGAAAAAAGACACAGACGCAACGTCTAACCCCTCATTCCCTGTCGCAGAAAAAGGGGCTAAAGGAAAGGCGGGATACCTTGATTTGTTGGTCTCCAACGCAAGTTCCTTGCGAATGGCCGACAAATTGCGCACAAGCTCCAAGTCGGAGCCGTTCACCCAGGTGTAAACGGCGTCAATTGGCATGTGTTGGCACAGTCTGTTGTGAAAATGACATTGAGAGACCACAAGTGCCGTCATGGATAAGGAACCACAGAATACCTAAGGAAAGTTTGCAGGGTTCTTTTTTATGGCATAGAGACTGGGCAGTGCAGAAAGATCAGGACCCTACCTCCAGGTATGCAACCTATGGTGTTGCATACCTGGAGGATGCAGGATGGGAACAACAGAGCATCTCGTTAGAACGCCCAGCCTTCAGCGTAAGCTCGTGGGCCGTCGTTGAACTTTGGCTTTGCGTGTACACTCGAGACTGACAAGGTACGCCGAGGCGTTACCGAAGGTAGGAAGCTCGCACTGGAGGCGGGACGACTGAAGGCCCTTCCCGCCGTCCTCGGATCTGTCAGCAAGTATACACGTTCGCAAGATGGTGGTGCCCCGAGGCCGTACTTGCAAATTTGTATAGTTGTGCGATGTTAGAATATGTATGGGGAAGAAAAAAAAAAAAAAACTGTCCTGTGATTTTGATTTATTTAGTTTTAATGCAGCATTCAGATTCTCATCATTAGGTTTGACAAGAACTTGCAGCAGGTCTCAAAGATATGCGACAACCTCATCCATTTAAAACTTTTGAGTTTTAGTTTTCTCCCTTTAGTTCCTTCTGTGGTCAGTCCGCTCAAAACGAGAGAACAAAATCAACCATACCCCATATAATTTCTAAATAAACTTCGACAAGGTGAGAGTGCAGCCGGTGCAGCGTTTTTTGAACCTGTTTAAAATACTTTTTTCTCTTTATATCATCTTTTTTTGCGCGTTTGGGTCGGCTGGAGTAAGGAAAAAAAAACTGACCTGTCCTGGAAGCTCTGGCCAGCGATGTTGTCGCTGAATCTGCTGAATACCTCGGCATACTTCCCTTTGCTCCAGTCCAACGCAACCTGCGAACCACGTAGTTTAGTAATTCTTCATTTAAATCAACCACATCGGGGCTGTCAATGAACAAAGTGCGTATTTTTAAGCGTGCATCCGAGCTTGCCATAGAGCTTTAACGACCTGGAATTTGTTAATTTCTCCCGCACTAACCTCACAGAATCGAAAGGCCGACACCAGGAAGATTATGAGGCCGACGAGCGAGACGATGAAGAGATGTCTTTGGGAGAGCACGTTGTAGGTTTGTCTCTGGAGAAGCTTGCAGAGGATGGCCCGTCGCATGGTGCGACGCGTTAATTTTGGTCTCGCTTCTGCCGGCTTCCAGGGATCTTATCATCTTCGTGATATGAGCGCACTCTCGCTGCTATCACTTCGTGGCAGCGAGTAAGCGACAACCGAAAAAAGACATCGACGAAATCACGACATTGCGTTGTTCGCAACTTCGCTCGGTACTTGCTCGGTGACTTCGCTCTCCTCTTGAATGCATTTCATGTCACCCTCAACCAACAGCTGTCTCACTGATTGCGAACCTTTTAGACCCCAGAAAAGCAGCGATATCAATGAGAGATGTCAATAGAAACGTAAAATATTCAAACATAAAAAAGCGCGTATTACGAGACGATTGTGTGACCGATGACGTCACCCGATTTTTTTTACTGATCTGCGGTTTTAATCTGCAAAAATTCAAGAGATGCTGCTCAAATAAATAATATTCCTTTCTATGAGCAGTCATCCAACTACAAATACTACGATTAATTGTTTGACTAATCTTGTCTTGGTAGCCAGTTTCGTTTAATCAACCGTTTCTTTCTGCGCATGGCAAACTCCTGGCAGAGGGCGCTGGCGCACTTGCCGCCATTGGCCGCCATGAGACTCCGTTGGGGGTTTCGGTCAACGGTACTAGAAAGCGCGTATGGCGGTATCGCTCCTACTGGTGGTTTAGCGTCCTAACTCGCCATCTCAAAATGTCGAAGTGGACAAGAGTACCGAGCCGGAGTGTCATCGTTCTGTCGCGATCGGCGGTTGCAGTAGAAATGCTGGCGAAGCACGACAACGCGGTGTCGCTGTCGTGAACGCTGAGGCGTCCCAACTTCCGGCTGCTGAGATTCCGTGCTGCACAGGGCGGAGCGACGCTGCAGCGACATGCTCTGCATATTCCACATGTTAGACCGCCAGGATCGCGACAGTCAACAGCATGACACTCCGGCTTCTGTGACATCATTTGTTGCCACTTCGGGACCACTTTTGATGTATGGGCGGAATAGGACGCTAAACACACCAGTCGGAGACGCGATCCAGGCACCATAGCTCAGCGAAACGCTATCGTTTGTACGAGACCTCGTGCATAGGAGGCACTTTCCAAAGCCACGCGCTCGTGCCCAAGCCTTTGTCTGCACTGCTAGAACAGCGTCCTGAGACTGGCTGAAAGAAAGCAGTGCAAAGGGTGGGGTGCGCGAGCGTCTTGAGACGCGGAGTTCCGCTCGGCACGGCTCAAATTATACTTCGTTTCACTTTACCTGCGAGCGAAGCCAAAGCTTTAAGCGCGAGACCAGCGCTTTTTGCATTTCTCCCCAGCTCGCGCGCTCGAGCAAAGCCTGAACGCACGGAGCTTCCGTGCTCGCGCTTCCAGTTTTGCCTTCGCTCGCACATAAGGTGAAACGAAGTATAGTCGTGGCACAAATTTAGAGCACGCGACCACCGCTAGGGGCTGTTTCGCGGCCTGTGGTTGGCCCGAGATGCTCGCCTATTCAAACCAATGTATGGCCAAACTCTCTCAATAAACGGCTCTGGCCGCCATTAGCCGCCATGAGGTTACTTCACTATAAAGAAAGAGGGACATTTAAGACAAACAGACAAGACAGCCTGTCTTGTCTGTTTGTCTTAAATGTCCCTCTTTCTTTATAGTAAATTAATAACCAACACGCTCAACTATCTGCAGGTTACTTCAAGTTGGTTGGTTTCGGTTCAAACGTGCACGCGATTGTGTTGCCGCTTCGTGCGCTTAAGCTGTGCAACGATATTCAATTGGAATGTTTTTCACTTTACACGAGCTTACTGGCACTAGTGGGACTCAAGGATACTCGCATGCAATGCCACTGGCCAGGAAACTTCTTTGTTGTGGTGTAATTTCAAGGACAAAAGCGATCATTTTCATTCAATCTCTCCTTTGAAAAATTCGATGACGTAACGTGGAGATCGCAGTACACCCATATGACGATATTTGAATGCGGTTCATAGATTGGACCCGAGCATTGCGTGGGCACTCGATTTGGGCTCGTGATAATTGATAGCTCGAGAAGCATTCGGGTAGTGGCCCGTGTCCAATCGCTGCAACGACGACAATAGCCGAGCCATAACAATGTCTGGAACTCAGCGCGTGTCCTGTGCTTTGCCGACTCCAGCGCTTGGCTATGATCAACATTGGCGGCATATAATCGGCTCCAGAACACGTGGTCGCTTGTTCTGGCTGCGAGTTGAGGGCGTGAACGCTGCTGTTTTTCTTTAATTTTTTTCTGGGACTTCTATTGCGTGGGGTGAAAAACGAACGCGTGTTTCATAGGTTATTAACGTCAGGGATCCGTTCTAAGCGGTATTTGCGCAAAGTAAAAAAATTGTTGCATAGCCCCTTTAATTTTGTGATACAAATTTCTTTCTTGTAGCCCACAGCGAATGAAACAATGGTACTGAGTCACTTGGAGAACCACAAAGGGGTTTCAGCCTAAGTCGGCGAGCACTTTTTCGAACACCAGATGCGTCTGATTGCGTCCATCGTTAATTTCGGCCAGGTTCGGCGGTGAAACAACTGCCCTGATGCACAGGGAGGAGTACCATCGCCCACGGCCGTACCCGCGGGAACTAGTTTCAAGAAAAATAAATAAATAAAAAGCAAGACAAGCTCCGCCTCCAGCACGCGCTTCTTGCCTGCCGCCAGGCTTTGGCTACGCGTGCACCAAGTGGTATGGAAGGGCTCGCGCTCAAGTCAGATATTCGACTGGTCATCTAAAGGCTGGTTCACACATTTGCGTCGGTTATTTTCGCATGCAACCGAAACGACCGCAACGACAGAGTCACCAAGACAAAAGTTCGCCGTACGCAGCGTGGCAAGCGATGCAAAAGGTAGCTTCGCGAAGTAATCCATGAGTCACAGTTGTTCCGGTGTTTTGGTCGTTTCTGTCGTTTCAGTTGCATGCGAACGCAACCGTTGCAAATGTGTAAACCAGCCTTTATATTATACTTCGTCTCACCTTAGTATGGACTATTGTTAGCCGCGCGTGCTAAAAGCGCGAGCTAGTCGCTTTGAATGAAGCCGCGGCGGCTGCACGAGCACTCGTGCAGCAAGTGCTCTAGTCAAGGCAGTCAAGGCTGGCCGCTCGCGCTAACACAGCCTTCGAGGTTAGTCCATGCTAGGGTGAGACGAAGTATAGAGAGTTTTGGTAGATAGTTTTCAAATGTACGCTCGCTACGGGCGCGCGCTTCAGAGCATGCATCGAAGTGGCAGCGCGAGCTCCCGCTGCGTGGCCCGAAAACACGATCTACTAAAACTCTCTATTGCAACAGACTATAATGCATGAGTGCTTAGTGAAGAAGCAGGTCCACAACATGATTGATAATGTGCTGAATCACGAAAAAAAGGTCGAAGTGACAAGTTTACTAATCGATGTTTGGGTTTCCTACACCAACTTTTTGTGAACTTCGCTTACTGAGTCTCCTATAATGATGTATACACAATATAAAAAAGTGTTATTCTCTCGGCCTGATTTATTTAAATAAATAAGTTCCCAAGAGATATTTTAATAGACCAACCTAGGCCGACTAGAAAATTTATTTAACTAAGTACTCATTAACAGGATTTCACAATATTGGCCTTGTGAATAGACTATTTGTTATATGGGCATTTGCTTACGACGTTCTCAAGGTATGAGATAAGTGACAGACCCCTGACATTCATCTTCTGTAAAATTTGCCAGAAGTGATCTAAAGAAGTGATCTAAAGAAGTGATCTAAAGAAGTGATCTCCGATAAGTTTGGAGCTGAAGTCGAGCGCCAGGCACCAGACCATGGACCTGTGTAGAAAGCTCTTTACTGGTTTGGACCGACGCGCTTTGTAGATTTTGGCGTCGCCAGCTACTAAAAGTGAATCCATATTCACTGTCGACAACGCTGCGCTCGGGCGATTTTCATGCAGACGGTTTCTTTCCGACGTCACATATTGTGGATCCCAGGCCGGAAGTCCCAACCTTTGTGTTGAAATTAATTAATTGAAGTGGAGCTCTTATTTGACAAAAAAAATAATTTAAGCAATTAAAAGACTGTAGACGTGGCACTAATTAAGCACGGTATGCAGTTTCTGGGAATTCATAAATAAACCGATCAAGCGAATGTTTATATAGCAAAAACGATTAAGAACGTCAAACATATGTAAGTGTGATATTGTAAACGAATAACTTGGCCTGATGTTGACGTGCCACTATTTCTAGCATTAGAAAAAAAAAAAAAAATTGTAATTGTAATTGTAATTTATTTGCACAATGAGTTGACTTGTACGCGGCAGCGTGCGAGGCTAGGCAGAAAGGTGACAACCCTTACGCATATGCGACTGCTAGCCGGCCGCCGCCGGCTAGCAGTCGATTTTCTTGTCCACGAGTTCACTCATATAATCAAAAGCCACTGTTTTCGATCTGTTATAAACAGACTTGGACGTAGTTCAACTACTCTACTCAAACTACTGTAGTTTAACTACTTTTCCGAGTAACTTGGTAACTTTCGATTACAACTTTATTAAGGTAATTAGCAGTTTACTTTAACTATGTTTTTCAGGTAACTTCTACTCAAATTACTAACTACTTTTGAAATCTAGTGCTAATTTCGCTAATCACAAAAGTTTGAGCGCAGAAATAAATAAGAAGGGTGACTCGCAATCCTCGCCGGCGAGGATTGCGAGTCACCCTTGGGGATCCTTTTGTTGGACCCGGCGTCAGCGGCGAAGTATACTTCGTTCAATCTTCTGTTAAACCAATTTTTTTTTTTTTTTTTTTGGTAGACGCGCAGTCGTCCGGATGATCTCATCGTCGTGGCGCAAGACTTGAACCCTTGGCGGTCAGGTGCACTCGCTCAGCGTGCTCTCCGAACGTCTTGGGAATAAAGGAGGGCCAGCCATAACAATCTCAACTTGCCGAAGAAAAAAGAGAAAAGGAGGAGAGTTTGTTATAAAAGACCCTCTAGCCGAGGCAAACCTCATATGTTTCGTCATGGACACCTAAAATGCCGACACTCGCTTACACGACCCTGCACAGCCTGTTTCTCAAATTCAACGCTGCCGTACGTTCCATCCAGCGCGTCGGGGGAACGTCTTTTTAGCTTGGCTGGGGACGTCTTTAGGAAGAAAAGGGGAAAACTCTCCTATCAAGAACTTTGAGCGAATAAACTAATTTGGTGAAAACGCAAGCCATAAAATGACTGCATTTATATTAGGCTCGAAGGGGTTTTCACGGATCAAAACTGCTGTTCATTTTGCTACCACAAAAATATAAAAAAGTAACTTCGAAAGTAACTTCAAAGTAACTCGCTACTTTTTTAGAGTAGTTAGTATTTTACTCAATTACTATTACAAATGCGTAATTTCTACTCTACTCAATTACGTTTGGCGTCGATACTCAGTAACTTAACTTAACTACCTTTTTTTGAGTAATTTGTACATGTCTGGTTATAATTATAACCAGACATGTACAAATTACTCAAAAAAACACGATGCTTTCAGGAAACACATGTGGTTATTTACACTGCACATTTTGTCACCTTCCTTGAGATCCCAAATGCGCGATCATTATATACTTACTATTTTGCTCGTAAGTTATTGACCTTTGAAACCCTTGTGCTGTCTTAGAGTCATATATGTGCTTAATGTGCGCGAGCGCTAACGCTGATTCATATACCCATACAGCCTCTTCACACATAGCAGGCACACCGATGGTAAAGATAGTCAAAATGTGTTACAAAACTAACTGCAGAAGTTGTACACACAATGATGTAATGCAATTACGTGCTAAAAATAAGTATCGGACGACACTTTACGAAGTAAGGTAAGAAACACGTGATTCCAAGATGGAAGCGTCCAAGCGGCGGAGGGTGGAAAGGTCTTCTGGCGACCAGTGGCGCAGCCAGGATTTTATTTGCTTTTGCGGATATTGTTGGAGCTTGCCTCGTGCACGTATTTGAAGATATCAGAAAACGAAAGTTGATGCCACCGTCAATGAGAAAAAGTCACATAAAGGAGCGAAGCTGTTTTTATGGAAATCCCGACACATCTCCTTATTTACAAGAAGCTACCTGTGCAACGCCATATCATATCCAGCCATCCTCTGTTCTCCGCAAGTGATGCCATTCTCTACTACCACGGCAGACATAGTTCAGCGTTCCTGGGCTGTCTTTATATGGAAATCGTCCACGGAGCGAGTGCGACGTCAAAACCTCTTTCTAAGTCTTGCAATGTCGGCCTAAAGCACGTCATTCATCGTTTCCTATTCTTCCGGGATCAACTAGACCCCTTCATACTGTCTGCATTTCACCACATCGGTGTATCGCAACTTTTGACATGGCAAGTTACCACTGCTACCCCTGCACCCTTTTCTCGAGTGCTTGTCTTTTACAAAGAGATCGCTCAGTCAATCCGCCTGCTGCCAAACACTTTTTCGTGGGACTTTCTTGTGAAAACCAACCGTAAGCAACTGTATTGGGCTACAGTCTCCGCGCTGACTCCTCCTCCCCTTTACAGACCCTTGACAAACCTGCCAACCGGCAATGACGTATTTCATGATTCGTCTAAAAGGTTTGCCCGTCGCGACATCATCGAAATACTTCTTTTTCAAGTTCCACACGGAAGTGCTTCCCGTCAAAGTGTGGCAGCAGGTGGTAAAAAAGAAACGCTCGAGCATGTAATAATTTTTTGCTCCAATGCAGATGGGCCGAACTACGGTCTTTCTTTGATCTGGACTTGCAGATTAGTTGGTGTACCTTGAAATTCCTACGGCTGCACGACAAAAAGACGCTGACTGACCTGACGGAGATAATCGCGGTTTTAGGCCTACATGCGCTATGGCGGTCAAGACAGAGTGCACACTGAACCCCAAAACCTGCGTGGCGACCCTTTGCTAACAAATTGAATTGGACTATTAGAACTTTAGAACCAGTTCAAATAGAAAAAAAGATCTGATAGACACTCTGGTGAAGGGTCAGAAGGTAGCACTAAATTTTTATGCTTCGGGAAGACCATCTGTCGCCTTCGCACGTGCCTCACTCTAATATATTGTTAAGAGCTTCGAGTGTAATACACATCCAGAGCTGAGGTTATTGCACTATTTAACAATATTGTAACCTTTTTTTTTTTTTTGTTCTAACATATGTTTATGCCTTATTTTTGTCGCTCTTGCACTTACGTTTTTAACCTGTAAAAAATACATTTGTTTAAAAGAAGAAAAAAAAAAAAAAAACGGGCAGGGGCGGCGAGTGGGCTAGAGGAGCACACCGCCTCGGAGCACGTGGAGCGAAAGCTCGCGCTGCAGAACCCGGGGACCCTGGGTTCAACCCCCACCCCTGCCCGTTTCGATCTGGATGAGCATCGTACCGGCGTGCGGTCGTGTATCACAACTGCATGATGCACGTTAAAGAGCCAGGCTAGCGGTTGTACTGCACTGGCTAATATTGCTCATCTACAGCTGGGGGACTCGTCGCCCGTTGAGGCGAACAAAGTTCTAGGCAAGTTCTAAGTTTTTTTTTTTTTTTTTATGTAATATTTCTTAAAAAAACAAAACAAAAACTTGAAATGTTTTTAACAGCTTCAAAAAATCACAAATAATACAAAATATTTTTTTTCGCAAAAAAAAAATTGTCAAATTATTTACAGCGTTAGACTTGTTTTAGTTTACTGATTTCAAAGATGCGCGCCAAAAATGGGAACCTAACGTCAGCACATGTACACGCGAGATTAGTACACGCCAAGGGGCCAAGGCCAAGGGCAGCGTCGCCTTACCTCTCCTCCGCGTAGCGAAATCACCCGCGAGAGAGAAAAGTGCAAAGGAGGAGCGGCAGAGGCAACCCAGAGGCGCGTTGAAGCGCCGAAGAGAGGTAAGGAGAGGACGTTATGTACCCATTTTTGGCGCGCGCGTTTGAAAACTGTACACTAAAACATATCTTCTCAACCACCTTGAAGAATCCGGCTATCTCTCCGACAGTCAGCACGGCTTTCGAAGAGGTCGCAGCTGCGAATCAGCACTGGCAACTATCACCCAATTTATCAGTGATCACATGGATAATTGAACAATGACAGATCTAATCCAACTTGACCTAAGCAATGCGTTCAATACGCTCGACATTAACCTCCTGCTTGAGAAGCTCACACACGCAGGCATACACGGTTCCCTATTCACCTGGATATCAAGCTTTCTGCGGAATCGCAGCCAACAAGGTGTGTACTGTGGGGCACGCTCTACAGAGAGGGTCATCTGATCAGGAGTGCCACAGGGCTCTGTCCTCGCTCCGACGCTCTTTCTCGTATACGTGAACGACATGCCACGCAATGCACAAGTGTATTCTAGTGCAATACGCAGACGATACATCGATCGCGACGACAATTTCGTCCCAGTCTGACGCGCGTCACTTGCAAAACTATCTAGAAGATATAGAGAGATGGATCTCGAGAGAACACCTTAGCCTGAGCGCATCCAAGAGTTCCGTGATACGTTTCTCAAACTGCAAAAAAACAGACAAGCCCTGTAAATACTATAGGTGCACTCCATTACCCGCATCAGACCACCTGTCCATCTTGGGTGTCACGTTTTCCCGAAATTTGGATTTTTCCGCACATGTTGCCGGTGTTATCGCGAAGTCCCACAGGACGCTTGGCTTCATCACCCGCGTCGCAAGGCCAGGTGGGCCGGCGGTCCTGCAGGCACTATATACATCCTTAGTCCTGCCTTCATTGGAATACTGCTCTGCAGTTTGGTCTCCCCCTCAACAACACTTAATCGAAAGACTGGAGAGTGTGCAGCGCCGCGCAACCCGCAAAATCTGCGCTTGGTCCCCTGGCACGACCGACGTACCGCACTACACACGGCTCAGAACCCTTGGCTGGCGGCCCCTCGACCAGAGACGAAGGATTTCTCGAGTCCGCGTGCTGTGCCGATTGCTCGACGGATCTCTTTCGGGGACTCGCCTATCAGCCGCCGTACGCCTCGGTAGAAGATCAGGTCAGCCCGAACTTCTTCGAGGCAGGACTGTTCGTCACAGCGAATCCCTGATGCCTGCCGCCATTAGAGACTTTTTGACCATCCCATTAGCTTCTCGTAGCCCTCTGCCCACATCACACGATGAATCCCGGGAACTTTGCAAAGTATTTGCGAGACGAATGCCTTCGCGTCCGCTGCCATCATCATGATTTTCACTCCCTCACCCCCTCTTCCTCTTGAATCATAATCATCACCATCGCCACCGTCATCAACAACATCCTCGTCATCATCACCACCTCCATCACCACTGCCGTCATAATTTTAACACTTCGAAAGCTGGGGTAGAACTATAACTACCAACGCACATGGCGGCAGGCTGGCAGACGCGCACGCGTAAGGGTTTTTACCCATCTGCTTTGCCTGGCACGCCGTCGTGTGCGCACCAATTTAAGTGCAAATAAATCACTCACTCACTCACTCACTCATATCTAACGCTGTAAATATATTTTTTTTAAAAGAAGCTTTTTTGCAGTTTGGAATGTTTGTCATTTTTTCAGGTTGTTTAAAAAAAATATTTTTCCTTTCAGTGTTTCTCTAAATTCATCAACAGCGAGGTGAACGCCGGATTAAGGCGTTCCTTTGGTCCCTGCCCAGTGGCGGTGACAGGTCAGACGGAATGCTAAAGAGAGGAGGAGGTTTCCTCCTCTCCTCTCCAGCACTACATCTGCTTTCTCCTCCTCTCCCTCAAAAACTGACGCGGGGGCGTGGGCTTACGGACCACTCCGGGTGCCCCTGACGACCCTAGTGAGTCGTGACGACACTGCTTCCGTTTAAACGTTCCGTACGCAGAACGCAGTATGAATTCGCGATATCTTTGCACACCTGGGCGCTACGCGCAAAACACGATTCCCACCGACAATCATCATCATCATCATTATTTATTTTCCTTGTGGGCCCGTGGCAATAGAACAACAACAAAAAAAAGATAAAACAGTAAACACAATTATAACACTAAGCTAGCTAGGTAGGTTAGATAAAGAGAGGGTAATGGCTTCAACAGATTTTGTAGCATTAATAGAAACGATGTTGTGAGGTAGTGAATTCCAACTTTCGATGGCCAATGGTAGTGTGGAAGTCTGGTGAGAAACAGTTGGGGATCGAATTGGACGTAATTTACATAGGTGATCTAGACGCGGGTTTATACGATGGGGAGGTGATAGCAGTGATTCTTTGAGGTGGCTTTTGTGATAAAAAATTCGATGGAGGAGAGAAAGGCGTTATACGTGGCGGCGAAGGGAAAGTGAATGAAGGTTAGCTGATTGGCGTAATCCTGATATGCTGGTATATATATGTGGTGAGTAATAGACCCCTTTCAAAAGTGTGACAACTCTGTGCGCCTCGGGCAACCGTGTGCGCGCTCTCCATGGTCAGTGAAGGAATGTTTTTTCTTCGGCCCGCTGGCTCTGTGTGAAAAAGGGCATGTCAAATGAAATAACGCGGCTGTTTCCCGCCGGCGGCTGGGAAATAACCTTGCTATCTAGCTTGCTAGGTATGAAACCTGAAAACAAAGATGGTGAGATGATATGACAAATCATGATATGTCTGCAAGTCCCCACTAAACTCGCATAAAAAGATGCCCTCAAGGGGAATTCAATGCGGTGCTGTTCCAATTCTGCATGGAAGAATAAAGTAACATGGTGTTAGTGGATGCCTCAGTAACATAAAAGAAGATTAAAAAAAAAAAAACGCGCCTGCAAGGTAAAGTTTTTTTTGTGTGTTTTTTGTTAAAGTGTAGAAAATGTTCGCAGGACTAATACGGGAATTCGACTGCTCGTTTAGGCTCGCCAATGGTATCTGTCTACCGAGCAGCACCAAATAAATGTGCGATGAAATAACAACGTAGTGTATGAAGCAACTGCATGTAAAATCGTGAGGCCGGCCGGAAGGCAACGGATCCGTCGGGTAAAACCGACGCTCGTTTATCCGCGTCAAACGTATACCTGGCTAACAACAATAGTAACGAAAACGCAAAGCAGTAAAATGCAGAACCACTATATTATCCCCATATAGCAAATGCAAGCGAATTCGTGAGATTAGCCAAACGGTCGCGGCAGCGGACGGTCCATGGTTACCATGCTGAGACACACTGTTTCCGGGTTTTCTGCAAGGGGTCTAGTGTTATAAACAAAACAAAGGGCTCTGTTCAGGACGTATTCTAGATTATTTGCGAGGTAGGACTGCTATGGAGACCATATACACACTTAAAATTTTAACACCCTTATTGGTGTAAATGGCTTGTCCTATGGGGAGCACCCTTATTCGTGTAACAAAACACCCTAGGAAAGGGGTGTAATTCTTAGCACCCTAAGAAAGGGATGTGATTTTCTAACACCCTAAAGAAGGGGTGTGATTTTCTAACACCCTAAAAAAGGGGTGTGATTTTCTCACACCCTAAAAAAGGGGTGTGATTTTCTCACACCCTAAAAAAGGGGTGTGATTTTTTAACACCCCAAAAAAGGGGCGTTACTTTCTAACACCCCTTTTTCTAACAAGGGTGTGATTTTCTAACGCCCATAAAAGGGGGTGTAATGGCTGCCCGGACCTCCACAAAACGGACGGCAAAATGACCACAACTGAGCCCAAATATACCTAAACCACTCTTTATTCTTTCAATCAGGGAACCATTCTCTAATTTTTCAGCATCTTGTTTACAACTTTGATTGCGACTGCACGTAAGGGAGAGAAGCTGAGCTTCAGGCAGATCTTCTCTAAGAGGCATGCGGTGTTGCATATCTTCTTCCCGTAAGCAATTCCGAAGAGCCAGTATAGGCTGCCATTATGGCAGCTAATCCTTCTTCGGCATTTGCCACCTTGAAGAGCTCCGTTCTATCCACGTACAAGCTCATGGTCTCTGCGCCCTCCACGTCGCACCCAGTGTACACTACACATGGTGTCACTGGAATGGTTCCATCCTGCATATATAAAAGCAGAATTGATTCAGTCACAAAACAAAAAGATGCAAAATGACACACAAGGAATTAATATTAAAAAATTCGTGGCACACTTAATTACCATTAAGCGTTGACAATGTGTTAACATAAGATCTTATACATACTAGTCAATAAGCAGACTGGGGAGGTGGAGGAGAGGAGGGGGTGGGGTGGGAGGGGTGGAGTGTTACAGGGTCCGCACGCCTACGCCGACAACGCCGCCGCCTTTTCGTCGAAATGGGGTTTCTAATGCTAACGCAAAAATAAGCATGATTTTATTATTTTTCTGCTTGCCATACCCCTGAGCCGCATAAGAATATTATGATAGCATATCTCCTGGTCCTGCCTAAGAGCTACGCAGTCTAAGCAGAAGGCAATAACAAATGTCTTGTTTTAAGACCAAGGCTATTGAAAAACCATGCAAAATAAAGGGAAGCAGAGAACCTGTTTCGAGCATCACTGACATTTAAGCAGCACTCGTTACAAGTAGCTGATAAATGCATTATGTCAAAGACAACTTTACTAAAACTGTGCTACATGCCTGCTCGGTTGTAACGGTATATTCGAAGCTTGGTAGTGTGCAATGCAAAAGTTTATAGCATGGCCTAGATTTGAGCGAAGATTTGTTTTCTAGCATTGTGGTATAGCAGCAACACATAACAGGTATGGTTCAGTTCCTCAACATTTTTTGTATGTTGAGGAACTGAACTGCTTTGTATATTATTTTTGTTTTTGTCTTAGATTTCGTCACTCTAGGGCAGTGAGGAATTTGTGCCACACAAATAAAGTCGAACCTATCCTCCTCAATTTAACTCTATATTTTGTTTATTATAATAAGGTCTACACTTACGTCCTCATTGACAAACATCCACTCGAAGGCGGTTGGTTCCTTCACAGCGGTAGAGATGACCTGCAGGGCGGCCACTGCCAGTTTGTCTGAAAAAAAAAAAATAATAAAGACGTGACTTGATATCAGAGATGCGGAATGGAGCCTCCCATTCCATTCCGCCGAGTAGAGGTTTGCTGCAATTCCACTCCTTTTAACTCCTCAGAGTGGAAAGGCCTAGCCTATTCCCACTCCTGGAGTGGCTGGGTGGTCCCATTTCGTTCCTTTATTTCCGACACATGAAATTTCGCTCCTAGCAATTGTACTTAAAAGCCGACAAAAACTGCCATACAAGCTAGTGTTATAAAGATACAAAACAGTCGGCTGTGTTTCGTCCTCTCTATGTTTTATACTTTCTGTGACCAAGTCAGTAATGCCGGAATGTCACGAAGACCACTAAAAGTTCTGAATTCTCAAGTATAAAGGTGTTTGAAAACTAATTACACTTGACAATGACAAGCTTTCACAACAGGCTGCCTTCAAAGCAGTGACGGTTGTGTCTCGGAAAGACACAAGTGAGAAAAAGAAGTCTCTCTCTCTCTCTGCAGGGGAGCATACATTTATGTCAAACTCTTTCCTTTTTTTTTATTCTGTTATCCTTGCATAACATGGAGAGGAGAGCGGACAGCACAGGAGAAAAACAACTTTAAATGAGTGCTTTCGCAATGCCCTGCATCATTTCCAGGATGACATATTACATGCAGTGATTATAGAATCCAACTCGTTCGAGGCTTTTATAACTCACATCCTTGCATTCTAGGTCGTCAATGCAGTATGTGCTCATTGCAGGCGCGTGCGGATGCATTATCGGAATTTCACCGGTTAAAAGAAAAACAAGAAATTTAATTAGGCGATAAAAAGCCACACACGGCGACAACTCAACAAAACCATCAGAACGAAATGCGAACACGCGTTACTCCAATAACACACTCACGAACCTTCGGGCAGCGGGGCCGCGAAAAAAAACAAGACAGCACTCAATTCCCGACACAACGCGAAACAACTCGCCGCTCGCGACACAAACTGCAGCCGGGAAACAAGTTCGCCGGTGCAAAGAAGACGAAAGTTCCGAAACAGGAAAGTCCCCACTGCGGGACCCAAAGTCCAGGGAAAAGTTCAAACCAAGTCCGAAGACTCACCCACATCTTGAATCCGACGAACGACGTAAGCCTCACGTGCCCGGCGTGGTGGACTAGTTGCTCGGCGGCCGACGCAACGCAGCACCGCACGCACACACACACACTTCCCGAAAAGGGAAAAACCGACGCCCGTCGTCACAGCAGGAATTGTAGCCAGAGCAGAGGGCTTGAGGGGACGAAGATAGCAGTGCCGACATCACGTTCTATCGAGCTGCAGGCCGCCATGTTTCGCGAGACGAGGGAGGAAGACCGGCGACGGAGGCGAGAGAGAGAGAGGAGGTGCCGCAGGAAGCGGAGAGCGTTAACTCAAGGTCGCAGTGCGAGGACCTGCACGGTCTCCTTCCGACGGTGCAGCTGGTGCAGCAACGCACCGGTGCCGTCGCCGCATGAAGTTCCAGGCGAACGTAGTGCAGCGGTGCAGCCGCACCGACACGACCAGGCGAACGTACGCGTCCGTCGGTGCAGCGCGGTGCGGTGCGGTGCGCCCCCGACGAATGTGTCATAGTGGCGAGAAAACAACGCGCGCGCAAGGCCTCTCCCACCTGTTCCACAGTCAAAACGTCAGCTACATCCTGTTCACCCATTGAGGCGCCGTGACCTAGATACGGCTCCCACAAACTCGCCTTTGTCCCCATCATGCGTAATCTTCCGCCCCGAAGTCGACACAACGAAACCATCTTCCCTCTCTGCTCGGCCAGACAAGATTTTGAGTCAGGAAACCTTCGAAGCTGTCATTTTTGTTTAGGCTTGTTTTTCTCATGGAAGTGAGGACGCGCGTAGGATTATGTTGCCTCGGCGCGGGTTTGTGGGGATTATCTTTTTCACCACCTGTTTCATTTCGTTTTCGCTAATGTAAGGAACCATCGAGTTCTTGACCGGGCAGCCGAGATCCCTGTATATTCCTCACGCGCGTGAGAGAATAAATATACAAGGTGCAAAGTGTGTAAATAAGATATGCAAAAGTAGCTAAATATTTCTATTTCGTAAAAGCAACTTTTTTTTTATTTGACGAGTTGGGACTATTAGGGAGTTTTAGTAGATCGTTTCCAAAGGCCCGCTACCGCTACGAGCGCTCGCTTCAGAGCATGCATCGAAGTGGCAGCGCGAGCTCCCGCTACGATTAGCATGGCCTGAAAACACGATCTACTAAAACTCTCTATTATCTGTCCTTTATATCGGCCACGCATGCTCAACGTGCTTACAAAGATTATTAACGCGTCGACCAAGGCGTGCCTTTCCCTCGCAGGTCTAATCAACAAGGACGAGTTTAGCTACACAGCCGCGCGCACTTATAATCAACAAGCCCGAGTTTACCTACGAATCGTGCCACGCGCACTGCCGCTAAAGATTCCCGATGACGAAACGACCTGTCCATGAAACTTCGTTAGACGATCCAAAACGGCGTGAATGCGTGAGGGTCCGCTCTGAGCAGCTCGCCCCTTCGATTACCCATTAATTCTCCTTCATTTGGTTGTCCTCAAAAAGATCGCCTGCCCTAATGAACGCGATGTGGTTTCCCCATTTCAAGCAGGAGCACAACGGTAAACGACGCTATTATGTTATTCTTGTAAACAACGCACCCATCTTGGCGGCTCTCTCGCATCCGCTTGTCCGCTTGTCGTCCGCCACTGCGCTAACTGCGTGACTGCACCATCTTGCGATCTCGCTACCGTCGTTAACTGATCGTTGTCTTGAACAGCATTCCATGAAGAATCGAATCCAAGCCCATATTTTTGCGTGCTGTTTGTACGGTTTGTACGGTGCCTGGAGGCCTGAACGCGTCATCGTTCTACGCACCGTACTGTTTGCTCGCCTCCCGGCCTCGCGCCCAGTTCAAACACGTTCGGAAGCGCGGTCGCTGGACGTCCGTTGACCACTTGACCGGGGACGGAAGCAGAGACCATTGTTCATCGTCATTTGCGCCGGGTTTTCGGGCAGACACCGGTAGGAATAAGTGGCCTCTCCTCTGGAGAGAAGAAAAACGGCGTCCATGACAATGATATTGACCGAACACAAGGGAAAGCGGATTTGTGTAAGATTAATGTGACGCGTATTCTTGCACGTTCTCGTTGATGTCCTGAAGTTTTGACGGGACGCGGACCGATGCATCGCTACATAACTCAAGCAATTTCAGCAACGTCTTGGAATTGCACAAAGTATAAAATCCACCGCTTAAAGCACATATTAGATACAAATTCAAGCTTGCTAATGCAGGCGACTTTTTTTTTTTTCCCGACTCATTTCATAGTTAGCCCCTCGATTTGGGGCACACGCTGCTATACCGCGATGACGATCAATCGATGTCACGATGTCCTTACCGGTTCCTCTCGTAGCAAAGGTTTCTTCGACGGGATTAACTCTGACTCCTTGAAATCATATAAGTCCATCACACCCTTTCTACACGTTATGAACGGGGGGTGTTGCGTCGAGTGCGTACACCCTTCTAACACGATTTCCCGAACATATTTCAAACTGTGGGTGTGATAGGGGTGTAAGAGGGGTGTATGTAGGGTGTAAGCTTTCTCGTACACCCCTGTTACACCCACCAATACTCAAAATCGTGTAAAAGGGGTGTAGGAAGGGTGTAGGGAGGGTGTTGGTTTAAAAAAACACCCTTTTAACACGATTTTGGGTGTTAAAATATTTACTGTGTAGATGAGGCGTATTCTAACTTCGATCTTATAAGAGTAGTATACGCTAATCGGTGGGCCTTTTGGGGACTTTTGGTACGCACGCAAAGCGGAGGGGGAGGGGGGGGGGGGGGTTGCTTTATCCGTGCATAGGACGCAAAATCGTGCACTACAAAAATTGAGTCCAAAACGAGCGTGAATTGGTAACAGTAATTAAACATGAGGAAGATAGATAGAGCTGCGTTTTGCGTTCTGTACGTTACAACTCCGTGGTGGCGGTGGGAAACGTTTTTTGATACAATACATTGCACTACAACCACTACAACTCGGTGAGAAAAAAAAAAAAAAAACGCTGTCGCCGTCGTTTGCTTACTGCGCGTATCGAAAGATGGCGCCGCAAGATCAGATGGGATAGAGTTCCTCTATATGCTCCCCCGAAGGGGGAAGCCATGAGATTTCGAGAATATTCCATGCCGAAGCCATGAGATTTCGAGAATATTCCACAGTAAATCAGACATGCAAAAAAAAGTACAAATCATCTTCCCTCTCTGCTCGGCCAGAAGAGAAAGAGAGTGTACCATGTTTGTACGTGTAATGCAAAGTCATGGCAAAATATCGAAAAACTTGATAGAGGACTATCGATAGTCCGTCGAGTAAACTTTCAGAAAACCGACGGCGACGGACATGAAGGGGCGTCTGAACCGCGTGTTGACTATGGTATCTAAAGATAACTGTTGACATTTACAATCGGTAACAAGTGAAGAGTTTGTGGAAAGTTCCTCCCACACCTTTCCCCTTTAGCGGTGCGAACGCTGGAGATGATGGGGGCGGGTGGATTAGCCTACCAATTATTCTATGAATGCTTTAATCGCGGTTAATTTTGTAACCAGTTAATCGGTAAAAGTTTTAGCGAACCAAAAGAAAGCACTAA
Organism: Ixodes persulcatus; assembly: GCA_013358835.2. Classification (NCBI taxonomy): domain Eukaryota; kingdom Metazoa; phylum Arthropoda; class Arachnida; order Ixodida; family Ixodidae; genus Ixodes; species Ixodes persulcatus. The sequence continues at coordinate 309,207 of JABSTQ010009033.1, forward strand.
ATGAATTCTTTCACCACGCAGACATGGACGAATATTCGGTACACCTATACGAAGAGCGAACTGTGGGCGAAATTTTCACCTAAAGTGAACTGTAAGGGCGAGAGTTGTGACTCCAGATAAGTGCAGAAGGTTACACGTGACCCGGTCACTTCAACCCTGTGCGAGTGTCCGTTTAGCGCAACAGAGACTACTGTGAGAAATCAAAGGAGGCCACTTTTGAAGGAGAATATGAACGAACTTCTTTGCCTCACACAGCTGAACTAGTGTGAGCGTCTTTGAACTGTTCTCAGCTACTTATAGAAGTTGATTCATAATCGAAATTATATATTGCGCCGTTTATCATATATTCATCAGAGGGAATATATATACATATAAATGGGCTGTTTCATTTGGATTGAGGCAACGAGGTGCAGTCGTATTTTTTATTTTGCTTCAAATTTTTATATTTTGTGGCGCATGTTCCAAGAAGAACAATCCTTTTTATTTTAATGTCCTGGCATGTTTAGTTTCTGAGAAAAAAATCTCAAAGAAGCGGGAAAGAACAACGAGGTTTTTGACGATTGTCGCGTGTGGCGTTTTTTAATCACTTTCAACCTCGAAGTATTCAAAAGAGAGCGTCTATATTTTTAGTGTGATATATAGGCAAGTAGGTAAAACGAAATTATGACTAGTTTTTATTATTCGTCGCTCCAATCTTTGTAAAATCTCCAAACATGCCTCCGTGAACAACTGTGAGCTAAACTGCGGATTTTTTTTTTTTTTTTTTGTTGACTATGTGTTGTATTGCTTTTAAAATAATACCACATGTAGAAACTTTCATTGCCTTCCACATTAAGCAAAGTTTGTGCCTTTATCATGTACGAGTACTGAGAAATAAGTTATGAAATAGAGAAGGTTTTTACTTTCCATTCAATTTCAGCAAGCTGTATTACAAAAAAAAAAAAAAAACATTTTTAATGTTTTTTTTTTTTTGCGTTGCGTTTTTTTTACACCCTCTTTTATTCAGAATACATTCCGTTAGAGGTATATACACTGGTTTTGAGTTTTAAGTCTCTAAATATGCTAAAAAAAAAAGAGGAAATGCCGATGGTGCGTTTTGACGATTGTCGTGTGTGGCATTTTTGAACCACCCTCAATCTAAAAAAAATGCACCAAGATAAGTTTAAGCCTCGGCTCAAGTTACGTGGAATACCATATATAGGTTTTTTATATATATATATATAGATATATAAGCTTTAGAGATTCTTTAAAAAAAGCCGCGTACAGGTGAGTTATACGGTCAGTGGGACATTATGAGTGTGGCTAGCCTTTGCGATAAGTCGGCTAATTAACTAAAATTCGTTAATTAACTTTTTTTGTTTGTGAAAATAGACATATAGTTCCAATCAGAAATTTACTGAGCGCCATCGAAAAGCACTAAATCAACTCTTTTTAGAACGACTTGAAGCTCGTGGGAAACTCGGGGGCGCGCCAAAGTTACCACTACTGAAGCACCGACGCCTCGCGTGATGCCGTTCATCTCCGTACCGCCATCACACGCAACGTAAGTGCTTGGAGGCATTGAAAAATAATTGTACTTTCTTGAACCACGCAAGAAGAGCAACATAATTGTAAGAGATCTGGTGAAATAAGCATGAGTGATAGGTTTACTGCATGCACAGTGCCCGAGACGCTCGTATTGGCCGAGGAACGCTTTCAGTACGATGATGCTCCATAGCGATCTTGGTTTGACTGGTTTCAACGACCCTTCCGAAGCTTCGAAGCATTGAAGGGGTCCAAAATGGCGATCACCATGGTAACCGACTGCAATGAGCCAATCACCTTGAGAGGTTTCGTCGTCTGTATGTTGGTATTTGTTTGTGTCCGGCTAGCAGGTGGGAAGGCAATGGTGCTACTTTACCAGATCCAGTGACTTTACCATGAACCAACTCGCCTACATCACGACACTTATAACCGGAGTTACGTCGAAAAACCACCCGTAGCCCCAGAGCGCAGCAAAACTTTTCGATTTAATGACGCCCATAAAAGCGTACCCCGGCGACCAGTTAAACACACTCTTACTTGAGCTAAGCCCCCCCCCCCCCCCCCTCCCCGCCCCTTTTCTTTTTCCGGGCAATTAAAAAAAATTAACGGTGCGGTGAAGGAGCGAGGGAGAGAGTGTGAGAAACACAAGCTGTTCTAGTTGTCCGCTGCCTCTATCCGTCGTCAAACTGTTTGCATTGCCCTAGAAGCATACACAAAATGAGCATTGCTCTGCTGTTCAATATGAATTGTGCAGCAGCATGGCTATAAATTTTAATGCCACAAAATAAAGTTTCCAAAACTTCAACGCACAAGAATGATTCGTGTGTGCATGCATGCGAAGAAGACAATTTGTTTTATGTCATCTTTCGCATATATTTCCCGGTTAATACATCGTCACACCCTCAGTCAAGATGGGACTGAACGTTCCACGCAACAGAGCCTCCATTGCTATTACCAGATGCGTAGTCAAAAATCTACTAATTTACTATCGCAAAAAAAACTCTCTAAAATATTTTGTTGTTGGTCTACGCCATCTTTTAAAAATTTGCTGGATTACTCTTGCTAAGACAAACATTCAAATGTTTCCAAAAGTTGCCAAGGGAAAAAAAAATTATCTCTCTCTCTCTCTCTTTTTTTTTTACATTTTTGGAAATCTTGCTTTTTTTAGTGGTTCCGACCCCAGCGCGAGCTTTCCTACTTTCAGCGTTACGTGCACCTCGAGCGCGCGCGCGCGCAGCCGAAGCACAACGGAAGGCGTGCACTAAGCGCGTGTCGAAGGCCGGGCGTTCGAAAGACACGCCCTGCCGCTCTCACTTTGTCAGCAAAGCAGCACGGGAAGGTTGGCGCCGAGTATTAGCGCAGGCTAAAGATTCCTAGTTTGCCCTTGTACTACTCTGACCAAAATCTGCACATTTCAGCGGAAGTAGCCTAATTTATTTCTTTATGCAGTGGGAGTTTTCGTAGACCGCATTCCCTATTCCGCTACTACGCTCTCAGCAACGAAGACGTCGCTTAGTGCGCATGCGCGCCGCTGGCCTTGACTGCAAAGTTCCGGATCTCGTAGCGGTTTGCGGAGAGCGTTGCGGGACGGAAGAAACGATCTACGAAAACTCCAGGTCTGCGCACCGAAGCCCGCGGAGGAGCATGTCTCTCTGCCGTTCTGCTGTGTGTCAAGTGTCTGACCAAACACAATTTGCTGTTCCCGTTTGTTGTTGTTTTTTTGCGTTGGTGTGCGTTGTTTTGGGACTTTGGAGGGGGTTGGATATGCTTGCCAACTCCAAGGTTGCCCCACCCATAAAAAGTAGCCTTATGCTGCAACAGATCAACACCTCCTAAATAAGGGAGCATATGTGCTAAATTTGCACTGCAAGAGGCGACCGTAGATTGGACACAACTGCGGCGCCAGGGTTCGGCTGGGACTTTGGTTCTCACTGATTGGACACGATTTCCCGGCCGAACGCTGTCGCAGTGTACAATCTGCGCCCTGCTGTCGCCTCTTTGTGGGAATCAGGCCAACTCAACCTTCTTTCCACAACAGCTTTTTTCGTGCGCGGAGGAGACAAGAGCTCGCGGGGAAGTCAGAACACCGAGCCAAATACTACCGAACTCTGGTTGGAATAATTAGTGGGTAGAGAGGAACAGTTAGCTCTTTTTGTCTCCATGCGTTCGTCCGAACGCGTCAGAACGCTGGACTCCGGCGTCCGGCGTTTGGCATTCGCGTTCGAAAGCGTTTGAACAGCGCACTGGAGACAAACGCAGCTAGCTTTTCCTCTCTACCCGCCGCTATCCTCCGTTTCACCTTATGTTGTACCGCAGCGAAGGCTAGAAGCGTGAGCTCATAGCGTTGTGCCGCCGAGACTGCCCTGAGCAAAGAGCTCGCGCTTGTAGCCTTTTCTGCATCGTAAGGTGAAACAGACTATAATCATTCCAACCAGAGCTCGGTGTTGTGACTTCCTCGCGAGCTCTTGTCTCCTCCTCTTCCTCAGTTCCTGCCCGCGTAGGAAATTCGAATGTGTGTGTGTGTGTGTGTGTGTGTGTGTGTGTGTGTGTGTGTGTGTGTGTGTGTGTGTGTGTGTGTGTGTGTGTGTGTGTGTGTGTGTGTGTGTGTGTGTGCGTGCGTGCGGGTGTGTGTGTGTGTGTGTGTGTGTGTGTGTGTGTGTGTGTGTGTGTGTGTGTGTGTGTGTGTGTGTGTGTGTGTGTGTGTGTGTGTGCGTGTGTGTGTGTGTGTGTGTGCGCGTGCGTGCGTGCGTGTGTGTGTGTGTGTGTGTGTTTGTTTGTTTTTTTGTTTGAGAACCGTAGGGATTAACCTGACTGGACCACTCGCACGAGTGCCGCGCTGCAGGAAGACGAGGCCATCCTGCTAGCGGCGGTCGCGGGAGCTTGGTAAGCGTCAAAACAAGATGGCAATCTTGGCTCGGTGCCCCGCGGCGTCGCGCCGATCACGGATCGGCAGAGGATTCGTCGATGGCGCAACTAGAGGCGGCAAGGAACTCCTCAAGGTCCGGCTAGCGGTGAAGAACCTTGAGGAAAGCCAAGGACGCGTCGAGACCAGCGCGACAGCACTGCGCTCCCGTCAGCCATGTCGAATCGCCGTACCCCCGAAGTGGTATCCTGTTTGTTCTTTGGAGTACGACCCTCGTGCCAAGTCTTGTCCAAGCGTGTCTCGGCAGCCCACGCTGCAACCCGATGGAACCAATCACACAGAGACATAAGCGCAGCGCCGAAAGTTAGCGTAGCCTTTGACTGCCCCTATTTAGAGGGACTCCCGCGATTTTTCGAGCCACCCCCAACTAACTACATTTTCGGAATCACCGGCTTTTACCCTTTCCTGGTATGCTATCTAGTATCACGAAATTCAAAATATTTGTTGTGATATCGGCAAGTGAAAATGATGCCAAAACCAACTTTCAAATATACCCGCGCTTCAGTGCCGCGATGGTGGGGGAAGGCAGGCTTGCAGGTCGAGTGGGTAGTCTAAAAATTAACTATGTCGAGCATTTGTTTCGTGCTGCTGCGTGGGTGGTGAAGCGAGCTTCCAAAGCATTCATTTGACACCATGAAGCTGCTTGGAATCCGTCGGGAACCACGTCTACAGTCCAAAGAGGGAACGCCTGCCTTCCGCTGATGTCACTTTTTTATTGGTGCCAGTCGAGACTTTCACTTTGAAAAACACGGTGAGGTCAAAAAAATGTAAATTTGATAACTTTGGGGAAAAAATTATTCGGGCACAATATTTGGGTTACTATTCCAGCGATGTTTGTTGGTGTGTTTAGCCAAATTTCAGGCAAATCGGGAACTGTGACGAAAACGCCGGAGTACCCCTTTATGGCAGGGGCAGATCCAAGGGGGGGGGGGGGGGGGCGAGGGGGGCGGCCGCTTCCCTCCCCCCCCCCCCGACAAAGTCGACCCCCCACTCCCCCTTCTCGGAGGGCAATTTGACATGGGTGGACCCCCCCGGTGCACAAGAAAGAATGGGAGAACAGAATCCCCCCCCCCCCCCCCAAAAAAAAAAAAAAAAAAAAAAAGAAAACGGAGTTTTGGATTTGCCCTTCTTTATGGTGAAACAAAATATAAGAAACGTGTGGCCCCGATCTGCGAAGAAGAGGACACTTGCGGCAGGGTGCGCCAGCCCGTAAAAGGGAGTTTAGTGAGGTTTCACTGAGCTTCGGGCATTGACATTAGTAGCTTCTTGAGTCTGCTTGAAATGTTTCCAAAATCAACCATGGTAGGGAACGTTTTTGCACACAAACAAGGTGTCTGTATTGGTTCCGCGCTGGCGCCAATTTTTCTGGGATTTATTTGAGTGTGCTGGATCGCGCTGTGCACACGAGGGTAGAGTCATTGTTGCCGAACAGTATAATAGTCAGGAGATATGCAGACGATGCTCTTGTTTTGTTTTTCTAATTAGTGTGTTTGAGCGGGACCAGATGTGCATGATAGGATTTCTTTCATCGAAACGCGAGCACCAGAATTGCTGTTTACCTCTGAAATTTACGCAAAAAGCCTCCAGTTTTTAGATTTTGAAAATTTCTTCTTTTTTTTTTATCTAGGGGTTATGCTGGAGATGTAGCAAAGATGCACCTAAGCCTGTGCTGCTCCACCATAGTTGTCATCCCAAGGCGGTCAAGTGGGGAGTATACACATCAGCACATGGACAGCTTGAGCGCCCAGCGTCAGAAGCAGGGACGTAGCCAGGTTTTTTTTTTTTTTTTTTGTTTGGTGGCGCCCATTACAAAATGCTGTATGAGGGGGAAGGGGGAGGGGGGAGAGGAGGTCCCAGCAAAATGGAAGATTTCGGGGGGGGGGGGGGCGGGCCCTTTGCCCTGCCCCCCCCCCCCCCTTCCCCCCCGGGCTACGTGCCTGGTCAGAAGCAAAGACAGTCGCGGTCATCTATGCGGTAAATAATGGACTACGATTCATCAAGCTTGTCTGAGTCAAGCAATGACCAACACACGTTTTAAGGTTCTCAGCACGAAATTTCAGACGATTCGCCTTTCGCATTCGATCCGCCGGCACCGCCTCCGAGAGGACCGGCCGTGGAAGCTGTATTCGCGATCCACCGAAATCTGGACGAGTGAGCGTCGTCTGCTCGTCCATCGCATGCCGCAAAGAGCCCCGACCAGACGCAATCCATAAAAATACAGACGCTCAGTATCATTACAATTTACAACGCATAACGCCCATAACGCCGTGAACGGAACGTCGTCTGCTCTCGAATAGAACATTTGATGTCACGAGCGCCCCTGCTCGTTGTTGCCAGTAGAGCGGCAGCCAGTTATTCGGAGGTGTACGCGTAAATTTAAAATTTATTTTCTCGGAAGAAAATTAATATTTTGATAATATATTTCGTAGACATACTCGGGAGTGTATATTGAGTCCATGGTGAACATTTTATAAAAACGACGACCATCGTTATTTTGCCAGAGCTCCCCGGACGCAGCCGGGGACTTTTGACGCTATCGTCAAAAGTACAACTCACTGGGCATTTCTTTTGTTCATGGTTGGTTCATGTTGATAGAACGCGCAGACAAACACGACGGACACCATGATGGTGCGCTTTTGACGCTGCCTGATTGGCACCATCAGTTCGTGACGTCGGCTGCGGCTGGACCTAACGCAACCATGAAATGAATTTTCTGCTTGGATAATTTCGGATTTTGTTAATCGCATAACGTTTAGTGTGCCAAAATAAAACTATTCCCCAAGTGTAGAAAGCCAAAAAGCCTGGTTTTTGGCTACGAAAGTTTGTCAAAATGTATATAGTGGCATAGCCTCCTCTATACTCCATGGTCGCAGATTTGGAGCGGGAGGATTTGGTAGCACAGAGGCATCAAAGAGTCATTTCTCGGGGAACCTGGACGTCAGCGCACAGCTTTTGCAGCGGCGAGGACCCGAAACACACTTGTTCGCTCGGGAGAAGTGTGGTTCGGCGTCTCGCCGCAGCGGGGCGCCAGTCACGTGGCTCTTCTCTCATCCGTTGTCCGCCGTTCCACCTTTTTCATTTCGGCGGCCGCTTCTCGTGGCGATCTGCTGGACTATTTGGTACCTCCGTTCCTTCGAAAGCTCTCCGCCTTTTCACCGCGATGCATCCGCGCTGCCCACGGCACGTATCAGCCGAATCAAGCTCACGCTTTGGACACGAGCACTGTGTCAATGTGACGTATGCGCTCGACATTGATAAATCCGTCGACGAGTGCCTTAGCAATCCACTTGTAATCAGTTGCGAATGACAGGTTCTTGGAGTCATCGGATCCGGTGCCCAAGCACGTGACGACCACGTGATTTCCCGTCTCGCTTTTGAGTTGAGGATCAAAGCTAAGGAGATCGTCACTATCGGACAAATATGGCGGTGAGACATCTGTGCCATTCGCCAGCTCAGCGCACAACGCTCGGGTTTCAGCAGGCAAGCATTAGACTCAAAATGATTTACCCCAAATTTTATTCAGCTTTCAAACCTGCAGCGATGTGTTTGGCGTAAGCGGGCTTCCATGCATGGAGGCCTTACCTTCTTCGGGGAAGCGATGGAAGGACTGCGGTGCTGATGAACCTTGATAAACGCACAATGTCCGGGCAACACGACGGTATACAACAGAATTATCGGAACAACTGTTACATCACGTCGACTGCCGACAACTTGAAATCACGGAAGCCACACGGAACGAGCAGAAAACTCGAAAGGACCTGTTTGGTTTAGTTCCTCGTTTTCCCTCTAGGTGACGTCCGTTTTGCTGGAGTCGCGATACTGCACGCGACGGCTGAGTGCGTGCTGAGGGCAAGCTTCCACAGTTATTTTGCAATGTCCATTCCACAAAACCGCGCCCTCCAAAAAAATGTTGGTTGGTCTAGGGAAGAGAATTGTAGAGGGCTGTAGAGCGTGTAAAGCCTAATAATTGGGTATGTGTGATATTTTTAACTGCTTTTCGCACAATTTGAATGCTGTGGCTGGAAGCCATGTCGTAAGCTAAAAATGACTGCAGATTAAGGAGGTTGATACCTTTTTCGCGAGGTCAGCTTGGTTGTCAAAAGAAGCTATTGGGATCCGGCAATGGCTTGTGAGGAGTCTGTCGTGTACGAAATTCCTATGGCAAACCCGTGGCGAATGTAGGCTGGCCTCGTTGAATCATGCAGTCGGTTACGCTCGGACTGTGAACCGAAGATCAATAAGTACGGCGAAACCGTGCGAGACCTCCGACTCCGATTGATTTATTTATTGAAATTATCTTTATTTCAGGAAGCGATTGGGGAAGGAAAGAATGTGTTTATCCCAATTCCAGGATGCCACTGGCTTCCAACGCTGCGGTGGCCCTCTCTACCAGCCAATGCTGGCAGACAAGGTTATCGCCGCGCAGGATCACCTCCTACTGCTCCCTTGACGTGCGTGTGATTGGGGCTCCATGTGGTAAGCGCCCGCCCTCTCGATCATGGTCAACGTGGGCAGTGTGTCTTTCTGTAGTCTCCTAGGAATGTATTCTTCTTGAGTTAGGTTTTTGTCCGGAGGAGGGTATGTTCTTCCGTGTGTCCTGGCGTCCGGATGAGAAGCACCTTCTCCGGTGTGTATTTACGAAGTATTTGTTGCGTGAGTGTGCAGACTGAGCCCTGGATAAAGTGTCTAGAGGCCTCCTGCGTGTCTGTGAGAATTATTGCCCGGGGGTCGGATGCGATGGCTGCCTCTTCCCCTTACGTGACGATTTTGGTCTTCAGTGTGGCCGAGTTGACCCCTCTTCCGTCCGGTTTCGTGACGACAGCTACTTCCTTTCCTTCTAGTCCGATGCCGATCCCTTTGCAAGTTTGAGCTGCCTCGTCACCAAAGAGCTCGTTGGCACCACTCGTGTTTGTTTGATTTGTAGTTTTTTTCTGACGGAATTGCGCTCTTTTGAGACAGTCTGCGTTGTAAGAGCTCTAAAGCCCCTCCCCTCGGTAATGTTTTACCCGTACCCAAATACATTGCAGTAGCATGCCATAAAGGAGCTATGCGCAATCATCTTTGTCTACTGGGCTGTCGAACGCGGGCTTGAACAGTAGCTCTCTTCAGGTGGAGACTTTGCGCATAGGCTTCCTCGGGGCAGTGACTCCGCATTTTATGCTTGGGGGATAAGCGCTGGAAAGGTGTTTTCGAATCGTAGAATGCCATTCATAGTCTTTACGGTGCTAGGTAAACCCACGAATTCCGGCTCTCTTTTGCCGTGTCTAGGGGATGAGCCTCTGCCATTCGGTTCCTGTGTTATCGGCAATCTGAAAGTACCAAATGTCTGCCACAGGTGCCGTGTCGCACACACCGCCGTCCCTTCCCCGTGGCGACCGCGTACAAGACCGACGTCACTTCGCCCGGTGCTACGTCCAAGGTCTGGGAATGGCCGCCACGCGGTGAGGGGCAGTTTTCTTCGCGCCCTTTTTTTTTCCTGTAGCGACGAGCAGAGGAAGCCCCGAGCAGGAGCATCGCAGTCAAGATGGCGCTCGAAGCGAGTCAAGGCCTTCGGTGCGGTCACCGCAAGGCATACCGCAAGGGCCTCCGATGCGCGCCCGGCCCATGCGGGACCAAGGCGGGTATTCTGCTGCCTCGCTCGCTGCACGCCAACTGGGCCGGCGCTGCTGCTGACCAACCGAGGGGGAGCGCTCCTTGCCGCGGCGCGGCCGATCCGCGTCGGACTTCGCAGAGGCCGATGCCTCCTTCCGATGTCAAGGTTACCTGGGCCGGAGGAAAAGCGACGCAAAACAAAGCCGGAGAAAGCGGAGGAGACACACCTTGAAACCGGCTCTCGGCGTCTTGAGCACAGGCGTACGGAGCGGCCGCAGCCTCTCGCCGTCCGCTCTGCTTCCTCCAGCGGCGAGTTTGCAGCGCGGCACGGTGGTTAGCGCCAACAAGCAATCGCCACTTTTTCCTGTTTTTTTTTTCTTCTCTCTCTCTCTCTCTCTCTCTCTTTTTTGGAATCAAAGATTTGTGATAAAAGCTATAAAAGCTAAAGCATAGTAGTACGTGGCACAAAATGCTCACTGAGGAGGGCAGTAACCTAAGCGGTGAAGTTTAGTGCCCGTCAACACTGTGTCCTAAAATGGAGACTGTTGTTTTTAGCGTTGAGGAAGTAGAAGGTGAAGAAGAGTCAATCCTGTACTCGCTCTGGGCGAATTTGAAAAAAAAAAAAAAAAAAAAAAAAGCAGAAAAGCGACGTGTCGTGTTCGCGCTAACAGTGGCGCGGGGTTCGCAGGAGCTCTGCAAAGCGACCGACTCGAGGCCGGAAAATTTGGTGGTGGGTAGCTAAGCCGCCCACCCACGCACGGGCTCCCTGTGCCTCGCAGTCTGACCTCTGTGACCAAGTGCTGTAATTTCACCACTTGTAATCCTACATTCACGAACCTCAATATCCAACAAGAAAGGAATGTGGGTTTTTGTCACGCGACAGGCGCGTCCGAGTCCAGCGAGACCAGAGACACTGGAGGGCCTGACTTTCCGCGGTTCTATAGTTATCTAACGAGTCGAAGATCCAATCGCAGGACAAAATTGGTTACTGAACGCGACGTCCGATCTAACGAGTTTGAAATACCAACAGGACGGGTGATTCAATCGCTGCTGCTTTGTCCGGCAAGCCCCAATGCCGAGGCGCATTATATGTGCAATAAGACGAAATATGCATGGATCCCCAACTGCAGATGAGCCCTGGAACGTATGTATGTATATAAAACGCTTAAATATAAAGATAGGCATCCCCATCCTCTTCTGAGACAAAAAAAAAAAAAAAAAGTTGTGCCTTTTACTTTGGACCTTGTGGGATGACGTGCCGCCAGCCGAACGCCAAAAATCGTTTTTTTTTTTTTCTTTTCTCTTCAGGACCTCTCCAGTCACGCGTATCAAAGCAAGGCTCTGAAGTGGCAGCCCGAGCTCCCGCTATCATTCTACAAAATAACGAGCTCATGCCAAAGCTCCCCGGTGAGAACACAAAGATATCGACCTCGTTGCAAGAAGGCGGACCAGATGGGCCGAGGAACGCGCTCAACTCAACGGTAACAATACGCATTAAAAAAAAAAAAAAAAAAAAAATCAAGGCGAGCAATGTTAAGTCATTGACTCACTGGACTGTGGCCGCACGCGTGTCATCTGACACTGCCCAGAAGAAAGTTTCCGCGTCTTCTTAGAACGCGTTTCATAGCCCAGCAGACAAAAATGGCAGCTCACAGAATCGGGCGGAACCACGTGCGTGTCGATTGCGTGCCCGCTGATGCAAGTCGAGATCGTACAACCGTTTCAGGAGACTCCGGGCGTGGATATGATGGACAGGTGATTTACCCCGTTGCCAGGTAGCGAAGCCCGCACAATAGAAAGCCCGCGAAGTTCACGAGGAAGGCTTCGCGTTGGCTGTCCGAGAAGGCTCCTCTCGAAGCGTGTGTTTCACGGGTACTCCGTCTCCCAGTTGGAATATCGACCCCACAAAATTTAATTTCACCGTGTCCATGTCTTTCCTTCGCGCTAAATTTGTCCCTTATACTTCACCAACCAATTTAGTACCCTATAAAAACGCTCTACTTGCCCGTGGTACCGACCGCGTGCTCTGCGGACGTAACTATAGCAGTCGCTACGGCGCACTTGTTGTGAGGCGTGAAATCGTACCTGACAAAAGCCGGCGAGAAGTATGTTGTTTGTGTGGGTGAACAGACCTTTAGGGAAGGCAATCGGGCTTTTTGGCCTAAACGTCGAAAGACGTACACCGCTTTGCGTGCGCACCTATGGGAAAACGGAACCTTTTTCTGTCGTTCACGACTAAGAACCGTGCTGTGTGAGGATGCCCGTTCACCGGACGAAAATTGCGTGCACCTCGGTCTAGATTCAAACCATCCACGCAGTAAACTTCAAAGCACCTTGGATTGTAGTTGACGGGCGTTTGTTCCCAAATCAATCGATCGATCAATAAGTTATTTCGCTTTCATTAGCGGTGGCAAAAAGCTGCAACAAGTGCAGTTTGACGTGGCCCCAGCTCCAAGATGACAGTATACAGGTTGAGCGACTGCTTAATAAATACACCGTAATTCTAGAATAACGGGTATACAGGCCTACTTTTAGCTCAAAACACACAAAAGTAAAACGCAAACAAGAAAAGGCTAGTCCCGTTTCGTATACATCATTTGACAGAATAAGTATTTAGGGCGTAATAATTACATATTTATCACTCGCAACGTAGAATTGTAGACATTAGCTGCACTTATAAGTCATCAAATTCCTTCCCTTATTTTTATTTCATTTTTTTTTTTTTTTTTTAGAATGAGTGTAATGCTTCTGTTGACCCGTTGAGTCTGTTAGAGGACCGCCGTTGCTCTTGGAGCCACCCCGCGTTTCTCTGTTTTGTACACTTTATTGCCCTCCTTACAATACCACACGCACCTAGGAGCGAGAGATGCAAAAAGAACGAACTTGACGGCACCCGACCGGTCTCCGTTCCGTCAGTCGCCACTCGCCAGTGCGGCCTTGACCAACTCTTTCGTCGAGTGAGACGTCGTTCGTCATTGGCTGAGAGGGAGTGTCAACCGTACGCACGTGGAGAAAAAAAAAAAAAAAAGATAAGCGAATTTAGCGCGAATTTCGGTACGCGCCGGAACAAGCCCGAACTATTTTTTTTTAATGTCATTTTTTATTGCACACAAGTTGTAAATATGTTTTTTTCTGATGCTCCAAATTGAATGCAACTTTCAACTAACTTTTTTTTTTCTCTCTCTCTTTTTTTCTTTTTAAGGGGAGGGGGGGGGGGGGGAGGGGAGGGTGTCGTGCATTTTGTTGCAAAACGTGCGGCGACGTCCGCGGCACCGAAAGGATTGCCGGGAAGTCTAGGTACAAAACCGGTCGTAGTGCAGACGACACTATTCGACGGAGAAAATGGGCGAGCGGGCACGCAAACAGCTGCGCTTAGTTAAGGCCGAAGCGTTCCTCCCGTGACGTCACGGTTCGAGGCGAATGGTTCGGGCAGGGCGACTCGGGAGAGCGCTGATGTGAAGGCATCGCGCGTGAATATGCCGTCGTAAAAAACAAGTACTAATTGACACAAACAGGAATTATTATCTTGAAAGTCATTTAGAAAACCCAGACTAATTAGGAAACAAATTTTATTACACGGGAAACGATCGGGCGCTCGGAGCAGCGCAGAAAATCAGGCATCGCGAGTGGATTTACCTTCATAGCTACGATTATTCATTAATACAGGCATGTGCTACTGGCTAGAATGATTGCCATACACAGTAATTAAGCTTTGTTTGAGGTGCAGCGTGAGAACGAGGAATGTATAGAACGATGTCCCGAGAAATATTGGTTTGTTTTTATAAGCAAACTCTTTTAGACCGTGTGATGCGACTTATCAAAATAGTTTCTAGTAACAATGTAGCGCACATAGAGCCAAAGTATCGTGGAAAGTATAGCCTACAAAATCAATTCCGTATTTTTGAGGAATGCTGTCTTATTTTCCGTCGAAAAAACACATACAATTTTCTTTACTCGAAAGAATAAAACCGACGGCGGATAAAAGAAGGAAAATATTCTGTATGAAAGAGTTGATATCTCTCTCCGTCTTCCGTGCTTATTCACACCAGCTAATCAGTCTCAACGCGCTTTCACTAATCATACAAATTAACGCTTATAATTTTTTATCACTTATCTTTCAACGAAATATTTGCTCTTTTTTTTTTTGCCAAATGATCGTTTTGCATTGCAACAAAAGCATCAACAGGCGAACATCAAAACCTTCACGAGTACGTAGCTCCATCAAGAGAGGTCGTAGAAAAAAGAGCAGATTACTTTTTTGGCGACTTTGGACGACCATTTCCTTAAAGGGCAAATATTTTGTGAATAAATGTATATATATATAATATATATATATATATATATATATATATATATATATACACAGAAGGGTTGTGCACTTCTGCAAAGAAACCGTGATGCACATGAAACGCATAAAAAAAAGTTTGTGCGCACTTGCACAAAGTAAATGAAAAACATTGGTCGTTTAATTTATTTTTACCTCAACAAATAAATAGTTTTCAGTTTTCAGTTTTTGTATAATTATTTTTTAACTTCGTACGAGATGAGGTATCGACAAGTGAGGAAGGCAGAGTATTACGCTGAGTGTGCGACAGATAATTAACGCGTTTCCCAAAATGCGTCTGAATGTACGGCGTTGCGTATGGCGCCAGACACCGATGGTGGCCTCAGTGTTGGGAGTCTTGGAAGCGTTGTCTCAGTAATGCCAGCGTATAACAATCGGCAAAAAAAATTTTTTTTTTTTGGTAAATAGAGATTGTCAGCAAGGTTATCGAATAGCTGGGGAGTGTAAACGTACATCACGCTACGCAAGATGCCCATCATGACAGGAATTCACTCTAGGTTCCAAAAGGTACAATGCCCGAACAAATTTATCCCATACGGCCAGAATGAAGGAGAAAAAAAATTCAACGTGATAAAAATTAATATTTATATCGTGGTTTAAGTCAGACCAGTTTAGAAAAAAAACTTTAGAACAAAAACAAATGCGTTTATATTTTTATTTCGCGTTTGTTTATCATTTTGACGCTTTCTATATGTATTTGTTCCGGATATAAATCAAAGAAGCACCAGACAAGAAAGGAGAAAAAATAAAAAAAAATGCTCTTCGGAGTGAATGAAATCGTGAGCTTGATTTCTACCTTCCACTTCGTTCGCAGAGCGCAAAAGAAAGAAACGGAATCAAGTAATGTCCAATTCCAATCAAATCCGAACTCGAAAGAAAGACCAAATAAACTTTGTTTTAACTAACTATAAAATCTATCTGTTACTCTTCTAGTATGGCGGGGATTACAGCAGCTAAAAAAGTTGTCAATTAAACTGCACTTTACATTTACAAAAAATTATTTCTTCAGCATCGTGATCAGAAATCGGGCGAATTGATCAATTCATCTGTCACGTGGAAAAATATAGCGTTAAAGAATCGATCGAATTAATATAATTTAAATCAAATAAACCCGAACGTTTTTTTTTTATTTACTTAAGCGCATCATAAACACGTGCCTGTCCTAGGTAGTCTACTTGTTGACATACCGTACGTTGTACAAAGATGCACGACGCGGCTCTCAGCTTCCTGAAGAGGAGAGATGGGTGTCGCACGAAAAGGTCACAGTCAGAATAAATTCCCTAGCATTTGGTAGAGAATTCACACATCCGATGGGCACTTCCATGTTCACACGGAACTTGACGCGACCAGAAGGATCGGCTTGCCTAAACACACCCCTATTCACTCGTAATGGAAGCCCTTCACCATTTCCACTGGCCAGAGGGGGGAGATGAGTCCCTCCTCCTCGCCGGCGTTCGCTCTGCTAAATGGAAAGGGGGAGGAGGTACAAATGATTGGACAACGGACCTGTGTCATCGGCGTACTCAAATACTTCGCAGAAGTTCACCATCAATGTGCGTTAAAAGTAGATACTAAAAAGAAGAGGAGGCGGCACACAACTCCGCGCAACGCTAGCTCTCAAGGAAAATTTCGCGCTGCGAGCTCCGCATGTTTAAACCAGCTGCATGCGGTTAGACAAAACGTCTTCGAGCAGAATGTACAAAACCACCCCAAGCCAAAGCTAAAATATTGAAAAGAAAAAGAACCATATGCGACACAAAATCGAAAGCGTTGAAAACACCCAGAAGAAAACGCTAAAGTAAAAAGGGTTATTTCAAAACGCATTGTTGAGCAAACTGAAGAAAAAAGAAAAAAAAAATATTTTTTGAGCAGTGGCTGTGTGTCCTTTCCCGTGTAACAAAACCGTCGTGTTGTGTGGGCAAAATGTTAAATTTATCAGAAAAGGCTGCCACTGTCCACGAAATATGTTTTTCCCAAATCATCTATACTGCAGGCGAGGTTCAGAAAGGTCGATAACTTTCGACCTTTCCCGTAATCCCCTTTCTTATACAGAAGCTTGCCAGTCGCTGTTTTGAGTTCGTCTGGAACTTCACCTGACCTTATGAAACCGTTCCACATCCGCAAGACAAAATTCTCTACACAGATCGGCTATCAGGACTTCATCGCTTCCAGGAGATAAACCGGATCGATGCATGTACGATATTAACGGAATTTAATAATAATAATATCCGTTATTAAAAAAAAAAACGCAAAACGTCATACATAAAAAAAAGTTGAGTTTTTGTGCTGCAGAACATTCGTAAACGCAAAAAAAAAAAAAAAAAAAAAAAAAAAACCATACGTATCAGCAATAGGCAGCGTTGCTCTACCGCCAAAATGCCCCGGCCAAATATCTCCTCAACACCGTGCAGGCCGTGCATAGGAATGTCTGAGAACGAGGAACAGCGCAGCGCGAACCGAAACGTCCGGACTTCCCCAGGCGCCAGCGCGGTTTCAGCGGCGGCGTCCGCTCCGTGCAGCGCAGAGCTCCCAGCGGGGCGAGTGAAAGGAGAGCTTCCTCCCGGAACGGAAGTGACGCGTGCGGCGCGTGTGCCCGCAGCTTCCGGCCGCTCTCTTCTCCTCGCCGCTCGTGTGCGACGCCCCGACCGAATGGCTGCTGGTGCTGTGTGTCGCCGCTAGCCCCACGACCAGTTGTGCCCGATGCACCGTCGATCAGCGACACGCCGTGCGGCCAGCAGCGGCAGTGCGGCCGACCGGATGGATTAAAGCACCCCCACCACGGTGAGTGGACGACCCGACGGCGATCCTTTCGCAGCGAGGGGCCCCGTCGCCCGCGACGCCCGGAGACGCGCCCCGCCGCTGCTTTCACCCAAGACCGCGGGCCCGCTGGTGTTGCCTGGGGACGCAGTGAACGCAGTCGGACGCACCTGTTCAACGCTCATGCGTTTGCCCCGCGCTTCAACGAGGTGGCGCGCGCTACCATCCCTTTTCTCCACATCCGTCTGCACTTTACTGCGCGCTCAGGGGGTGGGACACTACCTAGGGCCCTCGCCTAACGCACTGACCGAAACGGTTTCAAGGTCGTGGTTAGACCGTGGATGCCGTGGACGTCACTACGCCGAAGCGGGCGAAAGTCGTCGAACCGGACCCGCCGTGAATTCCACGGGGAAGGTGGGCCCGTTGCCTGCGCTGCACCGAAATGAGACGCCCTGCGCGTGTTTTGCTGTCAGTGGCAGTCACTTTGGGGTTTGATGAGCCTCCAGCGTGCAAGCGCAGCCGAATCACGACGGAAGGCAGCGAGCCTGTGATTGGCATGCCAATGAGACGCCTCGCGCTTCAATCTCACGCGCACGTAACAGCGAGTGGAGAGACCACGCTTACGACAACTTACGATATCAAACGCAAGTGAGGCGAAAACTCTCTACTGTCTGCTTGACAGTATGGAGCTTCCGCGAGCCATCTTCGCAGGTCAAAACCGCCCAGGGCTCGCGGTTTTTCAAAGCCTGCTTCCTCTAGGAAAACACCATCCGATGTAATGAATTTACAGTGTTTCACACTGTGTATGAAACGGGGTATAGTTTCGTCCATTTCGGCGGCTCCAGGGAAATCAACGGCGCCGAGCGGTGAAGGCACAGCAGCTGTGCAGTGCTGGCGGTGTCGACTGTACAAAGTGCTATAAGAGCGTGTCTTTCGGTTTCCATACACGAACGCATAACCCCAACTTGTGAAATCCAACATTGCGAAAACGCCATACCAAAAAACGAACAATTGACAAAAAAAAAAAAAAAAAAGAATTGTCACAAAACGAGTGCAGCCTTGCCGGTTTCGAAAAATACTGCTTCGTTGGACGAATAGAGAGGAAGAGGACTGATCACAACCCGGTTGTTTTGAGACAGAGCTTTGTAGTAGATTGTTCCGATATCTCGATACACTAACACCCGATAACGATACGATGCATGCGTAAAGGCGGCAGTGGAGTTTCAGACATAGGCGGATAGTTTTCAAATTTTTCGGGGGGAGGGGCTAAGGCCTACGGTATCGTTATCGGAGTCATCGGAACGTTGTAAACACAAACGATAAACCACTCCGCTGTTTTTAGAAATTGTCAACACAAACACTAACCATAAACTTATATATATAACCTTAAAGGAAATGTTTTTAGCGGTTTAGTTTACGTTTTGTCTTCTGAGGTCGCTCCTCGCGCTGAAATTAGGCAAAATTTAGCGTTAACCGCTTTCGTTTCAGATAATCGCGCAGCAAAATTGCCGCAGGGGTGCGGCAATCCTTCCTACCGTACTCTGCCGCCTGTTATCTGTCAAAGGTGTCGTGACGTCATCGTTGGCGTCTCCGAGCGATCTGATACGCGGGCGAGGGTCACCTGTCACCGTCGATGACGTCACTTTCGCTAGTTTTTCTTCCTCCTGCGCTCGACGGGCAGAAGGGGCGAAGCTATGCCTTTCAATTTTATTTTGTGATCACGTCACTTTTGCTAATAACACAAAAAAAAAAAAAAACACAAAAAAATCTTACTAGAAAAAAAGATTTTTTTTTTTTTTTTTTTACAGTGAAAAACAATGTAACAGGGACATAAACCGTTTGTTCCTGTGTCTGTATCCAAACTGTCGCAGCTCTTTCGAATAAGAAAAAAGGCTTCATTCAGCTTCAAATGCCGACGAAAGCACTTCTCGTCAAGTGGGCTTTAAGACCCGAGGAATTTCATCTCAATTTTAATCTTTGGATTTTCGAAAGAAACACCTAGCCGCTGGACTGTGGCACGCGCGGCGCCTGACATTCGGCGGAGGAGAGTTAAGGCCTGTTCACACATGCAGCGGAGCGCTGCAAGCATAGCGCTAACCTCGCGCTAAGCGCGTGCTGACCGGAGCGTTCACCAGCTTTGTATCGCACCGCCAAATCTGCTGCTCGTGACAGGCGATAAGTAGCTGACGGCACGTGAGGAGCGCTACATCAGCGCTTCGCTCCATGTGAGAACCGGCCTTTACACAGAGATGGCTGCGCACAGAAGAATATTGGAAGTTGGAACAGTCCTGTGCACTCCGGTTACTTAATTCGGGCAAAAAGCGAAAGCTACGAACGTGGCATTTCTCTTCGGGAGCAGGACGCCGTGACTGGTGCTTTCTCAGGTGCCGTCGTCTCCGACGCTGTGATTGGCCGGAAAGAAAGCATAGTAATTACGCCGTTTGCCAGGTTACGTTCTCTTTGCTTGCTTGTGTGTCTTGGTCAACGCCACCTAAAAAGAATCCAGGCCCGCGAACATTTTCCTCCACCTCCACGGAACTTCTTTACAGTCGGTTGGCAACAGCTCTGCGATTGGACCCGAGTCCGATGCGGAGCGCCCTTCGACGCGTTGATTGGACACTACGCCCAGCCGAGCGCTGACGCAGTGCTCGGATCCAATCTGCGTCTTCGCTCGATCTCGCTTCGATGACGTCGGAATTCTAGTACCACAGTGTACTAGAATACGGGGTAGTGTTGGGACCGGACCGGAGCCGCTCGCGTAAGGCGCGTGTCGTAGATCGCGACAGGTGTCGACACCGGTGCATCTTAGGAGCCAGAAGAGCTCTCTGGCCGCCGCCATTTTGCGAACCGAGCGACCCCTATCAGCCAACAATTTGCTTACCGTTTGTGTCTTATCTTCCACTGCAAGAACCAGGGAATACCAGGGCTCGTTGCCTGAACGGCCTTCGCAGGAAACAAACGAAGAGAGCGAACGTCAAGCAGCCTGCGACGCAGGCCGTTCAACGTTCTTGGATGATTATTTTCGTTGAGATAATCTCCAAAAAGCCTTCCCGGCTATGTTCCGGGTTTCGCGAAAAATAACTGATAGCGTCGGGTCCGGGGTGTGGGGACGGAATAGACACGTTCGTTCATTTGCTTTGAAGCTGTGCAAAAAAGCAGCTCTCTTCAAAACGTGCCCCAAAACACGCCGGATTCCGTCCGATCGTCGGAAAGTGACTATCGTCAACACTTTATATTGGATATGATGTGTTATTTGAGACCTTTCTCAAATCCTGTTCGGATAACGCGGCACCGTTAGGTACGTTGAATTTCATGTTGTGGGCGGGGAATATCCATGCAGTTCGGATAGCCTGTGTGGTCAAATATTTTTGACGGTTAAGACCTTTGTCGATTGACACGGCTGAGTGTATGGTGTCGTAAAAAGATCAACATAATATGAAACAAACATTCCAGTTGCATTTGTTCTATCGCGCACGGACTCACCAAACAGCTTTCATTTCTTTGTTTTTGTTCCCAAAAATAGTACAATGCATTCTTAAAAACCCCGAGAAATTCTATTCGCCTTAGAACACGAAATAAAAAAAAAATATAACGCGGCAATTTAGCCTCCACCAGCGTCCGGAAGTGCGCCTACGCAGACTGCCACAGCCCACTGACTAGAAAACCCACAGCCCAGCGCAGTCGCCGGTCGGGCAACACTGACGTACCCTCTCAAAACCAGGGACGCGCGCTGTAAATCGCTTCGTTCGAGACTGCCGCTATCGGCACTCCGTTCCCCGACATTGTTGTGGGCGCCGCCATTTTGGTGCTTATGCAGAGCAGACGAAACTGCCGATCGTCATGATTCAAAAGTGCAACTTCCCCATCATTAGATTCGGTGTTCGGAAGCTCATGTGATATTGCTTTGCTTTGTCGCGAACTGTTTAAACATTTGTGGAGGACGGACAATCGTTTTATGTGATTTCAGATAAACCTTCAGATAACTGGCAACCATGATTATAAGACACGACATGGGCAAGTGTCGTTACTCTGAAGCGTAGCTTATTTAGTGGCACTAGTGCATCTGTAGTAAGGTAAACAGGGTGGTGGTTGGGCGCGTGCTCCGTGCTCACGCGCACGTGCGGCTGCACGTGCGGGCTTCAGCGACTTTCTGCTACCCTGTCTACTCCAGCGCCGCGATTGTTGTCTACACGCGCAGCCTCATGAGCTGCCATTGGCGAGCCTCGCCGGTCCAAACGCTACCCCATATTCTAGTACACTGTAATTCTAGTGGCACAGCCTTTGATTATTCTAGGCGGTAATGGGATACTCCAGCTTCGAGCGTATACCGATCGGGCAATATTTGAGTTGTGGAATGCGCCGGGCCTCGCTCGTTGGACGAAAACATATATAGTCCCGAGTGTCACGGATAATCGAGTGTCAATACACGGGGGACTGGAAGTGTTTTTCCTTCACATCCGGCGCGTCCGTTTCCCGGCTGTGCTACATCTACCGGCTCTCAGTTTCCCGTCACTGGCGCGCGCCGGGACATACCGTTCGCCCTGGTATGTCCTTTCGACTGCGTGCATTTTGACTTTTTTTTTTTTTTTGCCGGTCTCGCCCGCGTTTCTCAACCTATCCAGGTTCGGTCCCATCTTTAGCGTTGGGATGACGGCAGCGGTGCGGACTATACGTGGTCACTTCAGTTCGGACCACGGCGGGAGCGTCGAGCGAAGTGGCGAATCGGCTCTCGAACACGACACCCGGGCAAGGGGGCGTCGTCAACACCACCTACGGTCGGTGACACGGTTAAGAGTGAAGTGGAAGCTCCTCCCACCTCTTTTCACTTTGGCAGAGTGGACGCTGGAGAGGAGGAGGTCGCCTCCTCCGCAGCGTCCGTTCTACTAAAGTGGAAAGAGGTGAGAGGAGCTTCCGGCGACAAATACAAATCTCCAAACACAACTAGGTGACTGGTGCGCGACTGAAAAAAATACGCCTGGTCCTGGTCAATATCAGCTCGCCTGCACCTTTACATTAATTGCATTATCATCAGGGAGCTTCCACTTCACCCTTAACCTGCCGTTCTTATCCTGTGAGTGAGTGCACCGGTGGTGTATGCCCTCGTGCACGGCGACGGACGACGGCCGACCACGCCTGCCCCGGGCCGTGTAGTGTGTGATCGACACCAATTCCGATCGGAAGAGCGAATTCCATTCCCGCAGTGTGCGTCGAAACTCTTGGTCGGGCATCCGTGCATCGTCGCCAGGCCGGTCGGGTTGCCTCATCCGCCGGATGCTCCACTGCTGCGTGCGGGCGTGCACGCGCGGCGTCGACTCCGCGCCTGTATGCTCCTTATGTTGTGCCGCAGTGAAGAGGCTAGAAGCGCGAGTTCATAGCGTCGGAAGCTGCGCTTAATGCACCAGAGCTTGTGCCGAGGTGTGCCCTGGAGCAAGAAGCTCGCGCTTGTGTAACCTTCCCTGCAAAACAAAAACAAACAAAAAACACAAAACTGAAAAAAAAAAGAAAAAAAAATATATACGGGTGATTTCATCTCAACTCAGGCACGGATTTAGGGTCGAATTTTTAATTTTGCCGAAAAAAATATATGTTTTGGGGCAATTCCTATAATAAAAGAAGACGCAAACGGCAATGTCGTCGGATTTTTTGTTCTCAAGTTATGGACCGTTGAAGCGGTCAAGGTGGAAACTGACGTTTTTCCAGATTATCGGAGGTGCCATATTTGATTCCATCCCTTTTCCATAATTTTTACGCTACATCAATATAACTTTTTGGGAACACTCTAGACAGAGGCTTTTTCATGCTAATTAAGCGTCTAGGTCATAACATTTTTAATGATTTTTTTTATTTGTCAAACCGCCTCTCTGCGACGATATTTGACGAAGTTCAGCAAGCTGTGCTGTGTGACCTAATCAACATATTTTTATGATCTTTATATCACCGTAACGCTCCAATTAAGCTCTTTCTTTTGAGTATAGTTTCAATATTTTGCAGCAAGAATATAATGCGCTACATGTTCCTGAAAAACGAAACTTTCGAAAAACTAGCAAGTTTGGAGTCGATTTTCTGAAAAACCCCACTTTTTATTTATTTTATTTTTTATTCACAGTTAGTTAATATAGTAGTCTATCAGAAACTACTAACAGAAATTGTAATATATTGATTGTATGGCCGCTATTAAGACTTGAATCTCGTGCTATGAGCGTTTTGAACGGGACTTCGCATAGGCGCTCTGCTGAGCAGAATTTTGGCCTATGTAAGGTTTTTTATTTATCGTTAGCAGTTACCTCAATATCCAACCATAAACATTAATAAATTTTGGAGTAGTGTACTTAAAACAATTTACTTCGAAGTCCGTATCCACAAGTGCGGGCACAGTGCTTACTTCCTCCCAATACGGGGGAATGCAGATCGTTAGAGAATTTTTCCGGGGCCTTTTGCTTTCGGCTTTGAGTTTTAAATACCGAACTTGACATGTAATTGTCATATTTTCTAATGTCAAGCAGATATGCAGTGCATATACATATGTACGATTTAGTAACTGACGCTTAGGAAGTACGGTTTATTTTGTGCGCGTACGGACTCTTTCTTAAAATAACAAGCATTTCGTAGCGTGTAAGGCTGCTTCAAACGTGTAAGTCATGTGTTTAGGTTTCATTTTTATTTTCAGTGATTCATGCCGGGTCACTTAGACCTTTTCCTCTTGACTTAAGTTTGTCCGGGAGTCTAGTTGTTACGTATCTTCTCCGTCAATACATAGGGCGAAGCTCACACACCTTGCAAATAACGCCAGTGCCAAGAAAATAAATATTGTTAGGATAAATGTAGTTGCTTTACTGGCTTTTACGCTGAGATATTGAGGTAAGTACTAACATTAAATAGAAACCTTACATAGGTCAAAATTCTGTTCAACTGAGCGTCTGTGCGAAGTCCCGTTCAAAACTCTCACAGCACGAGATTCGAGTCCTAGTAGCGGCCATACAAACAGTATATTAGAATTTCTGTTGGTAGGTCCTGGCAGACTACTATATTACCTAAATGTAAACAAAAAATAAAAGAAATAGAAGGTGTCTTTTTTTTTTTTTTTTAGAAACTCGACTTCAAACTTGCAAGTTTTTCTGACTTGCAAGTTTGAAGTCGATTTTCTAAAAAAAACCACCTTTTATTTCTTTCATTTTTTATTTACAGTTAGGTAATATAGTAGTTTGTCAGGACCTACCAACAGAAATTGTAATATATTGATTGTATGGCCGCTATTAGGACTCGAATCTCGTGCTGTGAGACTTTTGAACGGGACTTCGCATAGACGCTCAGCTGAGCAGAATTTTGACCTATGTAAGATTTTCGATTTAATGATAGTACTTACCTCAATATCTGAGCGTAAAAGCCAGTAAAGCAACAATATTTATCCTAACAATATTTATTTACTTGGCACTGGCGTGATTTGCAAGGTCTGTGAGCTTCGCCCTATGTATTGACGGAGAAGATACGTAACATCTAGACTCCCGGACAAACTTAAGTCAAGAGGAAAAGGTCTAAGTGACCCGGCATGAATCACTGAAAATAAATATGAAACCTAAACACATGACTTACACGTTTGAAGCAGCCTTACACGCTACGAAATGCTTGTTATTTTAAGAAAGAGCCCGTACGCGCACAAAATAAACCGTACTTCCTAAGCGTCAGTTACTAAACCGTACATATGTATATGCACTGCATATCTGTTTGACATTAGAAAATATGACAATTACATGTCAAGTTCGGTATTTCAAACTCAAAGCCGAAAGCAAAAGGCCCCGAGGAATTCTCTAACGATCTGCATTCCCCCGTATTGGGAGGAAGCAAGCGCTGTTCCCGCACTTGTGGATACGGACTTCGAAGTAAATTTTTTTAAGTACACGACTCCAAATTTTATTAATGTTTATGGTTGGATATTGAGGTAACTGCTAACGATAAATAGAAAACCTTACATAGGCCAAAATTCTGCTCAGCAGAGCGCCTGTGCGAAGTCCCTTTCAAAACGCTCATAGCACGTGATTCAAGTCTTAATAGCGGCCATACAAACAATATATTACAATTTCTGTTGGTAGTTTCTGATAGACTACTATATTACCTAAATGTAAACAAAAAATAAAAGAAATAAAAAGTGTCTTTTTTTTTTAGAAAATCGACTTCAAACTTGTAAGTTTTTCTGACTTGCAAGTTTGAAGACGATTTTCTAAAAAAACCCACCTTTTATTTCTTTCATTTTTTTATTTACAGTTAGGTAATATAGTAGTTTGTCAGGACCTACCAACAGAAATTGTAATATATTGATTGTATGGCCGCTATTAGGACTCGAATCTCGTGCTGTGAGACTTTTGAACGGGACTTCGCATAGACGCTCAGCTGAGCAGAATTTTGACCTATGTAAGATTTTCGATTTAATGTTAGTACTTACCTCAATATCTGAGCGTAAAAGCCAGTAAAGCAACAATATTTATCCTAACAATATTTATTTACTTGGCACTGGCGTGATTTGCAAGGTCTGTGAGCTTCGCCCTATGTATTGACGGAGAAGATACGTAACATCTAGACTCCCGGACAAACTTAAGTCAAGAGGAAAAGGTCTAAGTGACCCGGCATGAATCACTGAAAATAAATATGAAACCTAAACACATGACTTACACGTTTGAAGCAGCCTTACACGCTACGAAATGCTTGTTATTTTAAGAAAGAGTCCGTACGCGCACAAAATAAACCGTACTTCCTAAGCGTCAGTTACTAAATCGTACATATGTATATGCACTGCATATCTGTTTGACATTAGAAAATATGACAATTACATGTCAAGTTCGGTATTTCAAACTCAAAGCCGAAAGCAAAAGGCCCCGGAGGAATTCTCTAACGATCTGCATTCCCCCGTATTGGGAGGAAGCAAGCGCTGTTCCCGCACTTGTGGATACGGACTTCGAAGTAAATTTTTTTAAGTACACGACTCCAAATTTTATTAATGTTTATTGGTTGGATATTGAGGTAACTGCTAACGATAAATAGAAAACCTTACATAGGCCAAAATTCTGCTCAGCAGAGCGCCTGTGCGAAGTCCCGTTCAAAACGCTCATAGCACGAGATTCAAGTCTTAATAGCGGCCATACAAACAATATATTACAATTTCTGTTGGTAGTTTCTGATAGACTACGATATTAACTAACTGTGAATAAAAAATAAAATAAATAAAAAGTGGGGTTTTTTAGAAAATCGACTCCAAACTTGCTAGTTTTTCGAAATTTTCGTTTTTCAGGCACATGTAGCGCATTATATACTTATATCAAAATATTGAAACTATACTCCAAAGAAAGAGCTTAATTGGAGCTTTACGGTGATATAAAGATCATAAAAATATGTTGATTAGGTCACACAGCACAGCTTGCTGAACTTCGTCAAATATCGTCGCAGAGAGGCGGTTTGACAAATAAAAAAAAATCATTAAAAATGTTATGACCTAGACGCTTAATTAGCATGAAAAAGCCTATTTCTAGAGTGTTCCCAAAAGGTTAAATTGATATAGCGTAAAAAGTATGGAAAAGGGATGGAGTCAAATATGGCACCTCCGATAAGCTGGAAAAACGTCAGTTTCCACCTTGACCGCTTCAACGGGCTATAACTTGAGAACGAAAAATCCGACGACATTGCCGTTTGCGTCTTCTTTTATTATAGGAATTGCCCCAAAACATATATTTCTTTCGTCAAAATTAAAAATTCGACCCTAAATCCGTGCCTGAGTTGAGATGAAATCACCCATACATATATTGTCACATGAACGCCGCGAGACAGATTTTGAGTTGGGAGAGTTTATTTTCTGACATGTGTGTCCTATCCTATTCCAGAACCTCCCCCCCACCCCTCTCCTCTTAAAAAAAAAAAAAAATAGTTTTTTTTAAAAATTGTGCGAAAAAAAACAAAACAAGAAAAGAAGCAGGCACACCTACATACATCTTAGTAGGAAGGAGAAAGAAAATGATTCGGTGCAGATATTCCCGTCGCAAGCAAGGAGCGGATCACTCGGCCCTCTTATCATCGTTGTACTATACCTCTCTGGTACACTCCCTTCCACGGTGTGATGGACCGCAGCGGACGCACGAGCCGCCATCGGAGTCACTCCCATGCCACGTGAGCGTCACGTGAACTTCGGGACCCCTCCCGAAGTTCACGTGACGCTCACGTGAACTTCGGGCCCAGCGACGCGCATACGTTGTCACAGCGCAAGATTGGTTGAGATGGCTCGTAGACTCGGCTTCGGTCCATCGTAAGCTGATACGGAGTCGAGATGCGAATTCAGGGGTATAAAACCCTCCTAACCCGACTGATCACTGCCCATCACACACACGTTGAAAGGGATGACCCCCGGCAAGTTCCCGATTGCGCGGCCGGGAAGGAAAGCTGGAGATGGCGCTGCAGCGTGGGCTGCGTGGCTTCGGCTACGTGGGGAAGGGTTTGAAGCACTTGCTTGGAGCTTCGAATGTGCTTCTTGACAGGCACGTGCGAGAAGTTGCTTCTTGTATAACGAAAGCTTTGGCGGTTCGGCGACGTGGGAGGCCGGCGATGTGATCGCTGCACCACTGGCACCGAGCCGCTCGTATAGTGCTCGCTAAACCTGCTACGTGTATTTCACCGCGGTTCGAGGAATGTATATGCCAACGTTGCGCCGGCATCATGTATACTCGCTATTCTTCAATGCCGACACTCGCGTGCGCCCCGGCTAGACCACCGGATCGGTTACTGTCCGCTTGTGCGAGGTTTCGGGGACTTTCGTTTGGCGATTCGAATAGCTTAATTCGATCGTCGTATCAAACGCTGACATTTACTCGGAAGTCGTTCTGGGCGGGTTTGTTACACTAGCTCCGTTGAGCGAACTTCTCGCCGGACACCAATGCACTGCGGAGAAGCGACACGCGCGGATTGGAACTCCCGTGATCCTGCGCACCTCGCTTCGAGGCAGTGCAACCGCCTCTTGTTACAAAAAAAAAAAAAAAAAAAAAAAAAAAAAAAAAAGAGAGAGAGAGAAAGCATATTTTAGTGCAAGAAGAAAACACGAGCGCGTCGGGTAAATGAAGAGGGAAAAGGGGGGTGGGGGGGGGGGGGGGGGAGGTGAAGGGGCCTTGGTGAATGTTTGTGACAGCTCTGCCCTGCAGCAAGATTTCCGAAGTCGAACACGACGAATATGCAAATGGAGATGCTTGCTTGCGAGGTTATAAGATTTTTCTTTTCTTTTTTTTTAATTCAGAATTTAAAGAATAATTTATGGGTATAGTGTGAGGATTTACAAATCCCATGAACTAGGTGTATCTAGGACAATACCCAATTCACACGGCCAGCGCAAAGGTATACATAGGTTCCTTGGCAATCGGCTGATCATCCCGCGCTCCAGTGGGTTGCAAGCACATGCTACGCGCGGAGGATCGCGAACTGACCCTCCGCCAAGCACAAAGGTCCCTAGCTAAAGGTACTACCTTTATGATCGTGCGAATCCGCAGTGACTCGAGGTAGGGTGGCCCACCCTGTACTCTAGGTGTAGCTGGGTGTAGACGCTGCAGTTACCATAGCCACCGTTTTGGGGACGGCTGCTGTGGTTACTCTGCAGTGTATTCTATGGCGTACGCATGTTTTGAAGGTCTACACGGCGTTTCACCTGGGGCAGCTTTTTGGGTCTAGCGGAAGAGGGGGGGGGGGGGGGGGCGAGTGAGTTCTGTTGAGATATGACGTTACGGCCGAAACGTTGCCCAGATCTTTAACTGATATATATAAATTTTTTCATTAAAAAAAAAAAAAAGAGTTCACCTTGAAATCCCCCCCCCCCCCCCCCCCCCTCCCCCCGAATCTGCCCCGGGCGTTTCACTGTACTCAATGGTAGAGCCGAAAGACGGGGACGAAAGAAGTAGGTAACAACGGCGCGTGGCGCACTCGCAACTGAAGGTTTATTGGAAAATACAAAGACTTAAATACTGTATATGCTGCTGCTTGCGGAACAGGCAGAGCATACATATCTTGTTCCGCCTTTGAATATTAAATTTATCAGTTGGAATAAACCTTAGTTATGCCTTGTGTGTAAACGAGGTAACATATGTCTATGTAAAATAAATACCCCAAAACAGGAAATGTCTGTTCTTGGGCTTTCTCTGTAATTGCTTTTACAGAACCTGTTGTTTTACATAAACTTTCTGTAGACGATGAACATCTAAACCCAAGTTACGAGTCACGATATATAGTATTTTTTTCTCGCGAAGTCAGTGAGTTTTTTAATTTTTTCTATAAAAGGCCGATAGATGTTTTACTGGCAACACTGAAACGGTGACGTCAAATCTTCTAAAGGAAAAGGGGGGGGGGGGGGGGGTCGTTCAGGTTGTTCCCGACAAACTACAACATAAAAAAGCGCAAGATGCCAAATGGCATTCGCTTTAACGAAGCCGTTTCATTAATTTGTGCATTTGTTTGTTTCGCACACTCTAAGATCTGAGATAAGCCATAAATAAGCGGCATTAGTAGAAGAAAAAAAAAGGAACAAAAAAAGGAGGGTTGAAATTGTACACTTGTTTACTGACGTCAAGTCGCCAGCTACGAAGTATTACTTACGCGATTCAGATGCGTTCGATTTATCTGATTCTAGTGTACAAGTAAAACAAATTAAGCGCGCGGTACTTTGCTGATCTTTATCGTCACTCCCTTACCTCGAGCAGTGGCAACACGAAAAACAGAGCGCGACGTCAACAAGTAGGAATATCCTCCGACAACGAGCCGAAAAGATAGTAATAGTACAGCTTCTGCGCAGCTTTACTTATATTATTCGAGAACAGGTTGGTCAGTGACGCACTCATCTCGCTAAAAAATGATAGAAAATAGCCAGATTATAATGACGAGAGTGTCGCGGACAGTAGAGAGTTTTTAGAGAAAGGGGACCCGACTCTTTGGGTCCAGGGGTTTCCCCAGGAATTGAAATTAGGGGCATTGAGAATAGAGGAGTCGTTGCGAAGTAAGGGGGGTGCCTTCGGAAAAAAAAAAAAAAAGGGGGGGGGGGACTGTACACACCCCCTGGAGGTGTGTAGGGAAGTCACTGTTTGGGTCCTCCAGCAGCTTGGGACATGGCGCTGCTCAAGCGCAGACGTTTTGCACATGCGCAGTGCGGCGTAACAAGCTGTTTGGGGTACCCAAAGCGTTGAGGCCTCCTATTCTAAAAATCTTACATTAGTACCTTTCACGGCAAATGGTCGAATGTATTCTATAAATATTTAGGTGAACAAAAAAAAATAAATTAAAAAATACTGTTTACTTTGAAAGCAGAGTAGGCCCCGTATGAGCGGAGCATCTCGCCAGTGATCAAATTCTCGAGTTTGGCAACAAAGAACGTGATGCGAGTCACAAGCCCGCGAAAGGGTTCGCTTTTGACCGTTGAAATCGTCTAAGTTACTAACCGGCGATCAGTGCAGTAATCGATGGATCGCTAGGTGTGTCGATGAATTTCGCAATTTCATACATTTCCAAACTATGGAAAGTATTAACGAGGTTGGAAGTATTCTTTATGGATTTCTTGGGGAAACTCGACTTGCTTTGCTTTTACAGTTTGAGATGATGCTACGGCTGTTTGCCCAGGAATCCGTCCGGGTTGGAGGGCTGGTCCGTATAAATATTTGTGCGTGTGTGTGTGTGTGGGGGGGGGGGGGGGGGGGGGGGGCGAGAAGCACTTTGTGTACTTTTCCTAGGAAAATCTGAGCAGGTGTCGGAATCAACCTGGAAAATGTAAAATAATGTTTTTCTTTTTTTTTTTTTTCTTTATGGGTGACGGGTTGGGGGGTTAGTTACGCCACTGTTTGTAAGGTATACGGGAGAAGCGACGGACTGAAGCGAAGCGCCTCGTGTGCACATTGCTCCTCCTCCACGACTCCGGAGCACGACGCGATGGGCCAGCTCGAGACGGGACCCCGCTCGGCGTTGCGACCCCAGGGAGGTCGGTGCCTGCCAGAGACGGAATGATGGTGCAGTGCAGCCCGCAGCCGCCGCTCGAGGCAAGGCCGACCGCCTCTCCCGGGCCGAAAGGGGCCGGAAGTTGCTTTCGCCACTTCCGGCGGCAAAAACGCTTGCGACACTTGCCGTAACCTGAATCCGCGGCGCGTTGCTCCGCCGAAAGGGGCGCCACACTTATATATTGTCCGCCGCGCGCGTACGGAGCCTAGATGTAAGAGAGCGAGCATCGCAAACCACGGAGACGAGACAGGTCACCCCCCGTTTTGGTGTACCCACTTCGAGGCTGTCTAGATACACACAATACAATTTTTTTTTGTCTTTTTAGTTACGGAGTTCGTTTGCTGTTTCATGGCGGACGTTTGCTCAACAGATTGGTCGCAGGTGCGCATGCGTTGCGTTGTCGTAGGGCGAGGAGGAAAGCAGGCGGAAAGGCGGAGACGCTTTTGCAGACGATGAACTCCTTCGTCTCATCCTCGCAGTTCGTATCGCAAACGCGGCCCGTTAACCACCTGACCCCGATCGGGCAGTTGGAAAGACTCTGAGATCTAGGCACACTGGCCGCGCGTGCGCTGCGGCTCATCGGGCGCCCTTGGCTGGTCGGAGAACCGGCAGGTTACGTAACGCCGTGTAACATCAATAAGAAAACGGAGAGCGATTGTTGCGTTGTTTGCCGGCGTTCCGCCGAGTATCGTTCGGGTGAACGGCTGGAGGAGCTGTGTAGGGCTTTGGGAACAAAGACGTTGCGGACCAGTGGCGAATTTCAGGAGAAGGGGAGAGGGGGCGGGTTAACCCGCCCCCTTTTCAACCAAAAAAAACAAACCCAAAACAACTTTTTTTTTTTTATGGGGAAAAAAGTAGCATAAGCTACATTGTCCCCCCCCCCCCCCCCCTCCAAAAAAAACCAAAAAAACCCATACTTTTCGGTTAAAATGGCAAATAGATCTTTAAAATATACGTGAAACACTGATAGGTTACACTGTTGTCAGAAACCGGCGCAACCGCTTTCAGTGATGTTATCAAGGTTCCCTTTCGCTGTAGATAAACATGTAACCCAAAGCTTCGTATGCTCTCGCAGTAAATAGGCGCTGTTTAACAGTGTTCGCGCACTGCCCAAGCTAGTTTGGAGTAAGTCCATACGTTACGACACCTTTTCTGCGAGGGCGCCGCCATCTTGAACGTCGTCGCTTCCAGTACGGGCCAAAACATTGTTTTGCTGTCTCCACGCCAATAGAAGACATTCAGGATGCAAGGATTACCGTCACCCATTCTCGTTTTGCTTCACCTATATTTTTTTTACTATTTGCAGGTTGAGGTGTTCTTTTTTTTTTTTTTGCGTTGTTCATCCCGAATATGTCTACCAGGTGGCTGGGGACAAGAGGAAACGAAAAAGAGTGTGCACACCCCCGCCACACGGCAAAATGTAATGTCTTTATGGCGAATCAGCTCGCGATTCTGACTACGAGCGTCGGATGCCCAGGTGACGGGTTCGATTCCCGCCCGAGGTGCACGCAATCTGACGAAGGCTTATTGCGGAGAAGGTGCCCTGTAAGTTAACCGAGCCTTCTCTCCGATGGAGCGTGCCAGATGCCCTTCGTAGGTTTGGGCGTCGCGCGCGCGCTGATTGGTCGCGATCAGACAATGTAATTCGATCGAAATCACATTAAATTTAACTGCGTGGTAAGGGTGATTCGAGTGTATTATTCGTTCGATCTCATCGGACAACGCAGTCGTGGGGACGTTACCCTCTTTGCCCGCGTATGCACCGAAGAATTTAATATACTTTCTGCCTAATTACCCAATCATCAAACAGGATGCGGGGGACGTAAGGTACACATACCGCACGCACTCGCCTCATGGATATAAAACATTCGAATTAGAATTTAAAAAAAAAAAAGGGGGGGGGGGGGGGGGGTTGGCGAACGCACGTGTACGGCAGTGCCCATTTGTTTTAGGTTTTTGCATTAAAGGGGCCGTGAAATGAATTTTGGGCGGAGATAAACTATATACTAATCGCGTATCGTTTATTGGGCCAAAGGAAGAGGGCAGAAGGTGAAAAGGACTGCTTTTCGGGACGAGCATTTGAACATATATAGCGGTCTATATCTCGTACACCTCACTTCCTTGGAAAGCTCTCGGCGAAAGCTGTCCAGCCGACCTCAGCTCACGCATTTGGACACGAACACTGTCTACAATGAATCCGTCGACGAATGTTCGGGTTCGCGTTCGTTGTCAATGGGTGCCGTGACGTCACTTACAATCCCTTGCGAGTGAGTGGCAATTGACAAGTTCCACGGTGAGCTTAAAAAGCACGCTGGAAGCTCGGAGTCATCGCACCGCGGTGCCCATGCACCTCACGACCACGTGATTTCTCATTTCACGCTTGAGTTGAGGATTAAAGCTAAGGAGGAAGAAGTTGTAAAATCGTTTCGCGACCTATTTGAGGTTGGAACACGTGTGCGACAAACCAACTGAAAATCGCACGAAAATCGAGACACAAAATAAATTATTCCACACTATTTTTTTTTTATTTTTATTTTTTTCAAAACGAATAGCACGTATACACCGCAAATATGGTTTCGGCAAACGTTGCCACTAATGTACAATTAAAGAAAAAAGAAAACACGTTTAGTTATTAAAAAAAAGTGTGATACTATTTTTGTGGGGTTTTCGGTGCGTTTTCTGCACATGCGTTCCTGGCTTTAGAACAGTTACGGCTGCAAACTCCAGAACCCGCGGCGAGTAACTATGCTATACACTCGCAGCGTGCTCCTTGGCAATTCGAAGGAAAGGAAAGGTAATTTAGCAAAAGGCCCGTTGATAAATTGGTGCTAACCCGTTTGATTGCGCACCGCTGCGAGCTCATCGCGGATAATTTCAATCGTTTTGGAATCTTAGATGTGGTTTTGGGTTCCTCAAACGTTTTTTTTTTTTTTTTCGGCAGTGTGGGAAATTCGAAATTTGTCGTGTCTTTGGGTAAAGAAAGATTGAAAAAAAAAACAAAAATCGTCGCATCCGTAAAAAAGAAAAAAAGAAAAGAGACGGTTGTGAGTTTTTCTAATTTATCAACAGTTGTAAAAAAAAAAAACAAAAAAAACAACATAATGCAGGATTGTTTGGAGCTACCTGGGAGCCAAGCTGGGCTCATAGACCGTCATTTCAGTGCTGCCGAAATCTACCTTCGGCAAAGTGTTTGATTAGGCCAAGTGTTTCGATTCGGCTGGGCGCTTCGATTCGCCTCAATTCGCGACAGAACAAAACGATACCGCCAAAGCTTCTTGACATCGTATACCTGGAGCTCAGAAAGTCCCGTTTTCGAATCGTATATCGCCACTTGCGTCCACTTTGCATTAATGCAAGGCGGACGCAAGTGGCGATATACGATTCGAAAACGGGACTTTCTGAGCTATGGAAAGCGGACGCAAGTGGTGATATACGATTCGAAAACGGGACTTTCTAAGCTCCGGATACGATGTCAAGAAGCTTTGACGGTATCGTTTTGTGGGCGCCACCATTCTGGTGCTTAATTAAGCACCAGAATGGTGGCGTCCACAATATAACGGGGGACGGAGTGGAGATATTGAGTGGCTCTGTTTAGCTGGAAGGCTGGAAGCGTCGGTTCGGCCCAGGCGTCTCGATTCGTCTAAAACAGTGGTTCTCATCCATTCATGTTTCGCGGAGCCATGGTGGATTGACAAAGATGACGGAGGCCCCCGTTCGTTGTGAGGGGAAGGGGGAGGTATAGGTTAATTTTGATAATTATTTAATGAATTCATAT
Source organism: Ixodes persulcatus (assembly GCA_013358835.2). NCBI lineage: Eukaryota > Metazoa > Arthropoda > Arachnida > Ixodida > Ixodidae > Ixodes > Ixodes persulcatus. Next base: position 344,118 of record JABSTQ010009033.1, read on the forward strand.
AACTAAGGGCTAGTGTGATGTAGACTTCTCTCATTGACATACACACGAGCAAAGGCACCCGAACATTGGAACGTTCCTTTTCAATCTGAAAAAAGACAACCTTTATTGCCCAGCTTAACTTACGAAGCAGGGCTTTGCGGACCCCTAGAATGCCTTCGCGGACCCCAAAGGGTCCGCGGACCCCCATTTGAGAACCACTGGTCTAAAAGAACGATACTTTTTTTTTTGGCTGGTCACTGGAGGTGGTAGTTTTAGCGGGACTGAAAATATTCGTTGACTGAGATGTCCACGCCTTAGTTGCGGGACCGAAGTGTGCCTGCGTCCTGGTTTAGAGATTTGATTTTAAAATAATGGAGTTCACGTAGTTTGAAAGGGCTCCAGGGCAAATGGTATAGTCACAATTCCTTGCGTTGATTTTTAACACTATTATTGAGTTGTTTGTAGCATCGAGCTACTGTGCACACACCATGTTGATGCTTTAAAATCAAACGGGTTATTAACTTGCTCACGCAGTTCATTACAGCTGTTTCAGCTGCGCTTCTTTTTTTTTTTTTTTTTCATAATTGGCGGCCATTCATACGAAAAGTAGGTAGCGTTCGCCGCGGACTGCGCTGCTCATCAACTGAGGCGGAGGAAGCAAAGAGATGCAAACATCGTGCATAGATAAAATGCTGTAGGCTGTAGTAGAGTTCCTTTTCATAAACTATGCTCTAATGTGTCGAAGAGGCACGCGCCACAACAGTTCTCATTTTGTTCTCCAGCTAACGCGACGTATACAGAAGGAAGCATGCAATCAAAAAAGCTTTCTGCGAGTGGGAAATTAATAATTACACTGAATAATAAATAACGCCGTTTAACGAACAGTTTTCGAGTCTCTGAGACCCGTTAAAAGATATTTAGAGTGAATAACCATTACAGCAGCACTGTTATTTGTCGCGGGCAGTTGTGGCTGCGAAGGCATGTGAATTCTTCTAATCTGCGCTAACTAGGGATCAAAGTTAATGGAGTGCTCCGATTGAATTCTCGCGAACTTTGGGCTCCAGGGGCCCTAATCTGGACACTTGGCGAGAAAGACGGCGAGAAATGTGACGGCTATGATTGGCCGGCGCCAAGGTCAAGTGCGGCGTCGGCCAATCACAACCGCCAGATTTCTTGCCGACTTTTTCGCCAAGTGTCCAGATTAGGGCCCCAGGTGTTTGACGAGTTTAGGACTCCAGGTGGCTAATGCTGCAGGGTGCAAACATACATATACTTGAGTTTCTCCGCTAAAGTGAAGACATCTCAGCTGAAACTCGAGAGAGCCCAAACGAGCAGCCGTTCTTGATCAGCCTTTCAGCCGAATTGAGATGCTTAAGTCGACTAGAGACTTGCAGCCGATCTGAAAGTTAAGCCGAATCGAAAAACCTCTAGCCCCAAACTGATAGCAAAGCCAAAATGAAAACTCCAGCCGAACTGGGCTTCAAGCCTAATCAGAACGCTTAGCCGAGTCGAAACTTTTAATCGGATCGAGGTTTCGGCCGAATGGAGACTCCTTGAGCCGAGCCGATACGTTACAGACCCAGCCGCGCGGAGGCCGGCAGCGATGAATGGGGCCAGCCGCGCACAGGCCATCAAAGGCGGCCAAGATGGCGGCTGTTCCGGCGGCGAAAAGGAAAGCTTGGGAAGCGGAAAAAACCAGTCGCGGCGCGCCAAGGTCATTTCCTCCACGTAACTCGGCCCAGACAACAACAACAACGGCGACGACTCTCTCGCTGACCGCTTCGCCCCAACGAAGGTCCGCTCTCGCTTCTCGCCGCTGCTCCGCCATCGGCGGAAATCCTGCTCGCGCGTGGCCGTCCCGACATTGGGCTGGCCTGGCCTGGGCTGTGGCCTGGCTTGGTATGTGGCTTAACCTGGGCTGTGGCTTGGCCTGGACTGAAGTGTGGCGTGGCCAGGACTGGACTGTGGCGTTGCCAGGCCTGGTCTGGGCTTTGGACCTCTCATTTTGGGTGCCTTCTGTGCGACGTTCACCCCCGAAGCTGGGCGCTTATGGAGGCAGTGGCTGGGACGATAGGCGGCAGCGGGGCAACGGCAGTTGGGGAAAACCACATTCCATATGAGCCACATCGTGTGGCGCAAACCGTCGCCCGATTTAAAGGGTTAAGCAGTATGCATCCATCCATCCGATAAAGGCCCTGCATCCGGATGGATAGATACGCCTGTAGCCTTTAAATGGATGGATGTAAAGGCCTGACACAGCCAGACGTCTTGGTGCACTAGTCTTGGGGCCCGTGATTGGGGCGCTAAATGTGGACGACACTGTAGGCGCTGAACATTTGCGCTGTCCGCCATCAACCACACGATATCTCGACGTTCCACTGGTCCTGTGCACCGGGTTGTCGTGGTGACTTCCGCCATGCCCGTCATCTTGATATGCCTGGCTCGATATATGGACACGTTTGGAGCTAAGTTGTCTCCGAGCATTGAACTGTTCAGTGCCGTGACGGCATAATGCTCTCGTCATCTAGAGCCGAAATACCTCTTTTTGGCTTAGATTATTGGATCGAAGCATGGCTATAGTTATTCCATCCTCCGATACAGCTGGCGAGAAGCAATATCGAGCGACACTGCACGAGGTCTTCCATTGCCCACGCTGGACAATCGTTGTCCCGCGCCCGTCAATGGTGGGTTGCGTGCTTTTGCGCAGTCGACACGAAGTCGACCGGTTGTACAACTCAAAGCAGAATCGACGGTTGAGCGTGTAGACGGGTCAGATCATAATTGCTTTCAGCGCAAAGCTCAATCGTCACTCGTCCATCCATCGCGGGGGCCGGCACCGGCAGAAAACAAAAACGCGAACAAATATTAGCACGTGCCGCAGTGGCGAGATGTTCCCTCAGGCACGTGCGAAGGTCGTTGGGAGGGAACTTGTCTGGTGGTGCGGCGACCGCTGGAATAGCGAGAGGGCGCGGTATAAGGACTGCCCTAGCTTAGCGAAGACCCCGAGAGGCAAAGCCCGCAGGGCAAGCACCCCTTGTAAGAAACAGAAAATAGTGTACGCCTTTAAAGGGGTAGTGCAACGATCTTAGTGTTGAAAGAATTGGCAATTTGTGCTTTTTATATTGTTTATCCAAGCAGAAGTGACCAAAAACGCGTCATCTTGCCTCGAAAAACTGCTCTTCCGGTGCGTAATCGCAAAGAAGAAAACGAAATATTCTCCGATCTGCCGAGCTGATGTGTGACGTACTCTGGGGGATACACAGAAGTGAACAAAACCTGTCCCTCTCTGCTGCTACACTCGCCGTCACCCCCGTGGCGAACCGTCTTTTGTGTCGATCGCTCGCCGCGACCCTCGACTAGGCTAATCCTTTAAAAGTCGATAATCGCGGAGGAAGCGGCTGGGGTCTCTGAAGAGAGAACTCAAGGGGAAACCACGTGATCCCCCAGAGTACGTCACTCGAAAGGCGACGTGGAGAGTGGAGAGGCACTTTGACCTTCGATTTGCTTCATTTTTTTACACAAAAACTAGCGCTGGCAAGAAAATACGGTTTTCTGTTCTTCGTTCCATGGGGGACACAGATTAATTGTCAAAAGTCTGGAAATCGTTGCACCGAACACAATCTGCATACAGATTCGAACGCGAATCACCGGGAGATCCGTGCTTCGAATGCCACATGGCAATGAGTTCAAGGAGGAAACTCGGCACGCGGCATTTTACTACGGATATTGCGGTGACTCGTGTTTGCAGACTGTCTTTTGTATGATGTATGAACAGTGTGACCCCGGCTTATGGGTGGTGTCCCTAGGACAAGTGTTCAAGAAAAAAAAAAAGAGGGGGGGGGGGGGGGGGTTCTGTAAGAGCTACATCATCACTGCATTTGTTGCTTATAAACTTGTTGCTCGTAAAATATATCCTTAGGAGGCTGCTAAGATCACTAAGGGTGTTCCTGTAACACTCTTAGGGCGTTACAGGATCATTTCCTAGTGTGTATGGCGCCTGGAACGTCTCTCCGATCGGTGTGTTTACTGCGTCTTCAAACGTGCTCTCCTTAGACTTCTGTCTGATAGCGTCACGAAAGTGTCACGACGTTGCCTGCCGCAATCCTGGCGGCGGCACACAGCGGAGACTGATGCGACAGGACGCCTGCTCTGCAGCTGCAGGTCGCGCTCCAGCTTGCCAGTTTACGGAAGCTCGAGCAATCAGGAGTTGGGACGCCGCGACGACGGCGACACCCGCGTTCGCTCGTATCTTTTTGCCGGAATGTCTACGATCAACCGCCAGGCTCGCGACATCCAACAGCATGGCACGCTGACTCCTGTGACGTCATTTGTTCGCCACTCCTTGACACCTCCCGATGCATGGATGGGATGGGACGGTTGACAGACCCGTCGAAGACGCTTTCCGCGGACACCGTATACTGAGAAGGACCCCTACAAAACGTCTCCCTATTGAGGGCCTCGATGTGGCTGGCTGCGGAGGCCCGCTCATTCACACTGGAAGCGGATCCGCGTTCGCAAAGCGGTTGCGAACGCGGCTGTATAAAGATGCAGTACAATTGCACGCGCACTCGATGTCATCGAGAGCGCGTGCAATTGTACTGTATCTTTATACAACCGCGTTCGCAACCGCTTTGCGAACGCGGGTCCGCTTCCAGTGTGAATGAGCGGGAAGTAGGCCCCCGAGCGATACCCGCCTCCGAACTTGATAAAGCTGTTGTATTATTATTATTAAAACGAACCGGTCGAAGGTGTTCGCATGGAACGTGCGCGCGTTAGAACGACGTCGGAGGAGAGGGAATGATGATGACGTCCTCGGTTGGCGGCAGGTTGTTGCTGCGGCATGGAGGACGCGGTCAGCCTGCTGCATCAGCAGTCGTCGTGGCGGCCCCAGCAGCTCGGCTGGCCCCTCTCCATGACGCTGGGCGAGGTGCACGAGGACACGCTGCTGCCCACGGGACTCGGTAAGCTCTGGAACCAATCGGATTACGCGCCGCAATGCATGGCGGCTTGCGCGTGACGTCATCGCTCCACGCTGGTGTTCACTCTACAGTCGATAACACCGAAAAGGCAAGGCCTGCACCCCCCCCCCCCCCCCCTCCTCCCTCCCCTGACGTCATCACTTGTGGATTCTGTGGATCTTGCAGCGCTTGCCGCTTGGAGCGGGTGGGGATCTATAAAAGGGAAGCTGAAACACTTAAAAAAAAATAGATGTTGATTCCAGCGTAGTTTGACCCCGTGAATCTATCACGTTCACTTTCGCCGAAGATGTGTAACTAAACGTGAGAAAACACGAAAACCTTCCGAGCAGTCGTGGCGTCATAAGAGGATCTTTTGGCCGCCAAGCGCGTGTCGCTCGAGGGCCGCCGTGCGTGCAATCGCAGGCACCAGTCGTGACGTCTTTTTCTGCCCTTTATTTTTAAAAAGGGTGCGCTTGCATAGCTTTGATGGGCGCTGAAGATGCGCGAAAGGTGAGATTCCGAAAACTCCTTTTGTGATGTCACGCTCCGGGAATTTTGACCCGCGAGCTTAATTTCGGCTGCAAGGGTCTGTCACTATTACACAGGGTGTTTTTTTTTTTTCTTAATCTTTACAGGTTTGTTTAAAAAAAGCCGCGAAAGCTACAGTTACGCCGTTTTGTGAAGGAGGGGAACATAGTATTGGGGGGGGGGGGGGGGGGGGGGGGGGGGGGGGGGGGGGTGATCACAACGATCAGTCGGCGCGATTCCACCCAACACCTCGGCTACCTCGTAGGATGGGGTGGAGGGAAGTGGGGCGCGTAGAGACGCGCTCCGATAAGAAACCGAAACCTAGAAACGCGGCCAAATGAAGCGATTTTACGGAACGCCGTAAAATGCTTTCCCCGCGCTATATCTTTCTAAAAAGAGTTGATTTAGGGGTTTTTGATGACGGTCATCAAGTTTCTAATTGGAACCTGATCTCTATTTTCAATAATTAAAAATTTAATTAACAAAATTTAATTAATTACCCGACTGATCGTTACTATACTATGTCGCCCTAGCCGTATAACTCACCTGCGCAAATCGCATAAATGTAGCTGTCACGTTTTTTTTTCTAACAGTTCTGTCAAGCCTAAAAGAAAAAAGAACAGGAAAACACCCTGTATAGGCTGTTGCAGGTTAAGAAAAGCAGGACAAGCCCCGCCCACTGGCTCTCTGCTCGCTATGATTGGTGGTTCCAAATAGGTGGTTTCCTCCTCTCCAGCATTCGCTGTGCCAAAAGCGTGGAGGGATTCGCACGACTCGGGTGGCGTCGGAAGTGGTTGGGACTAGGGAGCCTTCATGTGCGCACATGAAGGCACCCTACCTAAGACTGCGGTATCTCTTACGGGTTAATTACTACAAGCGGGACAAAAACATGTCCCACAAAGCTCTTTGCTCTCTACGATAGGTGCTTTCTTTCTTGCCAGTCGCTTCTTCTCAAGCGTTTGCTCTGCTAAAGGGAATCTTGTCCTGTGGGGAGGAATGTATAATGAAAGGGAGCCACCGGTGCCGCCATTACCGAGCGACACTGGCCACTCTGCGAGCGCGCGTCCCGCGTCATGTGCACTCGCGCTATCGAAGGCCGAACTTGGTGCTGCTGCATTAGGCGTCGGTGTCGCCTGGTGGCACCAGTCATAAAGACGCAGCCTTGCGGGAAGCGTCTCACGCACACGCGACGAAGCGAACAAGCGCAATGTAATTTGAAACGCGCTCCCTTGTTGCGAAATGGCTTCTTTGGTGGACAGACGTCGAAAGCCATATGACCGGTGTTGGGTAAACTACATTAAAGAAGTACTTGAAGTAAGGTACGAAGTAAATGAGAGGTTATGTACTTCGAGTGAAGTGGTAGGTATAATGGGCAGAATGTGCTTGAAGTAAAGTACTTGAGGTTAGGATGCGGAGAGAGAGATCTGGGAAGGAAGTATGTAGGAGAAATTAGCTTTAACTATGTATAGGTAACAAAACAGGAAATAAGGAAAGAAACTGTTTGATAATTCTCGGGGGAGCTCTTTACTGTTTGAGGCCAGAACTGGGGTACTAAGAACGAATATATAGGGCAAAATTCGAAGATATAAGTAGATAGTTTGTTGCATATGTGGAATGGAGAGCGAAACTATGGAACACCTGGTTTTGAGGTGCAAGAGGCTTAAACCTGCCCTCCCTGAGGGGAGAACAGACGTAGAGGGGGCCCTGGGTTTCGGTGGGGAAGATGGAAGGGTGGATTATAAAAGGGTTGAGGTAACGAAAAGGAGGTTAGAGCTATTGGTGGAGGGAGACTAGGGAAAACTGAAATTGGTAAAGCAGCTAGCACAACTGGAGACAGGGAGGACAGAGGAAAATGGGGACTATATCCCGCGTGACTCCGGCCCAAAGTCTCAACCCTGTCTCTCAGTGGGTCTGGGTCTTAAAAAGAACCCCAACAAGGTTGACCAGAGGAAAATTATAGACTTCCTCACCGGGGGAGAAGGCTGGGGTGCGTTTTCCTTTTTTCTTCTTTATTTTGTATTTGCCAGATCCCCCAAAGGTCTGCCTGGTGGTTTATTCCCCCGACCCGGTGATAGTTGCAGGGATGTAGAGGGAAAGAAATTGGGTATTTAAGTGGAAGAGGAAAGCATTTTCTCAGGCTAAGTGGCACAAGCTACCGCTCGTTACAAAGGGCACAGCCAATATCATCGATTCATCCATTCTACTACAAATACAATGTACTTGCAAAGTAAGTACAAATACTTTTTAACACAATGTTTCATGATGCCATTTCACCTTATAGTGTTTTTGTTTTTTAAACTGGTATGTTTTTTGGGGAGAATCGGAAGTGCCCCAGTTATTTTTTTGGAAATGGTGGCGAATATTGGATAAAGTCAAGTGGCCAAAGAGCAGTCGTTTTTCTCTCGCTAACAAACTATTTAACGCGTTCAACTTATAAGGCACTTATTTGTGTCGGTCTTATAGCCGCTATTACTTCATTCAGAGAAATGGCTGAATGACGTCTCGAAAGACGATAGAACGTTTCCGCATAATTATGATATGCCTTTCTTTTTTTTTTTTTTAAGTTGGCGAATTTTTATACTTGGCCTCAGAAGTTGTGTAGTATAGTACTGGGAAAGCCAAGGACGCGAGCGCGTAGTCCTTGAAGGAGCTCAATTTCACCGAGTGCATGGAGGCACTGCCCCGATCAATGCACTCGTCCCCGTGCTTTTCTCAGCGCTTTATACAACATATATGCAGTGTAGTTATTGCTGTTTGAGAACGACAAAAAAGACGACTTCTGTGAAAGCTCACTCCTGCAGGCATCCGGCAGCTTGGAGATTTTCTACCGATTTGGCGACAAGACATAAATCCACACCCCAACAGAAAAAAATATTGGGCAACGGATGCCGGATACAAGATAAATCTCTGCTTGGCCCAAGTAGCACTTTTTCGTGCGCTTTGTCTAACACTGTCTATAGGTTTCACGAAATTTGTGAAATATACTTTGAAATCGGGAGTTGTACTTTGCCCAGAAAGTACAAAAAAAAAAAAAAGCTTTACGTAAAGTACAGAACGTACTCAAAAAAGATTGTGCTTCAAATAAAGTACAAGTTTTCTAAAACTAAAGTGCTTTCCAACACTGCATATGATATTCAGCTTTCGGCGCCGCTCGATTGATGAGACGAGGACGCGCGTGCCGAGGACTGCGGCAGCGAGTTTTTGAGGACTCGACTGTCGCAGGAAAATCGGAACTCTGCCGCAGTCGTGTGCACCAAATACTCGATCACAGTGCCTTCACTTTAGCCCCAGCCAAATGGCGAGCTACGCGCGTCTGATTTGCAAGAGACGTCGCTCCGTCCAACGCCGAGCTCGCGGAGCGGCGAAAAGGAGCGAAGGAAGATCGCCTCGAGCTGCTCGAGCGCGTATCGGAACGAGCGTTGGACGGACGTCACCGCGTTTTTCCCGGACGCTTTCTTTTTGGCGTCGCCAACGGCAAGGAGACAGCGGAGGGCCGGTCGCGCCGGCCTTGAACGCCGGCTACTTCCTCCTGCGTGCAGGAAGTTCCGAGTCGCTCCAAGGTGCGCGCCGGGCGCCGAGAGCTTCCTTCCCCGGGCGTCGCAGCATGAGCACGTGCCTGCTTCTCGCAGGGAACGACCCGCGCCAGTGGAGCAAGCACAATGTGTCCATGTGGCTCGAATGGTGCACCGAGCAGTTTTCCCTGGTGCCCACGGACGCTGACAACTTCCACATGAACGGTGAGTGTCTGCGCTCGCAGCGGTTGCTCTGCAGAACGACCAAAAAGCGCCACTGGCAGCTGCGTTAAAAAAAAAAAAAAAGGAAAAAAAAAGTGGAGAAATAGACGTTGAGAAGGTAGAGATATTTCTTATGGGGGCCGAGATGTTTCGGTGGCGCCCTCTGATGGCTTCTGTTCGTGACGTCACGGCCAGGATTTGTCTCGCCTTCACGTCACGAGTTGGGATCCTGGCCCCTTATTGTAATTTACAAGCGACAAGTTCAATGGTGCATAAAGAGCACAGTGGAAGCTTGGAATCATTGCGCCGCTCTTGAACCTGCACCGTGGAAGTTGACATTGCTCTCATTTCTAACCACGGAAGCAGAATTAATTCTCCTATAGTAGGTTACAAGTCAAGAAGGTAGCGGCAAATGCCCCTCAAAGGGAATCATATATCCCTCCGCCACCTCCGCATCCAATAGCATCCCATCGTTTCCGTGACGTTGCGGCTAACGCGCGAGGAGGGTCGTGCCTTTCTGTACATATTTGCTTTATCTCTCGACTTTGACTTAGCATTGTGGAAGCCACGAGAGGGAGATTAAGTCTTCCCCCTTCCGATGGAAACAAAGACGACTTTCGGGGATTAGCTTCCCCCTCCGATTGATACAAAGGCTGCTTTCAGGGGCTCGGTTCCTTCTCCGATGAATACAAAGGTCGCTTTCTTAAAAAGTGGTGGTCGGAGACAAGTTGGCACCACTCTGTGGCCATTATCTATCCATTGAAGCGGAACAAGGAGCGTTTCCAGTGAACTGTTCTTTCAATTGCGGAGGCATTTGAAACCGGCGCACCACGCTTGTGGGAGGAGCTTCTCCTACCTTCTCAACTTGTAACCGACTATAGAGAGGTCAAAGCAAACATTTGACCAATCGTGGAATGCCGACCACAGCGATGCTTTTGATCATGCATGTTGCCAAAAGTTAAAAATGGCAGGACAAGCTCCTCTCAGAAAGCCCTCCACTCTTTTCACTAGAGCAATTTGCTGGAGAGGGCACGAGTAGAAAGGAGGAAACTACCAATCACAACGAGCAGAGAGCTTTGTGGGAGGGGCTTAGTCCTGCTATTCTAAACCTGCAACAGGCTATGGCTGATGTTATCTGACTGGTGGCGTAAGTCGAGGGAAGAATAACTATTGTCTCATTCTTTTCCTTTCAATCCGTTTTGGAGGAAGGTGTGAGCACTCGGTTGCCAGGCGGTGGATTCTCCTTCACAGAGATCCAACTGAGCATTGGAGAATTCAATGAAACCTTAAACATTTACTAGTGCAGCATACATATTGTTTTAAATGACTGAAACTTTTTCTTAGTATATTAGCCAAGCATTTTTGGTCAAACTTACAAATTGCCCAGCTCTTAAATGAGCCAGTCCATTCTCTCCAGTTCTGTATTGTTTTGACAAGAATGTGAAAAAAAAAAAGAACTACTAGCTTTTACTCCTCAAAATAAAGGTTATTGAATCCTCGATTTCCAGAAAGTACTACTAGACATTTGCTACAAATATACACCTTGGGGAGACTGTACCAATTGTTCCCGGGAAAGACTGGATCAGAGCTTTGAGTTTGAGATGAAAGGAGAGCATAGAGAAATTGCACCATTCGTCTAGCAAATTCAGCAACTTTAATAAAGCGTTCCTTAGAATGGATGCTGGCCACCTAACAAAAAAGGCTTGATCTACACAGCACCGGCCCAGGATAACGTAGAGCACGGGTTCTCAAACTGCATTGTCAGGAACCAGTGCTGTACTATTTCCTCCAAAAAACGAAAGCTCGTTCCTTGTTCCTTCTCAATATTGGAACAAGTTCCCGTTACAAGTTCTAGTGGCTCGAAAGGAATACATTCCCGTTACATTTCTAAAATTGAGAACTGTTGTTACGTTAAGGTAAAATTTGTATAATTTACTGAAATATTGTGCCGGATAATCCATAGATAAAATAAAGCGAGCAAGTAAAAATAATCAACATTGAACTATGTATTGAGTCGCCACAATCACATTTGTTCCAGTTTGTTGTTTTTTTCGACTATCTCTCTGACTCTTCCCGTCCTTTTGAAGTCGGACGATGAAATAGCCGATAATGGGAGGCCTAAGTGCCTACCAAATTCGGGTAATATTGCAAATAAATAGACAAAAGAAAAAGGAACGCCATTCCTCCCCCCTTTTCCTCAAAAACGTAATGAGTTCCCGTTCCAGTTTGGGGGGTTCTTTATGGAGGTCTCTCTACTAGTAATCGCCGCCCGATCGGTATGCGCTCCGCCCGTCACCCAGGGAGTGACATAACACAATGAGAAGACAGTGAATGGGTTCACTGTACCTCTCGGTTGCCCGTCGTCGAGAGCCGGCAGTCCAGGCACGCTGACCCTTGTCGCCCGTCGATCAGAGCTCACAGTCGGAGTTTGTATCCAGGCCTGCGGATCGTCCTTCCCACGCCAGCGCTGCGCAGGCTGGCTGTCCAGGGCTATCACAGTCTGAATCCCGCTGCAGAACCACCCCGGAAGAGGCGGCCGCTGTTGCTGTTGCCGGAGTGGCCACGTTGCAGCGTCCAAAAGTGGCGTAGGGGGTGGTGGGACCCTCGGCGTCGGTCTTTCTTGGTGCCGGCATCAGCTGGCTTTTCTAGCGAAGCCGGCAGACAATGCTGACCTGTCCGTCGCTCGCTGTCCCACTCACTGCGATGCAGCAGGGGGCTTGTTCTAAGCTGGTTTGCCCGACCCGGACGGACCTGCCCCGGTCCGCTTAGAGGTCGCAGCGGGCTTAGGACTCCCCGCCTGAACCGTTCGTCAGGCCGAGCAGCTGTCAGCCACCCTGAGCACTTGGGAAAACGAATGGGCCCGTCTTTCCTCCCGGTGGGCTTCCTGGGTTACGCCGTCTAGGGCCGCCTTTTCAAGAAGCTATTCTGCGCAGAACAAAGTGCTAAAACAACGCAGAATGAGCAAGTACTCTGCCGCAGACTGTGGCAGTGGCAATAGCCTCCACCGCCAAATTGCTTGCCGACGGTTTCGTATACCATGCGGCTAACTCGGCGAGTCCACATTCCAGAGCTCGCTTCTGGGTCGCCAGGAACAGGGGACTTCTTGTGTCCTACCGGAACCTCATGTTAAACGTCTTCCGGTAGTATCTTTTCAAGTCAGCGATGTGAACCGGGCAAGCCTCCTCGTTTGTATCTCACCGAGTAAGCCTAGAAGTAAGACACAACATTCTTACTTCTTTTAGGTTTCAATTTTTAATTTTTTAGATTTCAATTTCAAAGAAGAACAGGTCAATTTAAAACTTTTTAAGTTGACATTATTATTATGTCAACTTAAAAAAAACCTAAAATAAAAAAATTAAAACGATTTTAATATATATTAAAAATAGAATGTTCAATAAGAATAAAAAAAGAATCAGGAAAAATGCTAGTTGAAAACTTTTCCCATTCCCATTCTGATCGACGGGCGACAACAAGGGTCGGCGTGCCTGGACTGCCGGCTCTTGTTGTCGCCCGCCGATTTTTTACGTAATTTTATGTGGGTGTGCCACATAAAAAAAAAGGTTTGTGGTAATGATAGACATACAGGCAGAGAAGTAAAAATCACGCAATTTTTACTTCTCTACTAGAAGTAAAAACTTCAAATTAAAAAATAATAAAGAATGAATAAGATATTAAATATACAAAATAAATATAAATTGATAAATGTTAACCAGGATGCAGACATTTTAAGGGGACAAATACAAAAGCTTAGAAATAGTTTATGATAAAAAATTAAAAAATTAAAAAAATGACCGCGCTTCGCAACGGCCGTATTTTTACACCCCGGACGCAGTAAAAGACATTTAAATAAAAAATTTACATGAAATCAAAACGATTTGAAAACTGGAGTCCGCAGTTTCCGCCAGTTTACCCGACACTCGCTGACAATCTCGTCCGCCAGTGTTCCCGGTGTCGACGGCACTCGACGATGGGCAACCGGGAGGTACAGTAAACCCATTCGCTGTCTTCTCGTTGTGTTATGTCACTCTCTGGGTGACGAGCGAAACGCATACCAATCGGGCGGCGATTATTAGTAGAGCGACCTCCATAAGTTCCACCAGTGCAAGGAACGTGTTTCAGGAACGTCGTTCTGTACTACACTGCCAGGGTCCCAGGTTAACCCCGGAGTACCCTAATGGGTTCCCCAAACTCCCGAATTTCCTCCAGTCGTCCCTGCCCTCAAGCAAAGTGTTTTGCCCATTTGAGCACTATTTTAGCAGATGTGAGCCACCCATTGGCACTAGCGTGCAAGCCAGGTAAAACCTGCATCCCTTGTTTACGTTTCAGGTGGGGATTCAGAACCAGCCTCAATGGCTAAGGATCCAGGTGCAATATGTAGTGCATTCAATGTTTACCGAAGATGAAGAAAGATTGATTGATTGACCGACCGACTGGTGCATATAACTGCCTGCGCAGGCAAGGCCCTGTGCCTGCTGTCCAAGGCAGACTTCTTGGAGCGTGCCCCCAAGGCCGGGGACGTGCTCTTCAATGCGCTCCAGCTGCTCCTCCACCGGGCACTTCACACGGCCAGGATGCACAATGGTTAGTGCGCGGTCCGGGCCGCGGAGGGCCGTCCGTGACCACGCCGTGTCTCCGTGCAGGGGGGGGCCAGGGGAACGGGGCGGTCCCTCGGTCAACAGTCATCACGCGGGACGTCCAGGGCTTTGGCCAGGTGCTGCTGCAGGACCCGGCCTCTTACAACCAGGTGAAGAACCGTGCACTCGTCGGTCGCGTTTCCGTGACCGTCTGCTCGCCGCGTCACATGTGCGGTTCCTTCGATAGACTTTGCACTGCGAACACGCTTGGGCAGTCAAAGCATGGTGGAAGGCATGGAATGCGTGCTGGAAGCCAAGCGTTAAAAAGGCGTGCTGCCATTCTCACTCTGTCAGTGACTATAGAAGAAAAGGTGCGCCGCATGTTTTGGTTGCCTCGGAACAGCAGGGCATGGCAACAGACATTTATGTTACCGATAGACTCATATCAGTGCCAGGAATTCGTTTTTAAAGGGGTGGGGGTGGGGTAATTTAACCCATTTGCTACTGCGCACGTTGCGCGCTGCCAGGCCGTCCGTACCGCATGTTTTTCCCTTAAAGCAGGGCCACACTAGGCGTGACTGTTTTGCTTGTATAATAAGCTTTTACAGTAAAACTCGGTGCAGAAAGCAAGAAAAATGTTTATTTACATGCTTAAGTGGTTCGTTCAAGTATTTAAATCAACAGGCCCTCACAGATTCTTCCTTGTATAAAAGATCTCGAAGCACTCCATCCACGGTCATTTAGGCGTCGCACAACCAGTGCGCTCTTGTCGTGATTCGGACTCAGAACTGCTGTCGGAATTGCTCCCGTTGTCGACAGAAGGATATCTATGATTTCATTGTCAAAAAGGCCACACTGTACACTGGATGCTGCCATCTTCTCCAAGCAGGCAGCGATCGAGTGGGAAAGACGACACGCAAAAGAACAAGCTCGAACAAACACGGCGAACAGAATGACCCTCGCTATCTGTTGGCAATGTATCTAACTACACTGCCCCAAGTCTACATAGCGCGCCATTTATGAATGGCTCTTTAAAACAGAAATTCATGCAGACCGGCGAATCGCCGGCTCTGGCAATATGGCCCCTGACGCCATGCTCGGCGATTTGCCGGCTTTGGTAGCGAATGGGTCAAGGTGGGTTGGATTTCTGGGGAGACTGAAGCCCCATAAACCCCCTCTCCTGGCTACCCCACTGACCCAAATTGCTGGCAAGGCTTTACGAAACACAACAAAGCAGCAAAAAACTACTGCTGACAAGGGTGGTACCTACTAATCTTTCTTAACTTTATTGCATGAAAGGATACCGGTAGCAATGTTGACACACAATTTAACAGCTTCAACGTGTCGCTGCAAAACGAACACGCACAATTTCTTGCCCGCTTTCTTTTTCTGCTCTTCCCCCGCTCTCTTTCTTGTTCTTTCTCTCAGGGCCACCGACGTTAGCGCTCACAATTTCACGGTGTCTCGCTCGTGTCCATGACCCCTCGATTGCTTCCCCATCAACAGTGCCTGCAGGTGTCTCCGCTGCCGGCCGAAGTGGACAGCACGGTGATCCTCAGCCCGGACCCCAGCTCTGGAGGGGAGAGCGGAGAACCCAAGGGGGCGTCCCCCTCACCCCCCTCCTGCCGCCACCGGAGCCCCTCTCCCGCCACGCCCACTTTCGGACCCCGGGGGGGCGTGTCCGCCTTCCCGGGCATGGAGCCCACCCGGCTCCTGCCGCAGGTCAGCTACACCTCCAGCACGGACTCATCGCCTTTCAGCGGGCTTTGGCTGCGCATGCACTGAAGTGAAAGCAGAAAGCTCACATTGACTGTTGCATCTACTGCATTCTTGCCCTAGCTGTGACTGACTGCACGGGTAGACTCCGAAGGCGAACGCCGAACGCGGGACATCGGCGTTCGAATGCGTTCGAAGAGTGAGCAGAGACAAAGGAAGCTAGCTTTGCGTCTACCCACTAATCGGTTCAACCAGAGCTCGACGTTCTGACGTCCTTGCATGCCCTCGTCTCCTCCTCTCCCTCAGTTTCTACCCGTATAGTAGGCGCCTTGACTGAGCGGGTCTGGGACAAAGTCTGAGTTTTTGCGAGGACTGTCGACACAATGCCCTCTCGGTCCGTGCAGGCAACTTCTCCCGTGCCGCAGCAGCCCCTGGCCCTGACCACCCCAGCAGCCCGGGTGGTCGCCGACGCCCCGGGGGACAAAATGAGTGAGTGTGGGGTCACAGGCACGTTCGTGGACGGGACACTTCTTCCGCGCGTGACCACTGTCCACTGATTTTGGCAGGCAATCTCTCGCCGCAATCTCTCGCCCATGAAATTTATCGGAATTTCTTGACTTTACGTGCAAGATTCTTTTGCATGTTCTACATACAACACTGTTTTGGTCATGCCTGACCAACACAGGCTATTTTGCATTAATTGCAGATTGTTTTTTCATGTTTTTAAATAGACCGGTTCTCTTCATTCGTCTCGCTGCTCTCATGCCGTTCCCTCATGTACTCGCTGACTGAGTGACGATCCACTCGGCCAGCAAGTGTCCTGTCAACTGGTCATGTTGTTTTTTTTCCTTTTTTTTAGATTATTTATTTATTTTGAAATTTAAGTATATGCCATCGGCACTGGTGGATGACGATTTCATCATCTCACAAAGCCCTTTGGCTTGCCAAACATAGCACCTGAGCTACAATTCCAAGACGGATACAGGCTTTTTTTCAGGCTCTCATAGCCCTCCCTCCTTTGTCCACATGTGTGACATGCGCAGGCGTGCGTCTGCTGTGGGACTTCCTGCAGCAGCTGCTCAACGACCCCGAGCAGAAGTACCGCCACTGCATCACATGGAAGGACCAGGCCAAGGGGGTCTTCAAGATCACGGACCCCCACCGGCTGGCCAAGCTGTGGGGCATGCAGAAGAACCACCTAAACATGAACTTCGACAAGATGTCCCGGGCCATGCGCTACTACTACCGCGTCAAAATCCTCCAGAAGGAGCCCGGGGAGCGGCTGTGCTACAGGCAAGTACCCCCTCACCTCCCTTTCTTTTCATGCAGTGCCTCCTAGAAACCCCATATTGATGAGGTTTCTGCGTCGCTTACCGGAGGCCTGTGTTGGGCACAGACTGGGCGTGAGTGCCGAGTCAGTGTTCAGCTGGGACTTGAGTCCTCTGTGATTTAGCTCGAGTTCCAGCTGAATGCTGACGCAGCGGTCTTGTCCGTCCCGTACGTGCCCAGCGCCAACTTCCAGTAGGAGATATTGAAACCCCATAACTACGGCCTTGTTATCTAGGACACGGATTCTCAAGCCAGGTCCCCCAAAGTACCCTCGTAGGTTCCCCGAGATACCAAATTTTCTCAACTATCCCTGCACCTGAGTGAGCATTGTTCCAGTACAAGTGACATATTTTAGCGGATCTGAGTGGCTCATTGATGCACAACTATGAATCAGACACTCCCTAGTGCAGCGGTTCTCAAACTTTTGGCCGTCACGGTACTGCCTGGCCCACTTAGTGGCCATTCGGGGACCCCCAATGCATTCTGCTGCACCATGGGTCTCGTGTGATGCCATAGGAGGCTCTCGAGGACCCCCTAGGGTCTGCGGACAACAGTTTGAGAACTGCTACCCTAGTATATGCATTGCCGTTGACAAGGTCTGCGGGCTTCTCGGGTGCTTCATCGCACCAACGCCGAGATCGGGAGGTGTTCCTTGACCACCGATAAAGTGCGATGATGCGTTCCTCGAGATCGATAAGTTTGAGAGTCCCCGATCTAGGAGGCATTGGCCGCGGCTGACCGGGCGCCCCTCGTGGTCCTTTCCCCAACCAGGTTCCTGCGCCCACCGACGGAACTGCGCTACTGCAAGCAGCGGTCGCTGCTCGAGCGGACGTCGGAGCGCGTGGAGGACGAAGAGGCCCCAGGGGCCCTGGACATGAGCATCAAGGAGGAGTGCTCATCCCCGTCCCACAATGACTGAGCCAGAGTGTGCCTTGCGTGTCCCAGACCCCGATCTCAGCCACCCGCACACCCTCGTGCCTCCACGCCGTGGGGACCACCGCCTGCTCAAACTGCGACGGCGTCTGTCCCTTCCCGACACGCGCTTGGCGCGGTGGGGGAGGGTAGAATCATCACCGGTGCTGCCTTTTTTGTTTATGTAAAGCCGAGCGTAGTATTCGGGAAAGACATAGGACACATTATTTTCGGAGCACGGGTGCGTATACGCCTTTACTCGCCGGATTTTTAAGAGAAAGCGGCGCGCGACTATGAATAAAGACGGCGCGCACCTCGTTTTTAGGGTGCCTTCATACACGCACGCCTCTTGTAGGGTGGTGACGACTCGGCTGTTTAATCGTCTGATGGATCATTTTCGGAAATCGCCGAGTCAGAAGGTTCTGGTACAAAAAGGGTATGTGTTCCAGCGAGCGCGGGCACTCCTTTGGCAAAGGAAGCTAGGTCCTTCTGGATTGATTGAGCTGCACTGACCTAATTTGAGCTCCCCCACGTCCCCTTTGTGCCTATTGTGGCTTTTATTTTTGCGCCCACGTTCGTTCCAAGACGCCGCTTCCTAATGTGCGATTTGTTTCATCCTGAGAATGCTCAAACCTCGTTTTCTGCCAGGTGGCGCCAGTTATTTCTAAAATGGTTGGTTGCTTTTTTTAGGTTGTTGCAGAGTGCACATGCTTTGAAGTTTCTCGGCCTTATAGACCTTTGCATCGCTTATCACCCGGGCGAAAAAGGCTGAGTCACTGAGCTGTGGACACATGCGCAGGGTCTGATACACCGCACAACAGAGCAAAAGCGCATGCTCAGAAGGCATTTCACAGCCCAGCAGACAAAGATGGCAGCGCACAGAAGGAAATTTTTCCAAAGGTCTATCATTGGCCCGCGCTTTAGTGCTTAATTACTGCCCAAACTTCCTATGTTTGCTTGGGCATGCGCTGGTGTTAATGGAGCATGCCTTTGCTCCGAGACGGGCAGAGGCGGCTTATTCATTTGGTGCACATGCCTCAAGCCCCGTTTCTTGGGAGCTCCAGCATACGCCTGCATTGAGTCAGGAGAGAAGCAGCTTGCTGGCGGGACCGCCAGGGGCAAGTCTGTGTCGCCGTGTTGTGGAGCCTCCCGTGCGTTTTTATGTTCATCTCTAACTCGCCACAATATGTGCCTCTTTTGTGGAATCTGAGGAGCTATTCTTCTGTAGCCTCGCTCGCCATAAACCTCCCTGTTCTAATTTAGAAAAAAAAAAAAAAAATGTTCAAAGTGCGACACTGGGAACCGCTTCAGGTGCTTCCTGTCACGCGCCGCCATCTTCAAAGCTTCGCCCTTTGTTTCTCGAAATCCTTAGGAGTAGTGTTGTGCGAATAGTGGTTCGAATCGAATAGCGCTGCATCATTCATAGCCTTGACAGTGCAAAAGAAAGCCAAGACGGCCGGTTCTTTCAACAGTGCAGAAGCTAGGGATGACGCTGCACTATTTGATTCGAACCACTATTCGCACAACCCTACTTAGCAGCTCAGTCTTTTTGAAGCGTCCCCTCGTCCTCCACTCCTGCATCTTCTGTTTTGATTTCTTATTATTGCTTACGAAAGCTTTTGGCGGCTGGCCAACTCCTGCACTTTCCACTGTGCCAAGCCATGCGCGCGTTTGGACGCCCGCAAAGTTAACCTAAAAATGCAAATCTGCATTTAAAAAAAAAAAGAAATTAAGAAAAGAGTGTCAAGTTAGAGCTAACCGTGTTTTGCAGTTCAACGTTGCTGCAGTCTGCGTCCTATACTCCGTTTCACCTTATGCTGCACTGCAGCCAAGAAGCGCGAGCTCATGGCGTTTAAACTTGTACTATTTGAGCGTGTTGGTGCTTTTTAAACGTTTAGAAAGTGGAGACACATAAATAAGGGACGATACAGACCCTTAGATGCACGAGAGCTTGTGTCGCCGAGATGTGACCTTGAGCAAGGAGCTCGCGCTTGTAGCCTTTCCCGCGGTACATCATGAGGTGAAACAAAGTATAGACTAGGGGTGTAGCGAATTTTTGTCGAACCAGATTTTTAGGTCGAACTTTCGGGGTTTGACTGGGTCGAACCGGTTCGACGAACCTTCGAACTTTTCACCAGATTCGACCGGTTCGACTTTGTGGACAGTGTGGCCAGACCTTGATACAAGCATGTCTACGTTTGGAGAATTTGTTTTTTATGCAAAGGGTTATTTTATTTTATAAACAGTTGCAATTAAAAGAAACCAGTTCTAATCACTGAAGAAGTTAATAACTTATTTTTTTGTACTGTATTAACTGAAATAACCAATCAGTGCTGCCGTTAATTCATTCCTTAGCCATCACCATCCAATCCGAAGCCAACTGGCCAGCCTGTCGCGCATGCGCACACGAGTCGAACCTCAATACAAGGTTCGTCGAATTTTCCACTAAAAGTTAGAAAAAGTCGAACCTGGTCGAACTCGAACCTCGGGCGATTCGCGAGACCTTTTCTTTAACGGCGCCGCCATCTTGAGAATTGCGGCGCCGACGACGCCGTCTAGCGGCTTAGAAAAAGAAATACCGGCTAGTTCTGGCAGCACAGCTATCTGGGTAGGCAACGGTGTGGGTATGGGGGGAACTTGGCTAGACTTGGCTATGGTGGGCTGCAATAATTTGGTTGGAGCTAGGGGTGTCGCGAACCGACCGAGGATTTCGGTTCGACCAGGTTCGACTTTTTCGAACTTTTAGTGGAAAATTCGACGAACCTTGTATTGAGGTTCGACTCGTGTGCGCATGCGCGACAGGCTGGCCAGTTGGCTTCGGATTGGATGGTGATGGCTAAGGAATGAATTAACGGCAGCACTGATTGGTTATTTCAGTTAATACAGTACAAAAAAATAAGTTATTAACTTCTTCAGTGATTAGAACTGGTTTCTTTTAATTGCAACTGTTTATAAAATAAAATAACCCTTTGCATAAAAAAAAAAAATTCTCCAAACGTAGACATGCTTGTATCAAGGTCTGGCCACACTGTCCACAAAGTCGAACCGGTCGAATCTGGTGAAAAGTTCGAAGGTTCGTCGAACCGGTTCGACCCAGTCGAACCCCGAAAGTTCGACCTAAAAATCTGGTTCGACAAAAGTTCGCGACACCCCTAGTTGGAGCTTGTCCGGTTGAATCCAGCTGGCTACTCACAGGCCATCACCTTGCCTCCTCGAGAGAACGGCGACGAAGACGGTGGGGTGTTTTGATTGAATTTCCACAGCGAAGTATATATGAGCGGTTTAATGTAGTCTATGCAGGTAAGCTCTCGGCATTTGATAGCTCCATCTTGAGTGGTGGCCTGTAGACTTTTTCATACCTTTCACATACCATGGGGCTTGCAGTGATAACCTAATTGGACCCCCTGCACCGGAAATTAAAAGCGGTCCTCTTCTCGTAGACAAAGTGGTCGTGAGCTTAAACGTGACGTTGAGTCTGATACGAATCTCTCGCGATTCAAGCTCGCAATCGACTGACTTCATAAATAAGGATTCTTGGGGAAAATGCGAAGCTCGATAACATTGCAGCCACACTCGCGCTGCAGCTTCTTGTGCTCATGGCACACTTTCTGCTAGTGTTCTTATGCTTTTTAAAATTATTTATCCATCCCACGACCACGCAGTGGTAGCCAGACAACCGTATATTTTCGGAAATTGCAGCACGGTAAAAAGGAGCACTCGGAGCTAACTTATGCACGACGTCTGTTTTTAAGCCTTTTCGCCCATACCCTTGGCGGTTGCATACCCTGTGTCAGCGGGCAATCCAAAAATGCACCAGGTCGAGGGTACGTCAGTTACTGGCTGGTTTGAGGTTATGCGAAAAAGGTGTATAATTAATGTTTACAAAATCACAGTCCCGCGTGCGGTCTTCACAGCTCCGCACGTGCGTGTTCGTCGCTTCGGAAAGCGAGGAAAGCACGCGCCATAAGCACGAACAGTCAAGATGGCACCGGCCGCGTGTTCGTCGCTTCGGAAAGCGAGCGAAGCACGCGCCATTCGCACGAACGCTCAAAATGGCACCGGCCACAAGCTCGTTTTTGGAAAGGTCTATAGACCTTTCCACTGTTTACAAAATCACAGTCCAGCGTGCGGTCTTCACAGCCCAGCACGTGCGTGTTCGTCGCTTCGGAAAGCAAGCAAAGCACGCGCCATACGCACGAACGCTCAAACTGGCACCGGCCACAAGCTCGTTTTTGGAAAGGTCTATACTTGTGAAATGAGCACCCTGCCTTCGCAACATCGAACATACACATGCACGTGACTAAAGCCAGAGCCTTCTGGAGGCTATGCTCAAGCAGACGCAAATTATTTACCCCTTGAACGAGCGCTTGCGCGGAGAAATTGCGCTCTCCTAACAGAAAATCTCGGGCTAACAACACCGACGATTCGGAAAGTTATAGCGATTGAGATCGATGTTTTCGAGGTTTTCAACTGAGACTTGATGCAAAACAAAAGACTCGCTTCCTGCCTTCGAAGCGGGTGGTGCACGAAATAACCTAATCTCAAAACACCTGTGTCAAAATCCCCGCTGCGAATTCCCCGTGCTATATCCCCAGTCTTCAAAATACTCGGCTTTCAGAACCCCCTTTCCTTTATCCCCTTATCAGTTCCCCCGGCTTCCGTACGCTCTGCACCGTACGGCTTCCGTACGGTGCAGGGCGGCCCTGACGAGCTTCCCGCGACCGCGGCTCCCCTTCGCCACGGTGCCGGAGTTGAATCCGGAAATGAAGGCCCTGGCGAAGGAGAGGAGCCGTCGCCCAGAGGGTGGCTCGGAAGGGCCTGCAAACGTCTTGGCCCGGGACCAGGCACTCCGAGAAGGCCAAGAACGTTCAGTGTGTCTTCAAGTTCAAACGGCCGCCTGATTGTTCGAACTGTCGTCTGCTCTTTCAAACGTTTTCTGCTTGTCGTCTGCTCTCTGACGACGCCGGTCCGTAGACCAAATGTTGGCCCGGTACTTGCGATAAGAAGTAACTGCAGGCCTCAAAAGACTTAAATTTGAAGGTTAGTAAGCAGGCTCGATGTAAACAGTAGACACAAGGAGATGTTGATCATTGTTACCAGTGACCATCACCGACTTGTTATGCCTAATTCAGTTGGTCCGATTCAGCTCGCGATTGCCAGTATCGACGTCGACCATCTCAGCTACGGTTCACGCTTTTGCAGCCCGAGCGGCGTCGCGACTGAAAATTCCGAGCGAAATCTCATCATGCGAATCAGGCTTTAGCGTACATTCTGTGGCGTCCACGCGGAATAAATCGCCACATGTCACATTATTCACGCGAAGTTTTGCGGTGTAACGGGCCTCGGTAATTTCGCTGACGCCGCTCAAGATAGTCAGACATCGCCAGGAAGATGTAGAACCAACAATTTGAACGTGAAAAAGGGCAGGGGGACTCACACTGACGCCGACAACATCGCATTTCAATGGTGTGTTTATGGGCGACGGCGAGCTTCTTGCCCACACCCCCATCGCGCATGCGCGGCGCCGGTGGCGTCCGCTAGGGGCGCACCGGGCGCTCGGGTTTGTTTGTAAACATGAGTTGGTGTATACGATACGCTGACTACCACACCTGACCCCCCTCTGGAAATACCTGCGTCTGCCCCTGCTTCGAAGCACGTGGGTAAAGCCCTATCCGAATAATGAAAGCAGACGTCCAAGCAACCATAGGAATAAAGCAGCGTGGGGTGTCCAGACTGACGGACATTAGATGGACGTCCTTTGAAGCAACGAACATGGTGAGTTTTCAGTTCTTTTTGGTAAAGCAAACTACAAAACTTGCCACAATATTTGGGCAACGGTATGGAGGCGGATCTGAGATCAAGGCAGTGGCGTACCAACTTGTTTTTGAGTGGCGGGGGGGGGGGGGGGGGGGGGTTAAACCAGACCCCCGCCAAGGGCCGGGGAGCGGTGCCCTTGGGCGCCGCTGGCCAGTGTTTGCCCTGCTCAGTGGCGGCTGTTTCAGGGGGGGGGGGGGGGGGGCAAAACACATGCTTTGCCCCCCACTTTGAGAACTGGGGAAGGCAAGCGCCCCCCCCCCCCCCCCCCCCTGCCCGCCCGGTTGGTACGCCCATGGAACAAGGAGCTCACCAAACGTATGCAGAACACGCAAACTGCCTTATGCTATTGGTGCGCTAGGGTCAGTGGCGTAGCCAGGGGGGGGGGGGGGGGGGGGCATAAGGAACTTCAGCTACGCCCCCCTTTTCCATAAATTCCTGGCTACGCCACTGGCAGGGTGCGCTATGCTGGTGGCAGCCGAATAACTGCTTCAGGACTAACACTAAATAAAACAGCCCGAGCAGGAAATGCCGCTCGTTCAAGGTCAAAACATCGACTGGTCCGGGACGGCACTGAAATTTTGGCTGCAATCCGGGCGATCTAAGCTTTTCGTCACCTCCTCGCATTGCTGTGCGTAGAGCTATTAGCCCCGAGAGCGAACACAAGCGTCGCTGTGGTCGGCCTTCCACGATTGGCCGAACGCTGACTATGACGTAAGAAAGGGGATTATCACCGACGGAAATAAGAGGAATGAAAGAACTTTAATTTTGACGGTGTTGGCAGTGTTCCTTTAAGAGTGCAATGATTTCAAGCTTCCACCATGCTATTTACAAACACCATCGAACTTGTTGTTTGCAAGGTAATGACGTAACAAGGGGGAACCATAAGAGGGCGCCACCACAACTTCTCGCCGCTAATAGGGCATGGGACTGCCAAAATCGCGAGTTATTGAATGGTCCATTCGGAATGCCTATACTGTCGAGACCGGTTATAATGAAGTCAGATATAACGAAATAGCGGATATAGCGAAGTGACTTCCGATTCCCGTTAACTTTGATATAACCAGTCTCGACAGTACACCTTTCCAGCGGCAGTCTCGAACGAAGCGATTTACAGCGGGCGTCCCTGGTTTTGAGAGTGTACGTCAGTGTTGCCCAACTGCGCTGAGCTATGGATTTTTGCGTAAGTGGGATGTGGCAGCGGATTTCTCGAAAGCATTGCACTATTTTGGGAACGAAAACAAACAAATGTAAGCTATTTTTGGTGAGTCTGTGCGCGACGGAACAATTGCAACTGGTATGATTGTTTAATTTTTTGTAGATTTTTTTTTTCGGCACCATACACTCATACACACAAGAAGCCGAACTGCATGGACATTCCCCGCTCACAACATGAAATCCAACGAGTCACATCAATCGAACAGCACATATTGTACTTACCCGACGATGCCGCGTTATCCGAACAGGACTTGAGAAAGGTTTCAAATAACACAGCATATCAGTGCCAACGATAGCCACTTCATGACGATCGGGCGGAATTCGGCTCGTTTTGTGGCACGTTTTGGGAGAGCTGTTTCTTTCTATGCGCCTAAGCAAACGAACCATACCCCGACCCGACCCTATCAGCTATTTTTCGCGAAGACCGGGAACACAGTCGGGAAGGCTTTTTGGAGATTATATCAGCGGAAATAATCCTTCAAGAATGTCGAATGGCCCGCGTCGCGGGCTGCTTGACGGTCGCTCTCTTCGTTTCCTGCGAAGGCCGTTCAGGCAACGAGCCTGGTTCTCACAATGAAAAATAACAGAAAGAGGGTAAGCATCCTGAGCATGCAAATAAAGTAAAGCTTTTAAGAAAAGCCGGCCAAATCCGAATTCAGAATGCGGGTGGGGAGTCGCGCTGACCGGGCTTACACAGCTCAGGCGGGTAGCAGGAATTTCTGGCTGATAGGGGTCGCTCGAGCTACCGCCCGATCCAAAGGGCTCAGCCGTATTCGTCCATCCATCCATCCATCCGGTTCTTATTAACTGACATAGAGATCATATACTGACTCTAGAGTAAAAGGTCCGCCATTTTCCCATGCATTCTGGCTGCCGCAAGCGGCGGAGTATGCAGGCAGACCCTCGGGGTCCCAAACATGGTTACCATGGCAACCGAAGCCCCGCTGTCCGTGATTATGGCCACCATACCCCGATCGCACCTCCGGAAAGGGAGTCCCATAGCATTTGTTCTGCGAAGTTTCGTCGACAGCATTCGATATCACAAACTTCAACAATCCACGAACTTACCGGTGGAAAGGTGTTCGCGCTCCTTTCGAAGCTTTCTTTTTGCATAGCGCGCAGATGTACGGCCTCCCGTCAACACTAAACTAAACCAGATAATCGGCTCCGCGGGTGACCGCGCCCCGGGAATACGAAACCGCGCAACCACCAGATTTTCGAGATTTCGACAGAAGGGAAGTTAATGCAGCGTAATGAGTATATTGCCTTTTATAAGCGTTAGAATAGCTCAGAATTTAGTTTACAACGTTAAATTATCACTGTTTATTTTGCTGAGAGTTTTTCAGTCTTCGCGATTACCATTGTGACTGTTGTCCTTCAGCTGGCAACATTGGTTTCTTTCTCTCGTATTCTGTCGCTTTCTTTCGCGATCTTTCACTCGGGACCCAGGATGTCGGCGCACGGGATTTGCCACTCCTCCTCACCCACCTTTACCCCCCTGTTAACTGATGGCAAGGGGGATTTATAGCCTCACTTTCTTTTCAGTTCGGAGTGAATATAGTTTTCACATTTTAATTATTCTAAGCTTAAAGGGTAAGACAAAATGGCTAGGTGACGTCCAATTCCTTTTCTTTGTTCTCCGGAGATTTCAACCAATAGAACTCGGAGAGGCTCACTCTCGTCAAGGCATTGACCTCGCCTTCCGCGAGGTTTTAGAAGAAACTTTGTCCGACCGCTGAGTAAACAATCTTGAACATCTTTAACGCACGTCCGCTATCGTTGCTAGGCCTAAGTTCTCGGGCCCCGGCCTCGAACAAAGGCAGTGGCGTTTTCAAGCGGCGGAGTTAAATTGGCTTTAAGGACCCATTCCTTCTCACGTCCTACGGGCTCCGGCTCCGGACAGAGCATGGACTGTTTTCGGTTTTACATATAGGGTCCGATCCCCCCTGACGTTCTATAGGGCCCGGCCTCGAACAAAGGCGGCGGAGTTAAAGTGGCTTTAAGGACCCATTCCCGCTCACGTCCTATGGGCTCCGGCTCCGGACAGAGCAGGACTACTTTCGATTTTCAATAGGGTCCGATCCCCCTTGTTGTTCTATGGGCCCCGGCCCCGAGCAGAGGCGGCGATCGCGTCCCCGCTCGCGTCTTGGGAGCAGCGGCTCCAAACGACGCGGCGCGTTCTTAGACAGCCACAAGGACCATTCAATAAGCC